>CM076575.1:1469942673-1470509867 GCA_034641835.2 Pinus albicaulis
ATGGAATAGCAAAGCAAATAAAGGATTGAACAACAATTCTGAAATAGAACAGCAAGTCTAAAATGGAACAGCAATTGAATAACTAAGTCCCGCAGGTTGTAACCAAACTTAATCTATTAACTCAAATGCATTCTTTGCAATCAAATAACATTCTTTCACTCTAAAAGCAATTCACACAAATCACACTAATGGAACAGCAATAACTATTAATGAATTATGGAACAGTACTGATAAATCAGAAACGCGCACAACACGAACGTTTAGTATAACAGCTCTGTAACAAAACAGTAAGAACATGCAATTAACTCTTGAAAGGATTAATAACTTGATGCGGAGTCAACACACGATTCTATCTGTAAAAAACCTCAATGATTCAATCTTTAACAAAGCATGTAATATGAACTTATAAAGCATATCAAATTACCAAATAACAATGATAAACAAACCACACAAAAGTCAAGTCGTAATGGTACAGAAGCAAGTGTCCTTCGGGGCCGGGCCCTTAGCCTCCAAGGATACACCGCTTTAAGTTAATCCAGACGCAGAGATGAAATAATCACCAAGCTTTTATTAATGCATCGGTCAAAAATACATTGAACCAGTTCTCAACGAGACTCAATAATCAAAGTTGATGTTTTACAGAAAATTACATAAAAGCGTATCCTATCTATCAAGCTAACAGTGTTGTCCCTTTATATAAAGGTGATGGCGGAGATGTCCAAGTAACATGATAAATAAAGCAGCGATCCCTCAGGATCGAAGATCCTGAGGGATTCGCCAAACTGTTAATTCTTCATCCTTTCCTTTCTTTGGCGCCGAGCTGGTGTCTTCTCCTTCTTTTCCGAGCCGATTTGCTGTAATCTATTTAGCCTTGTTTGCATTCGGTTCTCGTTCAGAGGGACAGCAGTTATCTCGACTTTGTCCTTTCCTTTGGAACGGAAATTCCTCGTTTTCTCCTTTTCCTGTACAGAAAATAACCATTATCAGTGGCTAAGTCTTGCATATCAATTCTCACATGTTTTGTTATGGTTCCTTATTACTTTCCAAATTCATGATACAAAAAGGTTCACAAATTCTATTAAAAAGCCACTGAAATAGTCATCAAAAGCATACCATTCAAAACTATGAAGACTAATCTTAAAAAACTAATCTAAATTGAGTAAAAGCTTTTTAGAGTTTTTTTATGAATGTTTCTCTTAGTTATTCAGCAAACTAAGAATCTATCAAACAGATCAAAAACACTCAAAATATGTTTTTCAAAACACTCAAAGAATAAATGAAATTCAAAACTTTTAAAACAAGTTCTTTTCGAAGATTTGCAAAGAAATCAAAAGGCTTAATTTCTCAAACTAGGATGTTTTCACAATGAGGTCAGATTCAATAGACAAAAAGAGATCTTATGTGATCTGAGATACTACAGATTGTCAAAAATTTGAATCACTACAAAGACCAAACAGGAAAAATAATCCAATCGGCAAAAACTTCTAGAAAATCATTCAAAACACTGACATTGTTGGAGTTCATAAACAATGAATTCTTGATAGACACAATAACCAGTCTGGGCAGAAACCAAAGATCTAAAAATTAACCAGAAAAAGAAACCTAGAGATTTTTCAAAATTTTTACAGGGTCCGCATGTAAGCAGTGTTGACAGGTGCGGTCCCGCACTGTATTCTATAAAGAGCGTGCGAAACTGCCCGCACTGTAACAGTTATGCAGAGTGCGGTCCTAGCAAAAATAATAGAAAAATCCAAAATACTTCTAAATTTTCAAAAACAAAAAAAAACAAAAAAAAATTTAAAGCACCCAGACAGATGTGAATCAATCAAAAACCAGAAAAAGAAACCTTTTCTCAAGTCAAAAATCAAAGAGAACCAAGAACAAACAAAAGTTCTTCCCCAGTGGAGTCGCCATTTTGTTGTGTAGATTAATCCGTCTTGCGGACAAGACCAATCTCTCTAGTACAAAAGGTAACTAGCAACAAACAACCAATTATACTAATCTCTCTCTAAGCATATGCAATTTATAAAAACACTATACGGGTGCAAGGCCTACCTTATATCCAACGCTTTGCTTGCTTACTTGATTTTGTTGAAGTCCTTCCCGTGCACCGAAAGAACGTCCTTCGTATATCTGCAATCACAAACAAGGAAAAAGATTAAGCAGCACCTGTATAGACATTATCATAAATCATACTTATCATAATGATCAAGGAATTTATGAAATAAACCACAAATTGACAGTTTAATGAGAGAAATAAGTATATTTGTATTAACTTTAAAGATAGAAAACTTTTACAACCTGTGCCTTGATGTTGTGCAGGTCCTCCCGGGGTCCGAAGCAGGAATCTCCTTTACTCTGACAAGCATTGCACTCTTTGAACTAAGACAAATGAGGATAAGTGATTTAACCTCACATAAAGTCTTAAGTTACTCAAGTCTAAATCTCAACAGCATTTAACTTCAAATCTCATAAGCTTGAACTCCCTTTGAGGCTACCCAAGGCCTCTTTTTATAATGAAAGAGAGGAGGTTTCTAGTTCCAAATATGAAGGGATAGAATCCTCCTTCAAAGGGATAAGCTCCTTACATCAAGGGGTTAGCTCCATTAAGAGAGGGATGCATGAACCAGCTTCAAAGCGTATCCATACCGAAAATTCCCGTCTAGAATCTTCTAGAATTCACCTGGAATTCACTTTTTAATCTTCATTTTCTCGCCTTTTTATGTTTTACAGAGGTCCGCACCCATTACACAAAGAACGTGCGGTATGGTTCCACATGCAGGCTGAGATTTAGGTGCGGGACCGCAGGGAATGCATAGAGAAAGTGCGATACCAATTCTTTAGGGGATTTTAAGGATTTTCTTCTGATTTTGAAGCTTGATATGAGGAGCTGGTATATTAGACTTGCAAAAGGAGGAAGTATGAGTAATAATGAGCCCATACGGTCACAATGTCAGACGCTTTTGCAATGCCTTTCATAATGTGAGGATTGAACCGGTTGGCACTAAGTACTTGGAAGGTTATCCTCAAGTCAGAGAAATGTTACAACAAGCAGGGTGGTTGCAATTCTTTGAAAAATTCAGTGGGTTTCACAAAGAGGTGACCAAAACGTTTGCAAGATCCTTCAACGGAGCTGAGGTCGAGATAGGAGATATCAAATTCACCATTACTGAAGCCTTCATTGCAGAAGCAACCGAATTTCCCAGACAAGGAGAAAGGTGGTTCAAGAATATAGAATTTCATAACGAAGCATGGAAGCAGATACTCAAGTCACTAGGTATGGATGTTACCATTTTTAAAAAGGGTATCCCTAGCTCTGCACTAAAGAAAAAATGGAGGAACATGTTGCTTATCTTGCAAAAATTCATCACTTGTGAAGGAAGATATGGTACCTTCTATGTTTATCATATTCGGTTGATAATGCATTTCTTAGAAGAAGAACTCAATTTTCCCTTTTTCTTGCTTCATAGTTTAAAGAAATGGCCTCAAGTGTTCAAAAGAGAGTTCAATTTCTAGAAACAACCTTATACCACCATGGTTTAGTCAAAATTTTGATTGAACATCATTTGAGAAAAATGGGAGATAATTGGGAAGAGTTCTTAGTGAGAAATCACTTTGAAGAACCCAAGGAACCTCCACCTGAAGACAAACCTGCAAAATGAAGAAGAAGATGGAAAACCTCCAAAACTGAAACTGGTAAAACAATACAAGAAGGAAGTGAAGAAATTATTTCTGAGAAATTGGCTCAAATTAGGAAGCAACTTAAGAAAGAGAGGATAATAAGAAAATTTGCCAGAGAGAAAGGAGAAGGACCATCTCAACCAAGACGGAGCCACAAACTTAGAGGGATACTAAAGAAAACAAAGGTTAGACAAAATGGAGCCATAAACATAGAGGATGAAGAAACACCTACTGAGGAGGATTTTTATGAAGGAGCTCCTGAAATAGACCCAGCACAACAAGAAACTTACAACTATGTTGAGACATTAGAGAAAAGAGCTTCAGAAAGTAGAGACAGAACTCCTAGTCCACCAAAATTTGCAGTTGATATCCTAAGGAGAGATAAATATGAGTTAAAAATACTCAACAGGCATATAAAAAATGAGAATGAAATTCTCAGAGAGCAGGTTAAACTGAAAACTGATATGAATTCAACTCTGTCTCTACAAATGCAAAAGTTGTACAAGGCCAGTGAAAAATTGAAGAAGAAAAATAAAAAGTTAACCAGCGAACTCACAAATTTGAGATTCAAGTTAGTCATAAGGAAGCCCAGAAGGCCTTTGACTGACAGGAAAAGTAAAAGAAGAGGGTTGGATGTCCTTACAGAGGTCTCAGAGTTCATGGAATAGTTGCATGAGGACATGCAAGAACCTAGCAGTGGGGGTATGTTGAGCTCCAAAGATGTTCTTTCTTCCACCACATTCCACTCCATTTCCTTTTTCCATTATTAATTATAGGCTCAAATGATCAATAGAATTAATTAAAATTTCTTTAAGAATGTATATCATGACTAACTTGCTATGTTTTTATGATTTTGTCATTGTAGTACTTTTTGAACTAGATCTAGCTACAGAATGCAGACATTCTGTAGCTAGTTGTCGATTCTGCAGCTGTCTTCATGTCTACGCAGATTCCAGGTGTCATCTTGGAGAAAAACACATATGGGCGTATTCCACATCATTCCCTCATCATTTGTTGCTCTCCATGAAGTTTGAACAGAATTCTGTAGGTGGTTATGCACGTGGGAACTCAAATTAGGAGACAGATTCCTAATAGGACAAGGACAGTCCAGATGTCCTTAATCATGTTACGAGACCACCATCAGAGTCCTAGTTCGATTTTAATTTGGAAAGACAATTATCCCTAGGTTATCTCAAGACAGTTATGTAATTTTGATTATAAATATGGCTCGGGAAACCGAGGGACAAGGTTAGATTTTGTGTTTTACTGCTAGATTTCAGAAGTACGAAAACACTATGTTTTGAAGAAATTTCTCTTTTAATGCAAGAAGTATCATTTCCTTGAAAGCGTTGAGTCAACCTTGAAGTAGATTTCGTGCTACTCCGGTGGTAGAGGGCCCCTGCCTCCTGAGCAGCCTTGTTTATACGGTTTAGATAAGTATTTTAGTCTCGTTTTCATTTCTAGCTTAGGCAAGTTTTTGAAGTTTATGTTCATATTTGTTTACATTAATTATCACAGCTAGAATTACTCTTATAAACTCTTCCAAAATATCATTACGATGAATAAGGCATAGCTGTGGTATTGTAGGTTTTAGTTGCTTGTTTACACTAAGTGTCACAACCGGTCTTACTCTTACAAACTCTTCCAAAATATCATTAACAACGAATAAGAAACAGCTGTGGTGTCTTAGATTCTAGTTGTATTTTCTTTCAGTCTTATGTTTATGTTCAATTGCATTGAATAATACAGCCATACTTGTTTTACAAACTCTTACAAAATATCATTCATATTGAACGAGATGGGCTGTAGAATTCCATAGACTAGTTGCATGTTAATTTAGTTACAGCACTCCGGAGGTAGAATGCATTTATTTCAGCTCTATCACTACATTTCAAGTTTGATAATGGCATTTTAATTTAACACTGTTCACTGTACTTCAAGTAGACTAGTAGCACTCTAGTTTAGTCTTAGCTCACTGTATTAGCACTCTAGTTTAGTTTTTATCCATTACATTTTTAAATTGTATTAGTTGTTAAATTTAAATACCACGGTCTTCATTATTTACAAAACTTATTTTGTTCCAACCTCATATTAATACATAATCATTTGGACAGAAGCTAGTATCAGTCTAAGACCTGGAGTATTTTGCAACCTTTTTACCATTTCACAAATAAGCCTTTTCTCAAAGACTATTTTAAAAAGAAATCTATAACTTTTGAGTGAGGTCTAGTGGTGCTAAATTGAGTTGCATAACAAAATTAGAAGCTAGCTTAGAGTATAAATCTTATTATGCTACAAATGTTTTTCCAAATATGTTCCAATAAACCTTTAACCATGGATGAGATGTTGTAACATTGTAAGTTGACTGTTTGATTGTTTATTTAGGAGAACTTCATTTACACTTAACTTGTCCATTTCTCAAGCTCTTCCAACACATCTTTAATGAATGAATTGGATAAGTTCAAGCTCATGTTATGATTTATTTTCTTGCAATGAAGTCATTATCAAGCTTTGCATTTGTTGTTTGTCATCCATAGTTTAGGCTTTGTTCTGTTTTAAATAACCAATAGCTTCTTTTCACCAACACTTAGTTCTTTCCCTTTTCAAACATAAAACCATAAAACCAAAAACATCATAAAACACTAAACACAACGTAGTGAGAAACAAATACCTAGGCACATATAGTGCACCACACTTCAGCAGTTTACTAGCCCTGGTTGACAACTAATGAACTCAATTTAGGAACACTAAGTTGAGCACAAACATTTTGGCGCCGTTTCCGGGGAAGTGTAACTAGGTAGCCTTGTTTCTTAACTCCCAAAAACAATGATATGCGTAGAGAGAGAGACTCGAGGGGTAGATTCATAAGAAGCAGAAGCAGAAGCTTGATTCCTAGAACACCTCTTGTTTCACCTAGACCAAGAGCTAGCACACCTCCAACTCAGACCCACATTCCATCCTTTACTGATCCTAGACTTCCAGAAGACTTAAGATCAGATATTCCATTAGAAAGACCTTCCACTTCATCCACTGAACCTATCTTAGAAGAAGATTCAAGGACCCCTGCTAGAGACACAAACTTTTCCACTTCCACAGAAGAATCAACTATGGCAGAAGAAGGGGGAGGAGGAGTCTTTAATGGAGAACACACACTATTTGGAGGGGGTAGAGGTAGAGGTAGAGGAGAAGGAGGCAGAGGTGCAGAAGGAGAAGGAGGCAGAGGAAGAGGTAGAAGAGAAGTGGGAAGCTCTTTTGGGTTTCCTATAGTAGATGAAGAAACCAATACAACTATGAAAAAAATTTCACCCTCTGTCCTTCCAAACTTTTATGGACTTAAAACTGAAGATCCTGAAACCTTCCTATTTGAATTTGAAGTCCTATGTAGAACCTATGACTACTTACAAGATTCTCAAAAACTTAAACTATTTCCTTCAACATTGAAAGGAGCAGCATTGAAGTGGTTTATGAGTTTGATCAACAGTTCTATTAGGACATGGGAAGACATGAAACAAGCATTTATAGAGAGGTATTTGGATTATTGTATGCCAATCAATCATAAGGAGGAAGTGTTTAAGATGTTACAAAAAGAAGATGAAAACCTGGAAGATTTGTTGGAGAGATTTCATTACAACATCAAAAGAGAAAAAATGGAGAACTTAGACCAAGACACCTTAAAATCTCTCTTGTTGAAGACAATTAGGGATGAATGGTTGGATATCCTTAACATGATGGGAAAAGGGGATATATCTCAGCTCACATTACCTGAAATATCTGAGTTATGCATCAACCTTTCAAGAGGGAAATCCAAAACTGTAAAAGGTCCAAGAGACCCTGCTCTTGCAAGGGCAAGTAAGTCTGCTTCTGGGACAGTAAGTAGGGCAGAGATAGGGCATATGCTTGATGAATTCAAATCTAACATCTTAGGGAGTCTTAGTGAAAAAATAGACACCCTTAAGTTACAAAACAAGCAAAAAGTTGAATCTGATGCTTTAGCAATCTTTTGTCCCAAATGTAGAAAGAAGCATGCCTTGAGAGAATGTCCTTTGGATGCAAAAGTTGTAGAGACCTGTGTAATTTGTTCAGAAAAACATGAGACCAAGAGTTGTCCTTCACTTCCTAGTCTTAAAGCTATCTTTCAAGAAGATACTCCTACAAGTTCCACAGAATCTCTCAATTTTGTCTCTAGAAGGCCTTGGCAAGGACCTCAAACACAAGGATTTCATGATCAATTGTATAATCAACCTCCACTAAATTGGAATTCTTGGCAGCAACCTTGGCCCCAATTTCAAAATCAATCTCAAGCTTGGGCACAAGGAACACAAAATCCCTATGGAAGATACTCCCAATACTATCAATATCCACCATACCCACATTTTTCTCCTCAAAATCCTCAACAAAATCCTCAACAGAATCCTCAGAACCCACAACATCAAAATCAACCACTCCCATTACCATTTCCTCAAAAATCAAATCAGTTGCCTGCTCAACCCATAGCAAACCCCAACAATAAAAATCCTCAGAATACATACATGATAGAAGGCCAACAGTTTCCAACTTATTTAATTACTCCTCTAGACCTTAGTGATGTTCAACTTAGGTCTGGAAGAATACTTGAAAAGAGGAAACCTTCTATGATCATACAAGAACAAGACAACTCTGAGGAAGATTCTCTACGGGAAAATAAAAGTCTTGAAGAAGACACATCTTTTCAGGACCCAAACATTGAAAAATCAAAACAAAAAGAACCAATAATTTCAACTCCTGTATTAGAGCAGCCATCAACATCCATTCCTACACCTCCCTTTCCAGAAAGATTACAAATTCATAGGGGTGTAGAAAAACAAATTATGGTGCCTAATTATGATTTCCTAGATGAGCCGAGAAATGTTTGCATTAAGATTCCATTATTACAAGCCATCAAGGAAATTCCAATTTTAGCAAAAACAATAAAGGAGTTGAGTATGAAGAAAACAAGAAAAAGAATAAGAGAGACAAAGAAAATTCAACTGGCAGGAAAAATAGCAGATATCATGATGGGTAAGATTGTTATTCCAAAGTATCTAGACCCAGGAAATCCAGTTGTTAAAATTCACATCAATGGAATTGAAATCCAAAACACACTCATTGATTTAGGAGCAGCAATCAATATCATGAGTAGACAAATCATGGATAAACTGAAACTTCCTAATCTTCTCTTTACACCCACATTATCACAATTAGCAGACAGATCTGTGATCAAACCTGATGGGGTAATAGAAGACATTCCAGTGTCCCTATATTCTTGGGAGTACCCTATGGATTTCATGATCCTAACTCCCAAGAATAATCTAGGTGGGCACCCTGTTATATTAGGAAGACCTTGGTTGGCTACAGCTGATGCTTTTATTAGTTGTAGATCTAGTGATATGTACATATCGTATGGTATTTCAACTAAGAAATTCACTTTGTATCCTCCAGCAAGGAAAATTACAGATTTAGATGATACTCAATGGATAGAGGATGAAGAAGACTTACAACCTCTCTTCACAATTTCAGAAATTAGTGAAGATAGTCAAATTTTGAATACTTTAGAAAACTTTGAATCCTCTTCGGAATATAAACATGAACAATTTCAAGAAGAATCCAACATTGAGTTTTTTTCATCAAGACAGATGTCTCTTCATTCTATGGATAAATTTGGCAGCTCTACAAGTGAGATATTTCCAGGCAAAACTTTAAACATAAACAAGAACCTAGAAAAATATCAACAAGAAGAGCTAGTCAAAATTTTACAGAGACATTCTTCTGCATATGCATGGGAGTACACTGATATGAAAGGGATAAGCCCCAATATTTGCACTCATCACATCTACATAGAGGAAAATTGTAAACCAATCAGACAACCTCAAAGACGGATGAATCCAAATCTTAGGGAGATTGTTAAAGAAGAATTGCAGAAATTGTTGAATGTCAACTTTATCTATCCTATTTCAGATAGTAAGTGGGTTTCTCCTTTGGTAATTGTGCCAAAGAAAAATGGTAAATGGAGGGTATGTATTGACTACCGAGAATTAAACAAAGCTACTCTTAAAGACCATTTTCCCTTACCTTTCATAGATCAAGTGTTAGATACATTAGCTGGCAAAAAGTACTTCTCATTTCTAGATGGGTTTAGTGGTTATAATCAAATTCAAGTAGCACTTGAGGATCAAGACAAAACCACATTTACCTGTCCTTGGGGTACCTATGCTTACCGAGTGTTGCCATTTGGACTATGCAATGCACCTGCAACATTTCAAAGGGCAGTACTAGGAATCTTTTCAGATCTAATACATGATTGTGTAGAGGTATATATGGATGATTTCACAGTTTATGGAAACACATTTGAAGAAGCCTTAGAAAACTTGGAAAAAGTTTTAAAAATATGTAAAGAAGCAAATCTTTCACTTAGTCATGAAAAGTGTTTTATGATGTTTACTGAAGGAATTGTTTTAGGACATCACATTTCAGGGGATGGGATTAGAGTTGATGAGTCAAAAGTTGAAGTCATCTCTAACTTATCTATTCCAATTTGTCAAAAATATGTTAGGATTTTTCTAGGATTCACAGGATATTATCGAAGGTTTATAGAAAACTTCACCAAGATAGCATCTCCACTTTTCAAATTACTTACCAAAGACTGTGAATTCAAGTGGAATCCTGATTGCCAGTTAGCCTTTGAGACCCTGAAAACAAAAATCTCTGAAGCACCTATTTTAAGGGGACCTAACTAGAAGTTACCTTTTCATATTTCAACAGATGCCTCAGATACAGCTCTAGGAGCAGTATTGGGACAAAAAGACCTGATTCCTTATGCCATCTACTATACCAATAAAAATTTGACTCCTTCAGAGTTAAACTATACTGTAACTGAAAAAGAGTTTTTAGTTGTTGTTCATGCCATAAACAAATTCAGACACTATATAACAGGCTATGAAACTTTTGTTCACACAGATCATTCTGCAATTAGATACTTAATGAACAAATCAATTACTAATGGCAGATTCATAAGATGGTTATTGCTTTTACAAGAATTCAACATTACCATTCTAGATAGGCCTGGAAAACAAAACACAGTAGCTGATTTCCTATCTAGACTCCAAAACATCAAATATGACACTCCAGTTGAAGATCAATTTCCTGATGAATATATTTTTGCAATTTCTACCCAAACTCCTTGGTTTGCTGACATTGCTAATTATTTAGTTTCAGGAAAATTTCCTTCAATAATGAATGCAAGAGACAAAAGAAAAATCATTTATGACAGTGCAAAATATTCATGGGTTGCTAATGAGTTGTACAAGACAGGTCCAGATTTGATCATTAGGAGATGTGTTCGGGAAGATGAGATGCCCGAGATTCTCAAAGCATGTCATGATGAACCTTGTGGCGGACACTTTGCTGATAAGAGGACAGCCTATAAGATCCTTAATTTAGGATATTATTGGCCATCCTTGTTTAAAGATGCTAAAGAGTATGTCAAAAGGTGTGAAAGTTGCCAAAGGGTAGGGAAACCTTCTCCTTCAGGTGAGATGCCATTACAACCTCAGGTACATATTGAACCTTTTGAAAAATGGGCTTTGGATTTTGTAGGACCTATTAGTCCTCCATCAAGACAAAAGAGATATATATTAGTTTGCACTAATTATGTTACCAAATGGGTAGAGGCCAAGCCATTACTTTTTGCTAATGAAGCATCTGTAGTTACTTTTCTTTTTGAGGATATTTTTACTCGTTTTGGTGTCCCAAGGAAAATTGTTACAGATCAAGGAGCTCAATTTACATCAAGGCTAGTGGAACAAATGATGGAGAGGTACAAAATCAGGCATAGAAAATCTACTCCTTATCATCCACAAGCAAATGGTCAAGTGGAATCTACTAATAAGGTCATTGAAGGAATCCTAACAAAGAATGTTCATTTACATAGAAGAGATTGGGTAGATAGGCTTCCTGAAGCCTTGTGGGCCTATATAACTACATGGAGAAACACAACAGGCCATACTCCTTATGAACTTGTTTATGGAAAGCAAGTTTTGTTTCCCATAGAGTTCCAGATTCAAACTTTCAAAATGGCAGTTCAGCTAGGACTTGATCTAACAGAGGCACAAAAGCACAGATTGGAGCAGATTAATGAATTGGATGAGATCATACAAGATGCAGTTCAGAAAACAAGTATAGTCCAACAACAAAGGACTAGATGGCATGACAAGTACATCAAGGAAAAGAAGTTCAAAGAAGGTGACTGGGCTCTCTTATTTGATTCAAAGTTCAAGGATTTTCAAGGTAAATTCCAAACACATTGGCTTGGGCCATATGAAATTATAAGAATTTTTGACAATGGAGCAATAAAAATCAGGACAATAGATGAAGAAGAGGTCACTTTTCTTGTGAATGGTCATAGATTGAAGTTGTATCACAAACCACTCTCAAGAGAAGAATTTGTCAAGAAGTTCCAGGAAAACAGTGATGTGAAGTTAATGAAGAAGAATCTTTCTTCTTCATCAACTTAATTGAATTTTCTGAAATCATTTTATTGAAAAAAAAAAAGTATAAACATGAAAACTAATCACTGATTAGCATGTTTATACAGAAAAGGTAGAGTGAAAATCAGAATCTTTCTGACACTTTAGCTTTTCAAATTTGTTCTTTTTCTGCAAGCAGTTGTTACAAAATCATAAGTGCAGATCCATTTCACTTATGGTCCATCTCATTTCATCCATCCATATTCCATTTCATTCATTCATCCATACTCCATTTCATTCATTCATCCACACTTCATTCATTTCACCCCATGGTCCACCTCATTTCCATCCCAGATTTTTAAGTTTGATGTTTTTTTGCAATTGAATAATACATATCATGAATTGCAGGCCACTTCTCATACTTCACTCCATTTCATAAGTTGTGATCCATTCCACTCCATTATTCACTTCATTCATATTCCATTACACCATATTTTATTATCCATCTTCACTCATTCCATACAACATTCCATTCATGCTCCAAACCATTCCATTTCATGTTTCAAGTCTTCTATAGGTACATTCTGCAATCAGTTAGACATTCTGCAGCCAGTTAGACATTCTGCAGCCAGTCAGACATTCTGCAGCCAGAGATCCTGAAAGCACTGTCCAGTAATCACTTGATTTGCAATAAAATGATCCTGCATATCCATGACAACAAGAAAAATCAAGGGAGTTATGAAGACTCAAAAAGTAATGATTTTTAGGGGAGAACAAAGCATATAAAGATCACAAAAATCAGAGGAAAGGCAAAGGTAAAAGTTCTGATTATAATGACATATCATGAAAAAATTTAGTATAGTTAAGTTATGAATAATTCAAAAATTTGTTTTAATTGATTTTGTTGATCATGCCTAACAAACCTCCCGTAGAAACTTTGGATAAAACTCCTTCTATTCCACCATTTCAAATCCCATATCCAATCATCATTTAAAAATCTAAACGGTTAAAGTGCTGAAGTGATTGGATTAGTCACGTCACTAGGCCAAAGCATTTAATGATGATTTTGAATTCGTTACAAAATATCTCCGCGGTCTTTTCTTCTGTGATATCTTTCAACTCATATACATCATCCTCACCTCATTATATTCATTCCGTAACCACTCCATATCACTCTTTCCCGTAGCCAACTTTTAACCATTCCGGTCTGTGAAACAGAGGCATCTCTGTAACAACCAGTGTCAATGTGAGCAGAGGAGCAACAATTTGAAGGTTGGAAAGAGGAGTTATGGGTCTTATAGTGAGGACTGAACTATTTGGCACTAAGTACTTGGAAGGTTATCCCCAAATCAGAGAAATTTTGCAGCAAGCAGGGTGGTTGCAATTCTTTGAAAAATTCAGTGGGTTTCACAAAGAGGTGACCAAAACATTTGCAAGATCCTTCAATGGAGCTGAGGTCGAGATAGGAGATATCAAATTCACCATTACTGAAGCCTTCATTGTAGAAGCAACCGAATTTCCCAGACAAGGAGAAAGGTGGTTCAAGAATAGAGAATTTCATAACGAAGCATGGAAGCAGATACTCAAGTCACCAGGTATGGATGTTACCATTTTTAAAAAGGGTATCCCTAGCTCCGCACTAAAGAACAAATGGAGGAACATGTTTCTTATCTTGCAAAAATTCATCACTTGTGAAGGAAGATATGGTACCTTCTATGTTTATCATATTCGGTTGATAATGCATTTCTTAGAAGAAGAACTCAATTTGCCCTTTTTCTTGCTTCATAGTTTAAAGAAAATGGCCTCAAGTGTTCAAAAGAGAGTTCAATTTCTAGAAACAACCTTATACCACCATGGTTTAGTTAAAATTTTGATTGAACATCATTTGAGGAAAATGGGAGATAATTGGGAAGAGTTCTTAGTGAGAAATCACTTTGAAGAACCCAAGGAACCTCCACCTGAAGACAAACCTACAAAAAGAAGCAGAAGATGGAAAACCTTCAAAACTAAAACTGGTAAAACAATACAAGAAGGAAGTGAAGAAATGATTTCTGAGAAATTGGCTCAGATTAGGAAACAGCTTAAGAAAGAGAGGATAATAAGAAAATTTGCCAGAGAGAAAGGAGAAGGACCATTTCAACCAAGACGGAGCCACAGACTTAGAGGGATACTAAAGAAAAAAAAGGTTAAAAAAACTGGAGTCATAAACATAGAGGATGAAGAAACACCTACTGAGGAGGATTTTGATGAAGGAGCTCCTGAAATAGACCCAGCACAGCAAGAAATTTACAACTATGTTGAGACATTAGAGAAAAGAGCTTCAGAAAGTAGAGACAAAACTCCTAGTCCACCAAAATCTGCAGTTGATATCCTAAGGAGAGATAAATATGAGTTAGAAATACTCAACAGGCATATCAAAAATGAGAATGAAATTATGAGAGAGCAGGTTAAACTGAAAACTGATATGAATTCAACTTTGTCTCTACAAATGCAAAAGTTGTACAAGGCCAGTGAAAAATTGAAGAAGAAAAATAAAAAGTTAACCAGGGCACTCACAAATTTGAGATTCAAGTTAGTCATAAGAAAGCCCAGAAGGCCTTTGACTACCAGGCAAAGCAGAAGAAGAGGGTTGGATGTCCTTGCAGAGGTCTCAGAGTTCATGGAATAGTTGCATGAGGACATGCAAGAACCTAGCAATGGGGGTATGTTGAGCTCCAAAGATGTTCTTTCTTCCACCACATTCCACTCCATTTCCTTTGTCCATTACTAATTACAGGCTCAAATGATCAATAGAATTAGTTAAAATTGCTTTAAGAATGAATATCATGACTAACTTGCTATGTTTTTATGATTTTGTCATTGTAGTACTTTTTGAACTAGATCTAGCTACAGAATGCAGACATTCTGTAGCTAGTTGCCGATTCTACAGCTGTCTTCATGTCTACACAGGTTCCAGGTGTCGTCTCAGAGAAAAACACATATGGTCATATTCCACATCATTCCCTCATCATTTGTTGCTCTCCACGAATTTTGAACGGAATTCTGTAGGTGGTTATGCACGTGGGAACTCAAACTAGGAGATAGACTCCTAATAGGACAAGGACAGTCCAGATGTCCTTAATCATATTACGAGACCACCATCAGAGTTCTAGTTTGATTTTAATTTGGAAATACAATTATCCCTAGGTTATCTCAAGACAGTTATGTAATTTTGTTATAAATATGGCTCGGGAAACCGAGGGACAGGGTTAGATTTTGTGTTTGATTGCTAGATTTCAGAAGTCCGAAAACACTCTGTTTTGAAGTAATTTCTCTTTTAATGGAATAAGCATCATTTTATTGAAAGCGCTGAGTCAATCTTGAAGTAGATTTTGCGTGCTACTCTAGTGGTAGAGGGCCCCCGCTACCTGAGCAGCTTTGTCCATACGGCTTAGATAAGTATTTTAGTCTCGTTTTTCATTTCTAGCTTAAGCAGGTTTCTGAAGTTTATGTTTCATACTTGTTTACATTAATCATCACAGCTAGACTTACTCTTATAAACTCTTCCAAAATATCATCACGATGAATAAGGCATAGCCGTGGTGTTGTAGATTTTAGTTGCATTTCCTTTCGAAATTTTATGATTTATGCTTGTTTACACTAAGTATCATAGCCAGTCTTACTCCTACAAACTCTTCCAAAACATCATTAACAATGAATAAGAAACAGCTATGGTATCTTAGATCCTAGTTGTATTTGCTTTCAAAAGGTAACCATTAAGGATATATATCCATTGTTGAGGATTTATGGTTCTTTTGATGAGTTGAAGGGAGAAAGAATGTTCTCGAAGATTGATTTGAGATTAGGATACCATCACGTATGCATCAAACATGAGGAAATTTACAAGAATTCTTTCTGGACTAGGTATGGGAATTATATTTAGTTGTAGTTCCATTAGGTTTGAATAATGCTCTAGCTACTTTTATGTGCTCAATGAATAGTGTGTTGCGTCATTATCGAGAAAAGTTTGTTATTGTATTCATTGATTATATATTGATATATTCTAATAATGAGGAAGAGAATGTCGAACATTTAGCTATTGTATTGATATTTTTGAGAGAGAATCAACTATATGCCAAGCTTAGAAAATGTAGTTTCTTTCAGGTAGGGGTACATTACTTGGGGCATGTCGCCTACAAGGAAGGCATAGTAGTGGACCTGAAAAAGATAAAATATATCATGGAATGGTAAGCTCCTAGGAATGTGTATGAGGTAAGGTTATTTATGGGGTTGGCAGATTATTATAGTAGGTTCATCAGGAACTCCTCACAGGTCACTTATCTTATTAGATCATTGCAAAGGAAAGTTAAGACATTTGAATGGACAGAGGAATGTGCAACAAGTTTTGAGTAGTTGAAACAACTATTAACAAATTCTCTAGTTCTAAATATTTCAGATCCAAATAAAGAGCTTGTGGTGTGTAAAAATTCTTACAAAAGAGGACTTTGTGGAGTCCTCATGCATGATGGATAGGTGGTATGTCATGAATCAAAGAAACTGAATGAGCTCGAGAAGAATTATGTTACACATGATATTGAGTTGGAAACAATCATCCATGCTTTGAAGATGTGGAGAAATTATCTTCTTGGTAGGAGTTTCATCTTGATGAGTGATCATAGTGGATTGAGATACTTATTTGATCAACTGAATCTGAATGCCAGAAAATATAGATGGTTGTCTATGATTAGTGAGTTTGAATTCGAGATCAGGTACACTAAGGGAAAAGAGAACAAGGTGACATATGTTATTAATAGAAGAGTACAGGTAAATCATATAGCAACTATAAGTTCATATGGGACAGATCTATAGGATTAGATCTTACAATAAGGTCAAAAAGTTGATGAGTATAGGGATCTTAGACACAGGTTACAATGGGGTACATGAGATCAGGATGTGGACTTGTTGATGGATCTAGACCCACCAACATTCATGGGATATCCCTGATATGAAGTCCCAAGTAGACCTCACACTATTTGGAGTAGGAGTCCCAACAGTGGGGTGTTGTAGGAATTTATAGGGTAAGTTCCTTAGATCAAACACCAAAAGTTACCGCTCACAAAAAAATCACAGATCAGTACACCAATATTTGACGTGGTTAAAACCCTCGAAGAGGGACACAATCCACAACCTGAGCCAATACAACCACTTCAAGAAATTTATAAATATAAAGAAAGAAAAATTACATAAGCTTCTCTCATAAACGGTCACCGGATAAATGACCCTCCATTCTATTTAAATAGAGGTCATGGACCAATAGGGTGTTAAGCCACTAATCAAGTGTCGAAAATACCAAGGAGAAAATGAACCATCAGATCACTACATATCGTGACCGTCATATCATAAGTTACAAAAGTACATACTAAATAAAAACACTTTACATAACTTTATACTAGACCAAGTTATACTTAACTATTTCCTATGTGTTGGAATATCCTAACATCCCCCCTTAAAACAACTTGGGATAGGATTGAAGGATTTAGAAAGGTGACACAATAGGAGAAGGAAGGAGGCATTATAGCCTATCCCCACTTAGTGATAAATTTCCTAAACTCCATTCATAGATCAAATTTTGGTAAAATTCACTTATGTGAGAGCCTTTGTAAAGATATCAAGAAATTGATCATTGGTTGAACAATAGTGCACTTCATGAACATGATCATGAATGAGATTTATGATGAAGTGTATGTGTAGCTCAATGTGTTTGCCGCGCTGACGCTGAACGAGTTTTCTGCATAGCTGAATGGCACTATGATTTTCAAACCAAAGTGTAGTTGGATGTTGCTAATGAAGACAAAATTCAGACAGGATCTAATGAAGCCACATGGCTTCCTTTCTAGCTTCAACATGACCATGATACTTTGCTTCTGCCGAAGAAAGAGATATGGAACTTTGTTTCTGACAAGACCATGTAATAGGTCCTGAACCAAGAGTGAATACATAACCTGCATTAGAATTTCGATCATTGGGGTCACCAACCCAATCTGAATCAGTGAAACCAACCAACAATGGAGATGCTCTTGCACTGTAATGAATCCCGAACTGAATTGTACCTAGAACATATAGAAGTATTATTTTAGCTACTTCCCAGTGACTTTGATGAGGTTTGTGCATAAACCGAGAAACAAGACCAATGACAAAGGAAATGTCAGGATGTGTATGGGTTAGATACATAAGTTTACCAACAAGTTGATGGTATAAGGTAGCTTCAACCTTAGGTGAAGTACAAGTGATTGAAAGCTTGACTCCAAACTAAAAGGGAGAAGAGGCTGGCTTACAGTCTTCCATGTGAAAGTGGCATATAATATCATAGGCATACATGGAATGAAAAAGGGTAATACCTTCTTTGGATTGCAAGACTTGAAGACCAAGGAAATAATGCAAGTGTCCTAATTCTATCATTTAATACTTATTTTTTAGTCTATAATTCACATGGTTTGTATGGTTGGGATCACTACCACTTGGGATAAGATCATCAACATAAAGAAAAAGGATGATTAAGGACTTACCCACTTTCTTGGTGTAGACAGTGTTGTCGGAATGACATCTAGAAAATCAATTATCTAAGAGAAAGATATCCATTGTGGCATACAATCCTAAGGGGATTGTTTGAGACCATAGAGAGACTTCTTAAGGCAAGAAAAAAGGCTAGAGTATTTTTGGATAAATCCAGGGTGTTTTTCCATGTAGATTTGTTCATGCAAGTCCCCATGTAAGAAGGCATATTTAACATCCATCTGATGGACTTCCCATTTAAAGGAGGCAACAAGGGAAAGAACAAGGCGGATAGAATTCATTTTGGCAACAAGGGAGAATGTTTTAGTATAGTCAATTCCTTAAACTTGTGAAAATCCATTAGTAACAAGACGAGCTGTATTTTTATCCACTTTTCCATTTGGTCCAAACTTTGTTTTGTAAACCCATTTTCATATGACAAGTTTTCCTCCCTTTGGAAGAGGAACAAGATCCCAATTATCGTTTTCCAATAAGGAATGATATTCTTCATTCATAGCTGCATCCCAATCTGGACGACCTGAATCTTCTTCAAAGGTATTTGGATCATCATTTTTTGGAACTTGAGCTAATAAATAAGAGGATCTGTCAAACTGAGAATATGTACGACGTTGATCTACAGGGTCACTGGCAAGAGAAACTGCTAGATCCCAAGTAGAGAGGACCCATTTTAGAAGCTACAGAGATGAAGGAAGATCCTAAGGAGTTGGAGGAGGATTTTCATCGTTTCTATCATCATCCAAAGTAGAAGGAATGTTGTCATAAGTATAAGAGAGAGGTGGCACATATGCCAAATCAAGTTCGCAGGCCAAAGGTGGCACACCCGCCGAACTAGGGTCATGGGCCGATATCTTTTCATCAAATTTTACATCTCTTCTGATGATTACATTTTTTGATTTGGGTTAAATTTTCATAGTTAATTTCTTCTACCCAAAGATTAAGGCTAATTCCTTTAGATTGAGGCATACAATTAGCCATTTATTTTAGAGTGTGATTCTTCCTTTCAACTACACCATTTTGTTGTGGAGTATATAGAACAATATGTTACAATTGAATGTCGTGATCAATGTAAAATTTTATAATTGTGCTGTTAAAATATTATCCTCCATTGTCCGATATTAACTTAAGAATTTGATGTCCAGATTGTTTGTCAACAAAGGCCTTAAAGGCCAAGAGCATGTTAAAAATTTCACTCTTGAGTTTTAAGAAGTATACCCAAGTGCATCTGGAAAAATCATCAATGAAAGTTAAGAAGTACTTGTATCCAGAGAAAGAAACAACTGGAAGTTGACCATATAAATCACTATGCACTAGATTCAAAGGGGATGAAGCGTGCCAAGAGGCATGTTTGTCAAAACTATCCTGATGATGTTTTCCAAGTACACAGCTAGAACAAACACCATATCAGCAAGATGTCATAGGAATACCTATCACCATATTTTATTTACATAGAGTTTGAAGAGAGTGATAGTTTAAGTGACCAAATTGCTCATGCCAAAATTTTCTCACTTCATCATTATGAGCAACAAAAATGGAGGGAAGACATGATGACGTGAGAATTATATGGTTTTCTCTTCACCTGAATGAGTTATCTAATAAATAGATAGAAGTTTGTAGGGAAACGTAGAAACACATAATACATCATTAAACTGACCATTATCTAGATTAATGGTTCCAACCCTACAATGCTAAGAGATCTATCTTCACCAACATAAATATTTTTGGGGTTACGATCATTTAAAGAAGAAAACATGGATTTATTTTTTGCCATGTGGTAAGAGGATCCAGGATCAATGAGCCACTCACGAGAATGAGAAGAAGAAGATACATTCAATGCATAACCAAATATTGATGCTTTAAAACCACAAACAGAAAGTTCCATTCCCGAAGATGAAGTTGAAGAGTTCTCCAAATGGATGTTGTGCTTCTTCATCGTTGCTTCCAAGGATTTCATATTTTTATAACATTTTGACTCTATGTGGCCATCATGATTAAAAAATTTGCAATTTGTATTTGTCTTCTTCCTTTTTTTTTCTTTCCCTTATTAGTTTGTTGAGTTTATTTTTCATTTTGCGGTTGAGATTGCTTAAGACCCTTGTTTGGTTTACGAACATTATTTTTAGGATGTTGCTTCTTAGTATTCTTTGGATTTGGTTGTTGATGGGCTGCTAAGGATTTCTTAGAAGAGTTTATAGTATTAATAGGACCAAGGTGTAAGAGTTTTTCTTGTTCTCTTATCAAAGAATCACAAAAGGAATCAAAAGAGGGGGATTTGTAGAGTGTTCCTTGAGAAATGAGGGCTTTTCTAGTGGAATGGAAGGTGGAAACAAATATAGAGTATGCAAGGCATAAATTAGAAAGAATGGAATAGATAAGACTGCCATCTTCGTTTTTGACCTTACAACCTTCTAAAAGAAGTCTAAGGGTCTTGAATTTGGACAAAAATTCTTTAATAGAGAAGAAATTATTGGTGTCCAAAGTAAGCAACTCATTTTCAAGCTGGTGGGATCTGATTTCATTTTTGAATAAAAAAAAGAGCATTTAGTTTTTTCATAGCTTCATCAGGGGAGTCAATTTCTTGAATATGAAATCTAAGATCTTGAGCAATGGACATTCCTATCAGCCCTCTTGCTTGATCTTTTTTATTTTTCCATTTAGCCTTTTTATCTTCATCGGTAGGTTTAGATTCTAGTCCCGAGGCTATTCTATAAAGCCCATTACTTCTAAATAAGTCTACTATGTAGGATAGACATTGGAAAGAATTGGTGTTGTTAAGAATAACCAGGAATGTACTTTCCATTTTTAAAAATTGAAGTTGTAAAGGTTGAAACTAACTTCTCCAATGGAAATATCTCAAAAAATTAGGTCGATTAAAAAAAAAACGAATCTGAAAATGGCTTAAAGGTAAAGAAGTTATGCTTTTTTGAAAAAACGTTCTAGTAGATGCCAAGTAGTCATGTGATAGGTTGAAAGTTGATGATGAAGTTGTACTTAAAAAAAAAAACAAAATCCCCCCCTTTCCGAACTTAATAAGCTCACTTAAAAAAAAAAGCTACTTTATGTGACCCATGTTTATAAATAAGTGAGAGTCACTTTTACAATGTTACTTTATGAACTAATGACCAAGCACACTATAGCTTAAATAAAAGATAAAGTGACTTTATAGTGTAAGTGACTCACTTTTTATAATGAGTGAGAAACACTATTACATAAAGTAACTTTAAAACATAAGTACATGTGTTTTTCTTAAGAAAATAGCTTGACAAAAAGCCATTTAAAAAAAAAAAAGGTGACTTGACAAAGTTATTTATAGAAAAAGTAACTTGACAATTCTTTTTTAAAAAAATTAACTTGACAAAGAGACTTGAACCCAGGATCTCTATTCTCATAAAGTAACTTTAGACTAAGTGAGCTAGTTAAAATATTTAGTAATTGTTGGAAAGAGGGTTTTTTGGTGCATATTTTTTTCTTGAAAAAACAAACAACCATGCAAACAAAAAAAAAATACACGCCTTGCGGCTTGATTTTATTTTTCTGGTTAGTTTGAACGAAAAATAAATATTTCTCTTGCTATTTTTGATTTCCTGAGATCGCACAAAGTTAGGGGAAACAAGCATACGTAGGAGAAAAATCTCGTCTTTCTGTTTCTGGTTTTCAAAATCACATAGAGTGCAGAGAAAAGAATAGAGAACAGGGTGTAGATCCAGTAATAAAAAAATGACTATAAACATAAATAAATAGAGGGATGAAAAAATATATATGCTAAAAAATAATTTAAACCTCCACATCTAAAATGACATAGCTAGGGCAACCATAAACCTTTTCGTATGAAACGAAATGTGTTCCTCACTGGAACAGTTGCTCCAGACACAACATAGCAGGTCTCCTGGCATGAAAGTGGTCAGAAAAAAGTAGATCTGGAAAATGGCAGTCGCATGCAGTCAAAACTGGCTTCATATTTCGATCAAGAACGGATGCGGCCCTTAAACAACTCTGATACCATGTGGGAGTTTATAGGGTAAGTTCTTTATATCAAACACTAAAGGTAACCACTCACAAAATGATCACAGATCAGTACACCAGTATTTGATGTGGTTAAAACCCTTGAAGAGGGAAACAATCCACGACCTGAGCCAACAAGACCACTTCAGGAAATTTATTAATATAAATAAATAAAATTACATAAGCTTCTTTCATAAACGATCACCAGGAAAATGACCCTCCAAGCTCTTTAAATAGAGATCATGGACCAATCGGGTGTTAAGCCATAAATTAAGCGTCAGTAATATTGAGGAGAGAATGAACCATCAGATCACTACATATCTTGATCGTCAGATCACTACATATCATGATCTTCAGATCATAAGTTACAAAAGTACATACTAAAGAAACACACTTTACCTAAATTTATGCTAGACCAAGTTATACTTACCTATTTCCTATGTGTCAGAATATCCTAATAGGTGTTAATGATATGCCTCGATTTGAAAAACACATAGAGTGGTGCACAGTGTCTTTGGTGAGAACAAGTGTGTAACCTTACGGAGAGTCAAGTGCAATGCATGAAAATTCTAACACACGAAGGGAAAATGAAGTATTACCCTTGAAAGCTTGTAATAGTACGCAAATTGGAAGGAATGCACAAGACAAATGATATCACATGAACTAACAAGAGGAATAATCCACAAGTTAAGGTGACGGATTAACACATCAACAGAAATTCAACAAGATTCATTAGAAATGCAAATTAAATATTTCATAAGAATATGCATAAGTTAAATAACATATATTGAAAATACAAAAATAGTAGTCCTACTATATCCACAACATATGCATGATGGCGTGTCGGCTTTGAGTTTTATTAAAAGTGATGATTCCAATCATACATACAACATTTGACAAGCCACTTTCCCAAATATTGAAACGTGAAGTATACAACCACTACTACTCCAAAGAAGTATACTCCCTCTATGTTAAGGAGAAGCCAAGGCTCACAAAAAAATTCCAAGCTCTTCCTAAGCCTAAGCCTAGCCAGAAGCTTGGTTCCCAAAAATCCATGTACATGAGTTATGAGGATATATTTATAGCAAAGGGGGGTGACTCTTGGAATTCCCCCTTTGTGAATCTTGGACTCCCCTCATGAATCTTAAACTTCTTTACAAAATAAGTCATTACATTACAATATGACTCTTCACATTCCAACATGGACACTTGGAATTTCACTTTTACAATAATTACAAATAATATCATATTTTCCACTCGTACACATATAAGAAAAAATAGGGTAGAGACAACTTGATAACATAACAAGACAAAACACTATGATGTTGGATTTTTGTTGAAGTCAAGCTGGGAAACTTTGACTTGATGCCTCTTGGTCACATACTTATGCCAAGATTGGTACTATTTGATGGAATCCCAAAACTACGTGATATTTTCAAGCTGGAAGAGGACTCTTACCTCCATAACATCTGGGTACAATATCTTGGAACCAGTATGAACCTATTTCTCAATCAAGAGAAACATTGTTATGATCTAAACATGACCACTTATGAGGTCTACATGTTCTATCTATTTAGCTCCAAGTCCTCCAAGATGGAAATATGCTTCAACTACTCCAAGTACTGGCCGATCTACTTCCAGAATTTCCATTTGTGTTTAGTCTCAGTGAGTGTGCCCATTGATGGGATATGGTGGGTTCTCACCATGGAATAAAAACTGCAATATATCCATACATATGAGGCCTGATTATTTCCAAATAAAGAGGTGAAATGATTATTTTTCTAAATCAGCATCTGAACCCTCGATTTCTCTAGTTCTACCTGCAGCTTCATCTTCTTCACCAAGGATAGTAGTTCCCCTTGTATCTCATTGTCCAATCATGCACAATGGTCATAGAAAATTTCACATTCTTAAAATCTTGAAAAACTCTATGCTCTGTCATTGCAAGTCATGTAAGCAGAAAAATTATTTATGTACGGTCACAATCTCCTCATAAATGTCCCGTAGAATGTCTCCAAGTGTGGATACTTCGACAAGTATCACTACTCTGATATCCTCGAGGTAGACCTGTGCGGAAGGTGCATTCCACGTTGCTACACAGAGATATTCAATCTCTTGACGAGCAGCCTATTGATTCTATACCAGCTGTTTATTCTCGGCCATAAAATATTGAGTGTTAGATCTCACTGTACCCGCAAAGGCTAAGTTGACTTCAACAATAACATTTAGATTCTTGCTAGTGTCCACACTATCACACTTTCTGTCATAAATTCAGACGATGCATGAACATCCTGGAGGTGGTTTCTCCACACTTGTACAATATTCTTCTAGATTTCATCAAATGATAGATTCTACACATCCATCACCAAATCATTGTTAAGGGGAACTATCTCCCCTTCTCAGTCAAGGCTGGCTCTATGGATGGAGGTGGTGGAATATGAATGATGACATTTGGTGCACTGGGCATCAGGTCCACATCTTCATCTTGTGGCTCCGACCTAAAATTCATGTATAAAACTTCAAGCAACTCCTCAATTTGTTGAGCAAGCTCCTGATCCTACCTATGTTCGTTTTGTCCCTCTGCTACTGGTTGATCATGTTCCTATTGTTCAACCTGTATGGGCGCCATTTCTTCTGGTATTGAACCTTTTCTTCTTTCTTCTTCCTTATTTTTCTTCTCCTCCTGTTCTCTCCTTATCAACTCCCATTATTAACTTAGTTCTTGTTCTGCTTTATGTGCTCTTAGCTATGCTTCCTCCAAGCTCTACTTCCTCCAATATTTGATTATCCCTCTTCCTCCACTCTACTCTTTGTAGCCTATACCTCCTCTTTTCTTCTATTTCCAAAGCTATATGTGTGATAATGTGATCTACTTCCATCTTACATATTTGTTCCTCCTTTGCACTGTCAACAATGTTCCTCTTTCCCTTATCTTGTACTTATGTCTCTTCCAGAACTACTGCCCTTTATGGAGTAGTCTGTGAAGTCCCAAATATACTAATCAGATCATGGGGTCTGGAGGAGTTATAGTAATTCTTCCATGGTTCCTCCTCTAGCCACTGAAATTCCCCACTGACCCAGTTGTAGTATATTCCTCACTGTGGTTCTTGCAAATTCCCCTAGGGTCATACATATTGAAGTATTTTATACCGAAATAAACCTTCACTATGGCTTTTGATCTGGTATCAGAAGCTTTGAGATTCTTAATGTCGTATAACCCGATATACATAGGAATCATGGTCCATGGTGCTTTCTTCTTCCTGTGTAGTGTTGAAAACCCTGTGGTGAGATGGTATGATACTTCCCGCATGACAATTTTTTCGGTGGTATATCTTGCCAAAAGATGTGGTGGCTTATGCCCATCAAATACTTTGATCATTTTTCCATCTAGTAAGGAAAACCAATTTGAAATATCTGATATTGCCTCTATCACTCCTTGTGACATGCAAGGTGGGTCCTCTTGAAAAATAAGCCTATAAAGTGGGATGATGAACTGATTAGTTAGTTGCTCTATAACTCCTCTATGGATGCAATACGAAAGAAACTTACAATAGATATGCACAATTTTTTCTCTCGGTGTCCACATCCATTTCATGCCAAGAAACTAATTTTATGCACATATTTTGTCTAGTAAGTATGGAAACATATAGAATTGTGCTTGCTCTCCCTTGGGAGGATCATAGGCTTGTGCTACATGGGCTCTTAGCTGATGAGACAAAAGATATTACAAGTTGAATGAATTCCCATCATTCACCACATAGTTTAATAAGATAGCCCACCCCTCAGGAAAGGTATCTGTGATCAGTTGGCCATATATTCTGTAAGCTAGGATGATCAAGAGCTAGTAGGCCTTTCTAAGTGACTTTGTCTTGTATGTGTGGGTGGGCGTCTATCTTATATTTGATGGCTCTTTCACCCAACTCCTGATGATATCCTTCATGCTCACATTGTTTTGGGTGGCATAAAACAATGGGTCCATGATATTTACTCGCTCATGAAGATGATACATCTGATGAAAATCTGCCACCATAAATGTAGCAAGCTTCTGCCTACTGGTGTTTATCAGTGTCATAATTTTCTCATTAGTATGCGATACACCACAACTAATCACATCTACAAATGGGAAGGATAGATACCTACATGCAACCCTGTATAGCCGTGACTACCGGACGCTGAGATAAAACTATTGGCTCTTTAAATCTTCCCCAAAGTCATTTTAAAAAGCATATTTAATCTTCTACCATGTCAGTTTTGATTCATTTTCTATAAACAGCTTAGTATCCGCATATACTCGCAAGTTAACTGGCGCTTTCTCAAATGTTTACCCACTACTTCTTTCAATGGTTTTCTTTGAAGAGGTTCTCTTGGGTTCCATAGTAATAATGAATGTTCGAAAGGTGCTCAAAAAGTGTTATGCCTCTGGGATAAAAAAGGCACTCACATCAAGCAAACATCAATATTAAGAAAATCCACTTTGAAAGCATGTTCAAGAAATAAACTATAAATATGGTGAGAAGGATTGCATAATTTTCACTAGAAAGAGGGGCTAAATTCTTGTGGGATTTGTGCACTGCACAATCCCAATAGTCAGGGCTGAAGCTCGAGGTTTGAGACTGTACAATGTGCATTTCAACCTGGGCAGTAGTCTGGGAGAGACTATGCATTGCGCAGTCTCAGTGGCCATGGATGTAGAAATATCCCTGAAACTGTGAAATGTGCATTTGGGACCACCTGTATTATGTACTGCATAGTTCCAGAGTCCAAGCTCTTGGCATGGGCCTTAATATTGCGTAGTGCCCAACAAGTCAAAGTGAAAACTGACCAAAGGAATGATAGATTTGCCCAAGGGAAGTGTGAAAAATGAGAAGATATGACAGATAGTGCCAGATTGAGTGTAGATATGAATAATTGCAAATGAAACAATAAAAATAAAGTGTAGAAAATGAATAAATGGGAAGAAAGCCAAATCGGTAAGGACAGTCACCACAACGATGGCCATCAGTGCAAAAAATAAAGAAACTGATGCGACACTTGTGAAAGGAAAACTATAACTTGAAAAAAAAACTTCTACACGCTAAATCAAGTTGAAAAACTATAATTCATGCAAAGAAACAACCAACACAATATTCACACAAGGAAAACGAAAAAAAACGACCAAAAAAGTGACAAAATGTAATAAATGTGAAACTCACTGGGAAAGGCGACAACAATCGCACCAAAGATTCCTTGATCTCCTCGGGAATGTTAGAGCTCCAAGATTGAGTGTGAAAATGAGATCTAGGGGTGTCAATTAAATATTTTTGAGAAAATTAGGGGTTATGATGTGCATGTAAAAAATAAAGGAAAAAGCGACACATGGTGAAAGTTTCCAAAAATAACAAGTGTGCATCCTTTGGATTACTAAAAATAGATCCATATTTTTTAGGGATGCATTTTTCCTTTTTAGCTTTTCTTAGTTTTCCGAATAAAATTTCCATGCACATCACCAGGAAATATTGCACAATTATGGGAACTAGGAAACTTTCTGTATCAGTGGACTACGTAGTTTTTGAGCTCAATGAAGGATTGTGCAGTTTCTGGGCTTAGTGTTGAGTTTCCTCCCATGACTACACAATTTTTGATATTGAGGCTAAATTCCACTTATGACTGTGCAATTCTAGTCATCAAGGCTGATTTCCCTCATAGATTGCGCAATTTATAGAGGCAAGCCCAAAACTGTTGTGCGAGACTAAGTTAGGAGATTAGCTTGTGACTTAAAAATTTTAGCTAAGTGAAAAAGTGAGAAAACACAAGAAAAAATAATGGATAGATATCAATCAAAGCATGAATACCTAATAGAAGTGCAAGATAATCTCCTGCGAGTAGAAGGTTAGACTCCAAAATTTGAGCATAGGCGAAATTTTGGAGGGTGGTTGTAGCCGCTATAACAGGAATCTCGTCTCATAGGGAATGGTTTGGTTAGATTTAAGGAAAGGATCTACAGTGTTGGATGATAGTGAGATCAATAAGCTTATCTTGAGGGAATTTTAGGCCAAGCCGTATTCAGGTCACCTAGTGTCATGCCCCTATTCTAGTGGTGTATTCCAACCAATACATAGACAGGTGCGGCACCAACATAATTTTTTATTTTCACCAATACTAGACTTCACAGACTACGCCTTAACCAACAGTCAACCAATTTTACTTCAATTGTTATCATGTAGTGGAAAAAATTTAAATTATCATTATCATTTTATCTTTCATATGCAGTGGAAATAAAAATCAACTAATCATATCCACACATTCATAAATGGGAGGGGTAACTCCCAGAATAGTCTTCCCACTTGTTATATTCAATAATGTATAATAATTATAATTTTTACAAAAATATCCAAACCTGTGCAACCTTTGAATGACCTGCACTATTGTCCAACCATTCTTGCACCTGTCATGCAATTTTTGGAATTATCATGCAACCCCTGCACACTTCACCAAATTTTTTTGTGGTCATGTACGCCCTGCATGACCCACCCAACCTGTCGTTCAGTTGCAGCCGTATCTTTCATTCACCATGTTACTTCACTGAAAAACTTACCTGTGGCCCGGGGACATTCAACACATCTGGTCTACACCTGTTCACATCCATGTCAGCCCACCTAGAATAACTTGTGCCAACACTTTCCCATGACACTGTAGCTCCTAATGTGCATCGTCCCATTGGATGACCTGTATCAGCTGCCTTCCCTCAACCTATGCCACGGTTGTTCTTGCTCGCTATGTGACACCATTCATAAAACCACGCTAAACCTGCACCTTCATGGAAACCCCAGAACTCTTACCCTCGGAAATACTCTCAGTCCTACACTTTGGCACCTCTATGTACACACCTTGGCTTCCTCGCTCGTTCTAAGGCTCTGTATTTTATATGTGTTGAAGACCAAAATTTTTATGTTTCAACCTCTCCACGCGGCCCCATATATATACATGAACATTTTATGGTCATTCTCCAATTGACATGTCTATTGGCTATCCACAAGGGTTTTCATGCCCACCTATAATGTGAGACGAATTTTTTTCCAAGCACGCACTCCTCCAATGTGCATTTGTCGCTCTGTCATGGTTCGAACCACTGTCTTGCCCACGACTTCCCACGCTCGTGTGCGACTCATGAATCCCTTCAAGACTTGCCTGTATCAACCCAACATAACTCATATACATTGTGCACATTATGACTCCCCACCACGACTCGTGCATGACATGTCCATCATGACTCTCCCAACACGACTTGCCCATGCCCGTCACACATGACTTTCGCATTCATCACACATGAGTCACTCATTTGTCGCACTTCAACCGATGGGTGGGCACTCCCCCAACATGGTGCACCTGCTACGATGTGCTCGCCTGTACTATTTAACCGACCACTATGCCTATGTGCCTTTAACCAATGGTGGGGTCATACATCCACCTGAGTTACCTTTAACCGAGTGCCTCCACCCATGTAGCCTTTAACTGAAGATGGGTTCCCATCACATATGTGAGCACGCTCATATTAAAACTTTAGTTTTTCGACACTCGAGCAGTCCCGACTTACAATAATATTTGGGTTTCCATGTATTTTTTTAATTATTTCCATAAACAATTAGGCGGGTTCAACAACTCCACTTGTACGCCTTGGATTCCTTGCTCATTCTGAATTTTTTTTTGTTTCTATGTGGTGATGAACAAACCGTTCATGTTTCAACCTCTCCATGTGGCCTCCTATATATACATGACCATGTGATGGCCATTCTCCAACCGACGTGTCTATTTTCCATCCACAAGGGTTTGCATTCCCACCTATAATGTGATCCAACCTATTTTCCAAGCACGTGCTCCTCCAATGTGTGTATGTCACTCGGTTATGGGTTGTCCCATCACGATTCCTACGATTATCCACACTCGTGCATGAATCGTGCAACTCATCACAACTCACTCACCACGACCCAACATGACTCATCCACCGTGTTCCCATCATGAATCACCACCATGAATCACCCATGGCGCGCCCATAATGACTCGCCCAAAAATAATTTCCCATTCCCACCGCACATGACTCGCATATTCGTCACAGATGAATAGGCTATTCGTCAGAATTCAACCAATGACCGGGCACCCTCCCAACATGGCACACCCGCTACGACGATGTAGCCCGTCACATTTAACCGATCGCTATGCCCCCGTGCCTTTAACTGAAGGTGGGGCCTCACATCTGCCTGAGTCACCTTTAACCAAGCGTCTCCATTCGTGTTACCTTTAAACGAAAATGTGCACCCGTCGCACATGTGGGTGCGCCCGTAGTGCGACTTCAATTTTTCGACACTCCTCGAGCGTTCCCGACTCGTAGTCCTAACATCCTCCCCCATTGTAAAAAGGGTGTCATACTCAACATCCAACATCCCAGAAAACTCTATTTTGAAGACTCATATTTCCATATCAACATCTAGATAGATCTTCCCATGACCTGCTCCATGCCAAAATCCTGTCATATCTCTGCTAGAACAATCATGTGTTGGATCCACCTGTGATGGTGACCGATTGGGTTGCTAATCCAACTGTAACATCGCCTCCACAAGAACGCATGCATGTCACATCATTATGACTATAATCGCATATTGTTATCAGTCACATTTGTCTTGCCTCCAAAGCCTACTCATTATCAAGGAGGAATCAGTGAGCCTCATCCCCATGATATTCTAGAAAGAGGGAGGGGTTGGGAAAACTTGAAGGCTTTCCATCCTCCTTCTCTAACATCCCAATCCATATATCAGGATCCTCCTCTTCCAACCTCTACATGTATGCTTCTTGGATCTCCTCTTGATGATTATCTGGGTCCACATCTACGTTTTCTTCCATTGCCTCTAGCCTGCCTATCAAATCCATAACACTATTGGACAATGCTCTCATAACCTGTGTCGATCCATGAGTTTAACCTCTGCAAGGGCCAACTTCTCATAGAGTTCTTCATCCCACTAGATTTCCTTCACATTCATCGTTGTCAATTTACACCCAATTGTCATAGCTTCCACTGTAGGAATACCCAATGGTTCATCCTCCCATCCATTGTAAATGTACAACTTCTTTATATGCATTCCAACATAATAGCTTCATATTGCTTCATAAATTAAATCCTCAATATTGCTTCATAATCATCCATCCGCACAATTGGGAATTTGACCTTCCCATGCTACTCACCAATGTGCACCTCCATATTCTTTGCCATGCCAATAACGCGATCTGGGGGGGAGTTCACTGCTTTCAAGTGAGCTTGAGTTGGTGCAAATTTTAAACCAATATTCCTTGTTGCTTCTTCTCTAACAAAGTTATGGATTGCACCATTGTCCACCATTGTGAATAAAATTGTTCCCTTCCCAATCTTCATGTCTACATATTCCAACTTATTCCTGTCAAGATTGTGCCTTGGGACAACAGCTACTACTGCTACATCTCCTAATACCTGCATCATCGTTGCTGGTTCCTATTTCTTCTTCACATCAAATTGTGTTATTGCTGCTACTACCAGCCTTGAAGGACAATTCTTCACCATGTGGTCCTCTCCACACATCCAACATTTTAGAGGTTTCTTTGCCTTCAGTTTGCCACCTACTTTTGAATGATCCTCCTTTTTAGTCTTCTCTTTCGGTTTTTCAAAATTCTTCTTCTTCTCGTTAGTCCCTTCATCATAATGACCTATCATCCTATCAATAACAAAAAATTCCCCTTCCAGTGTCTTGATATTTTGCCTCTTCACCTCATTGCGTGACCAAGGTTTCAATCCAATAATGAATTTTAAAACCTTGTCCCTTTCTGCCATATGAGGCAGTTCAAAGTTCACACTTAAGAATTTATATGCCTACAAACTCCCTATTTTCTTAATGTATTTAATCTTGGTTCTCGCATATAGTCTCATCTTGTGGGCTAAAGTGAGTTTGCAACACTTCCTTCATTTAGTCCCATGTAGAAATATCATCAACATCATCATGTGCAATCTGGTCTAATTTCCTTCTCCCAGACATCTTGGCATCCTTTGTAAGGAATTGAGAAGGAATTGAGAAACTACCTTCACCTTGGACTCTTCATTACTAATCTCTAAGCGTTCCAAGTATTATTCATATCCCATAACAAATTACCAAGTGTCTTCACACTCCACACCCCATCATAAGAATCAGGTTCCTTAATTTTCACATGGGCAGTTCCTCCAACCCGTCCTTGTCCAACTACTCTCTTCAAAATGGAAATCTCATTTCGAGCTTCATCAAGACTTTTTTTCAGCTTTTTGATCTCTTATAATACTTGATACTTCACAACTTCAAAATTCTTGACTTCATCTGCAGTTTCACCATACTTCCACTCAAGATATTCATATCGTACCTTAAGGTTCTCATGCTCCTCTTCCTGCTTCGTGAAATTATCTCTAAGTTCAAGATTCTCATCTTTCAACGAATCCATATCTGAAGAAATTTCATCCATACTATCCAACACTTTGCTCATGAAAGCTATCTTTGGATTCATGCTTGATTCACGTGGCATCAAATTTTTCCTCGAACACGTCACGACCATGCACTTCCTTTGTTCAGCTTCGGCCTTGTAATGGTACACCTACCAAAGTTCCTAATGTGACACTGCGACCAACTAAGAGCATTTACCAAGCTTCAATACCAACGAAAACTATTGTCTCTCATATTCTGGCTTCTTGGCAAGCCCCCCTTTCTCTAAAATGGCCTCTAATACCTATTTAAATTAGGAAGTGGCAGTTGTATCTTTGCTTCACATTTCCAAATCGCCTTGGCCCACATTGAACCAAGCTCTGATACCAACTTTCATGCCCCTACACTAGTGGTGTCTTCCAACCAAGACACAGGCAGGTGCGACACCGCCGAAATTTTTATTTTCACCAATACTAGAGTTCACAGACTAGGCCTTAACCAACACTTAACCAATTTTACTTCAAGTATTATCATGCAATGAAAAATATTTCAATTATCATTATCATTTAATATTTCATATGCAACAGAAATAAACATCAACCAATCATGTACACACATTCATAAATGGGAGGGGAAACTCCCAAAATAGTATTCCCACTCATTATATTTAGTAATGTACAATAATTACATTTTTTACAAAAATATTCAAACTCATGCAGTATTTGAATGGCCTGCATTATTTTCCAACTGTTCATGCACCAGTCATGCACTTTTCTGAATTATTGTGCAACCCCTCCACACTTCACCAAATGTTTTTGTGGTCGTGCACGCCCTGGATGACCCGCCCAACCTATTGTTCACTCACGACCCTATCTGTTATTCACCTTGTTACTTACCCGTGACATAGGAACATTCATCATAGTTGACCCACACTTTTTCATGGCCTCGTCGGCCCACCCACAACAACTTGTGTCAACAATTTTTTGTGGCACTATAGTGCCCACATTGTAGCATCCCATTCAGAAAAATGTATCGGCTACTTGTGATGAACCTGTGACATTGTTTTTCCTATTTTTTGTGTAGCACCATTCACAAAATTGTGCCCAACATGTGCCTTCATAGAAACCCAAAAAATATTACCCTCGGAAATACTTTCGGTCCTCCACTTCGAAACCTCCGCTTGTACGCCTTAGCTTCCTCGCTCATTCTGAAGTTATGTTTTGTTTCGATGTGTTGATGACCAAACTATTCATGTTACACCCTCTCCACGCAACCTCCTATAGATACATGATCTTGTGATGGTCATTATTCAACTGACACGTCTATTGGAAATCCAAAAGTGTTGGCTTGCCCACCTATAATGTGAATTGACTTTTTTTCCAAGCACACACTCCTCCAATGTCTGTGTGTCACTCAGTCATGGGTCGGCCCATTGTGCTGCCCACAACTGCCCACGCTCGTGCATGACTCATGCAGCCCATCACAACTCATCTTCTGTGACCCAACATGAGTAGTCCACTATGCTCCCATTAAGACTCATCACCATGAATCGCCCATGGCCTGCCCATCATGACTCAAACATGACGACTCGCCCAACATGACTTGGCCTTATTCTTCGAACATGATTTTCCCATTAATCGCACATGACTCACCCATTCTTCAAAAATGACTCGCCCATTCGTCACACCTCAACCGATGGCCAGGTGCTCTCCCAACACAGTGTGCCCGCTATGACACGTGCACCCATTGTGTGTAATTGACCGATATGTCGGTGTGCCTTTAACCGATGGCGAAGTAACACATCCACCCGAGTCACCTTTAACTGAGAGCCTCCTCTTGTGTCACCTTTAACAGAACATGAGCACCTGTCACACATGTGGGCATGCTCGTAGTATCAATTCGATTTTTTGACACTCCATGGATGCTCCCAACTCGAAGTCATGACGTATAGGATACTAAAAGACATTGACAGCAGTGAAGAAGTTCTACTATTGGTCAAATTTGAAAAATGAAGTGGGAGAGTTTGTGGCTAGATGCTTGGACTGTCAATAGGTAAAAGCAAAGTGTAAGCATCTAGGTGGTTTACTAGAGCCGATTCCAATTCCAGAGTGGAGATGGGAGGTAATTTCTATGGATTTCATTATATTTTTTCAGAGGACATCTAGAGATCATGATTCTATCATGGTTGTGGTGGAGAGGTTGAAAAAGGTAGCACACTTCATCCCAACAATGTCTATGTTTTTAGCTAGTGTTGTGGAACAAGTCTTCATCGGAGACATAGTGAGGTTTCATGTTTTACTGAAGAAGCTTGTATCAGATAGGGATGTTAAGTTCAATTCTAGAATTTTGAAATATTTATTTGTAGGTTTGGGTATAGAGTTGGCCTTCAACACATCTTATCATCCGTAGAAAGATGGACAGACAGAGGGGGTCAATAAGATTCTATAGGACATGTTGAGAATGTATGTGATGCATCAACAATGAATGTGGGAAGAGTATCAGCCACTAGTTGAATTTGTGTACAACAATGGATATCAAAATTCACTGAGGGTGAGTCTGTTTGAGGAAATCCAAGGTGGAGTTTAAATAATCCTATTAGTTGGAGCGATTTAGTGAACATGGTGTTGATTGGAATGGATATGTTGGTAGAGATGGAACAGTAAATGCAGGTTATCAAGAAGATTTTGAAGGTAGGACATGACAGGAAGAATATTTTGAAGGAAGAACATGTCCAAGTCAGGGAACATGAGTATTTTCGCATAAATCCCAAGAAGATATCCTTAAGGATTAGGTCATGTGCGAATTTGACACCTCAGTATTGTGGGAATTTCAAGATCTTTTAGAGGATTAGACCACTCGCCTACAGACTTGCACTACCACTGACAGTGTAATTCCATGGTGTTTTCCATGTTTCATTTCTTAAAATATATGTGAAATATGTTAATCATGTTATTGACTGGTTTGTATTGCAGGTAGGACTAGAAGGAGAATTCCAGTTGGAACCTCAGTGCATTTTGCAGAGAAATATGCTCATGCTCCAGAACCGAGTAATCGAGTAGGTTAAAGTGTAGTGGAAGAAATTTGGGCCCGATGGAGCTACATGAGAGATGGTTGATTTGATACAGGATATGTATCCTTCATTGTTTTTCGGTCGAGGAAAATAATTTTTGGTATATGTACATATTTATGTATGTTTTTTATTGTAAATACCACAATGAGTTGTATTATAAAGCTCCAATAAGTGGTATGGTTGTCATGTTGGTTTTTCTTTTCAACAAGTTGTTCCTTGTAAATACTGCATCGAGCTAAGTTATAAAGCTCCATGGGTAGTATGTTTTACTTTCAACAGTCTTGTTGGTTGTAAGTGTCATTGAATACTGAGGATGATGTTCTCCTAAGAGGGATGTGTCTGTAATTACCCTGGGTTAGAAATTCCATGTAATAAAGTTAATAAAGGCATGGGACATGCATTCCAAGCTGAATGTTGTGAAAAAAATAGTGACGGGGAATCAATTGTGATTAATTATTGGCTATAGAAATTAGAAAATTAAATGGGAAAGGCTTAGGAAATTCATGAGGAATTTATTGGAATTTTATTTATTAAAACAATGGAAAATAGGAGAAATGGAAGGTGAAAGGTCACATGATGCATACGAGGAGGAAAATGAAGGAAAATAATGGAAAATGAATAAAATATAGGCCTCAATGATAGAAAGGATTTTGGTGATCAGTTCACAGCTTTTGTCAGTTTAGTCTTTGGCACTCTCATTCTATTCTGTCTCTCATACTCTTAAACACTTAGAGTTTTGTTAGACCATTCTTGGAGAATTGTGGCATACTTGGGATTTGGAGGAAAAAGGCAAAGGAAAAAGTATAAAAGCAAAAGAGGACATCAAAATCAACAGATACAGTGGGTTTTTCCTTTAGGTACTGAATCGTACGTATGATTTCCTTGATAGTTTTGGCATGCATGTGGTTTCTTGGTTATGATATGTCATTGACATGTAGGATTTCTTGGATTGAAAGCATTTTTTCCTATCCTTTCCATTTTCTAGATAGACATGGTGTTGTGGGTTTACCTTTTTTTCTGATTGGTGCTCATGATGCTTATGGTTGTGGGTTCAACTACTAGTTCCTGGAGCCTTGGTTGGACAAACGCTCTAGAATGCCTGCAGCATCTTGGGTTGAGTTACTAGTATTGGAAGCCTTGGTTGGAAAAATACTTTGGATGCCCTTGGTGGGTTGAGTTACTAGTATTAGAAGGCTTGGTTGGACAAAAACTCTAGATTCTAGCGACAACTGTCGGTTGAGTTACTCGAAGATGGGTTGGAACAAACACTATGGAACCCTGCACAACTTGGATGGAGACTGAAATGGTGATGGTTAGCAATGTCCAACCGTGAGGTGGAATAATCGGTTGAGGTTTGAGGTGGTTTGGCCTTTGGAAGCCCTATTTTTTTTTTTTTGGTTTATTCTATTAGATCCTACATTCATTTTTTGAATACGGCGCATGGGTGATTGACTGAAAGAGATATTTGGTTCAACCCACTCTATGTTCTGGTGGTATGTGGAAGTCCTTGACCTGGTTTTGTTTTGTATATGTTAATAATATCTATTTTCATTTTCTGTATTATGTGTAAATGTGCTTATTATTATGTGATTATAATGTTTGTTCTATCATTGTTTTTTTGTTGGTTACATGCTGATTATGAGCATAGTTTGAGACAAACTTGATTTATGGATCTCATCATGGTTTTTTTAGTAAATGAAATGTTAATGAATGTATGACCTAATAGTTGATATTGAAACTATTATGAAAGGATATCATACCTTTTAGACAATTTTTAGATAAGTATGAGGTCGCTATGGTCAAATGTATTTATATGACTTGTAGATTACATGTTCTTGATGTGTTTGATGGAATGTATGTCATATTTAGGCCTTTTCAAGTAATATAATTATTTAAGTTTCGCATTATAGGCCTTGTCATATTGTTATTTATAATTTTTGAGATTTTCATTAAGTTCTGGGCATAGGCTTGAGTCCTAGCCCTAAAAAAGTGGCACAAAAACTATGGTTGCTGAAACAAAACTTCCTAAAAAAGTCTGCAATCATATGGGTGCCCTTGTTTCGCATGCGACTAGAGGGATTCACCACATGGAGGGATTTTTATGGGTGCGAATAGGGGTTTAGTTCAGTCAGAAATAAGTTTAACTCAGGGGTTTGGCACCTGGAATTATTGGTTAGCCCCTGGGGGTCCTATAGTGTAACACCCTCATCCCACATCTACCCAAGTAAATGGCCAACCAGGGTAAACATGTGATGAAGAGTTATATGATTTGATTCAACTTCCTAGGTGACCTTAAGGAAGTGGAATCAATGGAAACACTTCAACAAGTGTTCCACATTAGCAAGAGAACTCCCAAGAGCTAACCCAACCACTCAGGCCTTTAGCCCTGTGTCCCACTAATTTTTTAACTCACTTGACCCCTGAATATATGCATAAGCCTACATGCCTGTGTTTGGGAGACTCTAGATGCACACACAATCTTGCATGCCTGTGTCTAGGAACTAAATTTCCATGACCTGTTCCTGCATTCGTGAGATTTAAGGCACTTTTTTAGGGCCAGAGTCCAAGCCACTTCCCAAAACTCAATTAGAAGTTTATAAATGAAACAAAATAGTGAAACAATGACGTATTTTCAAAAACCATGACAAGGCCTAAACTGGACCCCTGCTAGCCATGATAGGCATTTCGTTAAACATATCACAAATATGTAATCCAAAAGTTTAAACAAAATATCTAAACATAGGTGTCTCATAATTATCTAAGAATAACTAAGAAGCATTGTTCCCTTACACCATTAGCTACAATATCATCTATTTAGTCATAGATACATTGTTCATTAATTTATAAATAAAAACATGAGGATAGCCATACATCATCATTGTCATAATACATGATTATAACTAAAATAATAACAACAAAAAATCTCAAGGATACAACAACCATAGAATCCACATATAAACCAACATATTTATACATAAAATGTCAAGGAGAGAAACTCTTATAAAACCAACCCGGGATGGGACTTCCACATTCCACTTGACCACAGATTGGTTGAGTGAAATCTCTCTTCATCCAATCACCCTAATGCCATATTCCAAGAATGAATGTGGGACTCAAACCGGAAGAAGCAACCAGAGAATCTCAAGGCTAAATCACCTCACCCTTATAAATAGAAATCAGGCTTTATCGCAATCCACACCAGATCACGAGGGGAAAAAAATGTCATCATAGGATTTACCATGATCTCCATTTGATCACTAGGCAAAAATAAGCATGGATGCCACTAGATTTCTCCACTTACATCGTGAGGAATTTTCATGTCTCCTAGTCTCTTAGGCTTTAACGTAATCAATAGTATGATCCAGAGATTAATAGGCCCTAAACCGAGACATAATCTCTAGGATTTACCGTATATCCCAACCTGGGATTCCTAGGCATGATAGAGAGAAAACCTACTCTAGGATTTACCATATATTGCACCATTCACCAGTCTAGGATCCCTAATACCACTGAGGCAACACACTATTTGAATTTATTGCAACCCATAGCCTAGTTCAGGGGTTACTAGGCCATGTGTTCAATCAATTCAGAGATCCACCTCACTCAACTTCGAATCCATTCGATAATACAACCCAACTAAAAAATGAGAACTCCATCACACCATAGCTATCTGGAAATGGAATTTCTAGGCTGAAAACACTGTTACATCTAGAAAAACTCATGCCATGACATAAAAGAACCATATTCAATACCATTCATGCCAAATATAGCAAGGAAATCATACATGCAAATTGATACCTACAAAGAATCCCATTGTAGCTTCTTGGTCATTCTCTTTCTTTCTTGTTGCTTCCTTCCTCTTACCTTCTTTGACTTTCTTGATCCAATGCCAAAATTCTCCAAGAAAAATATAGGCGTACAAGAGAGAAAGAGAGAAAGAGAATAATGAGATAACTACAAAAATGAACTGACAAAAAGGTACCAACCGATCCTCAAAATCCTTCTTATCAATTAGGTCTCTATTTTCTTCATTTTCCATTATTTTCCTCCTCATATGAAGCCTATGACCTTTCACCTCCCTTTACTCCTAATTTCCATTATTTTCATAAATAAATGTGCCAAAAATATGTTTTGCCTCTCCAATGCCTTTGTTGTTGCCTTTTCCAATTTCCTTAGCCATAATAAACCAAATCAACACCCACTAGGATGTTTTTCCCAACATTTAGCTTGGAATAAGTGTCCCATCAATCGTGGTTATTAGTTTTAACTTTTTTACATCGAATTTTCATGAGGTTGTTACATGTAGCTTCCAAGGTAGGTTATTTTGGTTTTGGTTTGTCAATTCAACTTCCTTAACAGTACTTGGGGAGTTGAATCACATCATAGTAACTCATCGTCACATGTTTACCTTGGAAGGCCGATAACTTGGGTAAATGTGGGAGGAGGGGGTTGCAAGGAATCTGCTAAGTGAAAATTTGAGCTATTCGTGCTCCATCTACCTACTAGAATTACCTAATCTGGAAAGCCAATTTTTCTTCAATCTTGCACTGAAAAATCAAATTTCCCAGCAATTCACACTGCTTAGCTAGGCACTGCACAAACCCTAGAAAATTTGTCTTGCTGCTCCCTCTAAACAAAGAATTTCATTCTTCCACTTATGAGCTTCCTTGTCTGATAGATTTTTCTCTAATACCATGTGAAATCTCACTTTGAAATTCTATTACAGCAACTAGAATTAATTCTTCTAATTGATAAATTAATTATGCAGTTTATGTCTATGCAACAACGAATTAATCACACTGCAAACTTAAAAAGATAAAAATACTACAAAAGATCAACTGGAAACTGAGAAAATATTATCACACAAACACAAAAATATAACACTGTTATTTTTCAACAAAATTCCCCAGAGAAAACCCAATGTGGAAAAACCGATGCAACAAATGAGGGTTTTTGTTATTAAGCAAGAGTGATAAATTCTAAGTACAATTAGATCCTGAAATTTGGCAATCCTACATAGAAAAATACCAGAAAATATATTATGATGAATTTTACTCACCCCACAATCAATTTAGGGTCTAACTGACATGTTCAAGTGAGGTGTCCAAAATAGCCTACGCAGACTCTGTGTCAGTTCTACGTAGCCTTCCAAATGTAGCGCCTGGAACAACTGCTACTCAAGCCACCGTGTTTACTGCTGACTAAGAAATTGTCTATCTGGAACCGTAGACAATATTTCCAGCCTTTGGAAATTAAAAATGAGCTTCTCTCCAGCAACATCGAATTTCCCTCTAAAGGTTACTGTGTAGATCTTGCGTAAACCTCCCTGTGGATAACTCTTCCTCTTTTCAAGCTACGCCCCAGAACTGGAACACTTCATATGGACTCAATGTCTCTACCCCTCTGTATCTCTACATCCCCTCTCTGGCTTGAACTCTTCCAACAGAATGTTGGTGCTCTCTAGAAAGTCATACTACCCAAGGAAATCGATCTCAAGTGTGTTCTTCCATCTACCTATTAAATTATTATTATTATATCCAGTTGGGACTCCAATGACCAATATTAAATCTTAAGCAATGGCTGATATTATTTCCTTGTTGATCAATGTGAGTTTCTAGAGAAATATCACCTTCCTCAATCAACTATTTTTAATTAATCATTTTCCCTTTAGACTTAGGAAAATTCTAATTATTGATTAATTAACTTAATTAAGGAATTTCTAGGTGGATTTTCCTGAAACCTTTTCTGGGTTATGGAGACCTAGTGTTTCTTAGCCTCTATGGAAACTTTCGAGACTAGAAAAACATCTAATACTAAAAAAACTAAGAGTTAAAGAGCCTTGATATAGGCTATTTCCCTTGTTGAATTAGGTGTACAACTCCCATGTCAACAAGTGCCTATAAGAGAGAAATCACATCTAGCAGTCCATCACAGAAACTAGGGCACAACAAGACAATGTTGACCACAAAAAAATCAACCAACACCTAAAACCACAAAAAAAAGGCAGGCAATGAGACCACACCATGAGGCCAATGCCAACTGATGTAACAAGACATAAGCATCAGGCACAAGAAAACTCTGAAATTTGGTAAATTGAAATATGATTTGGCAGAAAAACCAGCAAATAATGATGGCTATGGTTTCCCCAGCTGCCTAGCCTCCCCCTTGTGAAGAAAATGATTTAATTCTAATACAAATGGTTTTAAATAACATGGGGAAATAACATTTAGTAAATCCATCTATTAAAAAAAACTAAGACAGGAAAATTATTGTTAATATTCACCCAATCCATCACATTAATTCATGACATGTCATTCTAGATTGAAATATTTGAGGCCAAAGAATGGGAAGGGAATATTGCTAAATAGTTGGCTCTTGGTTTTATGGAAAAAATCACCACTCTAATCATTTGAGGCAAAATCAAAAACTCCAAAAGAACTCATATGTTGATCATGAGATGGTGTGACCCAAGTTAGTAGGAGGCAATTTGTCTATATGTATATAGCATATATGTCTCACAGGCTATCCCTAAGGAAGGAAAACTAATATGTATTTCCTACATGTTGTTTCAAGTAATTCTTATCCTGGAATGTATGGCCTCTTAGAGTGTGGTAGATATAGGTGTGAGATCAAGGAATTCAATGGAAAAAGCATTGGCATGGGAGAAAACTAACTCAACAGGTATATTTCTATTCAATAGTAACAAGCTTGATAGAAATGTAAACTGGCTAGAATGATGCAACAAATTAATAATGAAAACCATAGTTATATTATCTCAGATTAAAATGAATATTTGGGATTAAAAAGTTGTTGGTGTTCTTCATTATATCTTAAATACTAAAAATATTAATGGAATACTCAAAACTGTAACTAAGAATGGATTCTCATCCCTTTGAAATAAATACATGTAACAATGGAAATACAATGTATATCCATTTTAAACTCACAGGAAAAAAAAACACAACAAATATAAGATACATCATGTTGGAAATAAATGTTTATCCTAGAAAACTAAGTGGGAAAATTAACATTCAATTAGCTTCAACCATGCTCTTTATTTCATAGGAATGTGTAGGTTACAATATTCTCAAACTTTTTGGTCCAATCTTAGCCTTCTCATGGGAATCTAGTAGCAATTCCTCTCACTCTTAACCAAATATCCCCTCATCCTTTGTGGTGCAAGAGTAATAAGAGAATAGCTCAACCAAGGTTGAATTTAGAAGTCTAGGCATCCCCAACTCTTTAATTTACCCAAGTCCAATATGCTTCTTCTTTTTTGTATTTTTCCATTTAAGGGATAGTATCTAATGTGTTCATTTTTCTTAATACAAAAACATTTTTCCCTTTCCTTCTCATTTTTTCTCTTCAATAAATGTTACTTTCAATTATTTATATTTCTCATGCTTGCATTCAGAGTACTATGTTAATTTAGGTGTGGACACAAATTTGGATTGCATGGGGCCCTGTGTGCCATCATCTTGTCTCTTACCTAATCCATAAGCTTGAACCTTATCTGTGATGACTCTCATGGAACTTGAGTAAATTTATAGTTGTTTTCATGTGGATCCAATTATAATCACATCACCCCATTGGGAGGTTGTTGGTTGCTAAAAATTTGCAAGGATAGGTAATGGAACTTGTTGTCAATCTATTTTATTTTATAACATTTCACTTTCCTTAAAGTCTATCGTGAGAGATCAATCTTCCAAAACTATTTCTGTTCTTTACAAGTTACCAATCCCTTCCACTATAGAATCATATCTTCCTTAAATTCTTCTATAGCATGCAATGCAATTCCTTCGATAGTATCAAGAACCTAATGATCATCTTCTCCATCTAGCATGGAGGGCACAAACAAATTTAGATATTGTGCATTCACCATTGAAATAATCTATATACAAAGGTAGTCATAATCTAAACAAATTCTTATTCACTTGCTCCATGATGTTAAAATATCTATATCTAATGGGCTTTATTTTATTTTCTTCTCCTTGCAACTACCCCTTGTATAGGTACAAGAAAACCTTATCTCCAAAGTGAAACTTTTGATCTTCTTTGTGTTAATCATGTCTAACTTTAGATTAATACTAAATTCTCTCAAGCTCTTCTTATAAATTGAAATGTATTTGTCCAATATTTTCCACAAATGAGCTTCCCTTATTTTCGTATCCTTGATACTCTACTTCATCCTTCTATTATCCATAAATAATTTTAAACAATGAGGAATGTAAATAGCCAAAAAAAATATTAAAAGGTGATTTCTTGGTGGTAGAATGAAATTCTTGATTGCATGATTGTTGGATGTACACCAATTTCTCATCCCATTTCCTTTAATGCTTGTTATTTTACCCTCTCAACTACTATACCAATATATAGATGAAAAATTCTATTTCTATATCTGATCCAGGAAGGAACACAACATAATACACACATAACCATAAATAAAAATATGCGGTAGAAATAATACTTGATTTAATTAATCTCAAAGAACTAAAATTTGTTTACATAAAGAATGGAAATAAACTAGCTAGGGCGCTAGTAGCTTATATCTGAGATGAAATGTGGTGGATGAAGGCCTCTAAACTATGTTACAATGAGGTTCAAGGGCCTATTTATTATTGAGAAGCAATGGAAAACCCTAAACATCCAAAATCCTAACCCTAGGAGATGAAGTGCCAAAACTACGAGCCCCGTTTGGGTAAATTGGTACATCAATTTCCAAGGGACATAACTTTGTCATATGATCTCCATTTGATGTGCACCATACCTAATCTATCTAAGTAATACAAAATTGGAATGAGAAACATCAATGTACATACCCATGATTCTCCTGGTTTTCCCAAAAAACGTCATTTAGGGCCTCAAAAGAGCTCCGGAAGTTCATGACCCGGAAAACTACAAAATATTTTAAGTTGTGCTACAATTAAGGAAACTAAAAAAATGAAAGAAAAAATAGTGGGGCCCCAAGTGTAATAGGTGGGTGGCCACCAATATCCACCCGGATCATTCCTATCCACTTAGGAAGCAATGGTACCCATTGCATTAAGTTCCTCCATGAGATGAGGAAACTTCTGCTGAATTTGGTCCTTGGTGAACCACTTTCCTTGGTGCAGGAGTTGGCTAGATTTTAAAACCCAATACATTTGGATCTTCTACCGGAAATTGTTCTTGATTTTCATGTCCATGATACAATCTGTGGTGGCCTATTCCATGCATTTTGTGTTTAACTCTGTTGGTGTGAGTTGTTTTGCAATGTCAGAGGTGTCTAATAGAGGTGGGAAGTAGGGCCGAAGGTGGTCCACATTGAATACTAGGAGTAGATCGAGGAATGGTGGAATATTGAGCTCAAGGGAATTTGTCCCTATAGCCTTGGTGATGGTTTAAGACCCATATTGGAGCGGGAGAAGCTTGCTGTGGGGTCCAGTGAGGTGCTCCTTCTGCAAATGTAGCCATACTTTTGTCACCCACCAGGAAGTTGTGTGGCATGATGTTGATCATGTCACTGCTTGTACTTAGCATTGGCTCTGTCCAATATGTCATGAAACTATTGGTAGATGTGTTGAATGTGCTCAATGAAGTTATTCGCTTTGTTAGCTTCAGACTAGACATGATCCGAATCGGCCTGAGTAGCCACAAATGGCATGGCTACGCCAATCGGACATAGTGGATGGAATCCCAAGCCCACCTGAAAGGTGCTGTGGCCAGTTGAGCTATTGAGAGCCTGGTTATAACTATGTTGTACATAGGGAGGGCTCTCATCCCATTTGCGTGGATGATTTGAATTGTACATGTGCAAAATGTGTACAATCATCTTGTTCATGACCTCTGTCTGGCAATCAGTTTGGGGATGGAAAGCTGTGGACTTGGTGATCTTCGTGTCCAGCATTGACTAGAGGTTGGACCAAAATGTGTTGAGGAACCTGCTGTCCTGATCTAAGATGATAGACTGTGGGATCCCAATGTGCACCCACACTTGTTCAAATATGAGTTTAGAAGTGGCTCCTACTGTGATATTCTTCTTGCAGGCTACCATAATGGCCATCTTCAAGAATCTATCGATGACCACGAAAGCACAGTAATTTCCATGCTTAGTAGAAGGAAGGCCCAAAATTTAATCCATGGAGATGGATTCCCAAGGTTGACTAGGGGTAGGTAGTAGAGTATAGAGGCCTTGCTCCTTGATGGTCAGTTTGGAAATGGCACAAGCAGTGGAGGATCTAATGTACTTCTCGACATCCTGTCGAAGGTTCATCCAATAGAAATACTTCTGTAGTACTGCAACTGTTTTTTTGACCCCGAAATTCCCAATGACTCAACTGTAATGCACTTCCCAAATCATCTTGGCATACTCACTTGAAGGAACAAAAATATGTCCTAGGTGACATAGCAGTGCATCCTGGAGGTAAAAACTTGGAACTTGCGTACTGTCCAAGAGTGTCTTGTATGTATGACAAAATTATGAGTCGCTCTTGTAGAGAAGCGGCCAATCAGAAGTCTCATGCTCACAAAAGTTGATAATGGTGGTTAGTGCCACGATCAGTGGTTGAATGAGGTAGTCTGCAAAATTATTGGTGCTGCCATTCTTGTATTTGATTCAAATGAAACTGTTGTAGATATGTGGAACACTTATGATGGCGATCATTCTACAACTTTCCTTGTGTCTGTATGAACTGCAGGGATTGGTGTTCTGTGTGGATGAATGTTTCCTTCCCCAAAATTTAATTCTTCCATTTTCGTCATGCCTACACAATGGAATACATTTCTTTGTCGTAAGTGGGATACATGCGAATTGTGTCGGACAATGAATCACTTTGATATGCCATTGGATGCCCCTGTTGAGTAAGAACTGCCCCAATAGCATAGTCAGAGGCATCTGTCTTGATCTCAAATGGTTGATGTACTTATGGTAATGTGAGCATTGGGTCAGATCAATGGCAATGTTTCAATTCTACAATCCCCTTCTATTGAGATTCCAACCAAAATAATTTTGCTTTCTCTCCTCCCTTGGTGACTTGTCTCAAGGGCCAAGTGATATGAGAGAATCCCAACACAAAACTGTGGTAGAAATTAACACTAACTATAAAGCTATGAATCTTTGTTAGAGTGGTTGGGGCTGGCCAATCTCGAATGACTTGGATCTTGGTTGGATCCGCATGTACCCCCCGTTCATCAACAATGTATCCCAGATACTAAACCTGGGTCATGCCAAAAGTGCACTTCTCCAAATTGGCACACAACTTGTGTTGCCACAATGTTTGGAGGACATGTCAGATGTGGTGGAGGTTATCTTCCAAAGTCTGGCTGTAGATCAGGATGTCATCCAAGTACACTACTAAAAATGAGTTGGTGAATGGCTGCAAGATGTAGTCCATTAGCCTCATGAAGGTTTTGGGAGCATTCGTCAACTCGAAAGGCATTACCAACCATTTGAAAAGGCTCTCCTTGGCTTTGAAGGCAGTCTTACACACATCGGAGGGTTCGATTGCTACCTGGTGATACATGGACATCAAGTTAATCTTGCTGAAATATTTCGCCCCTTTGAGTTGGTACAAAAGGTCATCAATCTATGGATTGGGTACCTATTCCAGATAGTAATATTGTTCAATCTCTGATAGTGAATACAGAGTCTCCAAGTCCTATCCTTCTTTTTCACCAACACGATCGGGTTCCCATAGGGCAATGGACTCAGTCGGATGTAACCTTTATGCAGCATCTCCTGAATCTGCCTCTTTATTTCATCGTTCTCCATGACAGAGGGCTAATAGATCGATCCAATGGGAAGTTGTGCACCAACGGTCAGATCGATGGGGTGCTTGACCTGATAGTGAAGAGGCATCCCTGTGGGTGAGGTGAAGATGTCCTCGTACTCCTCCACGACCTTGTCCATTTGTTGTTGTCGTGCAATGGAACCTTGTCTAGAGGTCGTGGCCACAGTCTTCTTCTTGCACTGTGGGCGGATCATCAAGAAAACAAATTTCCTAGTTTTGGAAATGAGCTTACTACATTGTTTTGGAGTAACCAAATAGATAGCGGTAGGCGGTGGTACCTGTATTATCCTGGACAACTTATTTCCCAAAGTAAGAATAAAAACATGAGGCCCTGACTCATATGCAACATGTCGATTCCACAACTATGGTTGGCCTAATAATACATCAAAAACATCAAGAGGAGCAATGTCACATAATACCTCATCTGTGAAGCGCTTGATGTTGTAGGGGAGGCGGCACTGCTGGCTGACATGAAGATCCAATCCTTGGTGAAGCCACCTGATGGTGTACGACTGTGGGCTTTTTGTGGTAGGAAAGCCCAACCTCTTCACGACCTCCGCTAAAATGAGGTTCTTTTGGCTCCCATTGTCAAAATTTAACTGTAGCGTGGAACCCTTTACTCACATTTGGGAGTGGAAGAGACACTCCTCCTCCTCTGGATCTTCTAGTTCCTCCTTTTGGATCTTCACAGTAGGAACGGTGGTGTTGGGATCCACATCAATAATATTATTCCCTTTGTCATTCCCCTTTTCGAGTTCTGATTCAGAGTCAGAGCATGCATCTGATTCATAAGCCCTCATCTTAGCCACTATTGAATGCTTGGCCCGACACTCACTTGTGCTGTGAGTGGAGCTCTTATGGAACTCACACCACTTTCCTATGTCCTTCTTCGGCTTTGTGATGTTGTTATTTTCTTGTGGGTTCAGAAGGTTGTCTTGGGCCACCATGCCTTGGCTTTGTCCTTTATTCTAGGGTTTTGGGGCACCTTTCCCTTGCTTTTGATTCGAAGATCCAAAGTATCGTTTCTTCTTTTTGAATTTATGTTCAATATTGGCAGCATACCGGTATGTCATACCAAGCGAGGAGATGTCAAGGAAATCCATTTCCTCCTGAACATATCTATGCATATAACTATAGTACTTCAACACCAAATTTTTCTTCGAATATTTGATGCCCAAATTTTTGCGTAGAGTATGGAACATATTCGTCAACTCATGCACATCTTGATCCCTTTGCTTCTGTAGCATAGTCCATTGTATGTACTTGTCCTCATAGCTCCCCACAAGATAATATTTTTCCTTGATGGTGTCTTGGAAAGAATTCCAAGTGGGTATGTCCAAGAATAGAGAGGGTTCAGCCTCGTCCTTTTTCTCACAGTAGGTTTCCCGCCAATCCTTGACATGGGGGATCGCTTTGGGGAGTGCCAAAATAATCTTCTCCCTATCCGAAAAGTCATGAATCGAGAAATATCCTTCTAATAGATTCAACCATATATATATGGTGTCTGCATCTATTTGACCCTAAAATATGGGAATGTCAAAGTTTACTTGTACCTTAAAAGGAGTTGTGCCTCCAAAGTGGTTTTCAGATGCAGATGGGTCGTCGATGGGCAGTCATTGAAGGATCTGGGCAAAGTTATCCATCATCACATTCCTTTTTTTTTCGAGGGCCTCCTCGAGCAATATTTTTATAGGATCTCCTACTCCCTCATCTTTCTTTTCATCCCCTATGGGTGGCCATCGAAGTTTGCGAGGTTGATCTTGCAAAGGTTCCACCAGATCGAGCCCTAACTCCTTATACCCTGACCTCGTTTGGGATATGCAAAGAAGGATAGAGAAAGAGAATACCACTTTGATACCATTGATCTAGATTTATGTAGGAATGCAACATAATACACATATAACCATTAATAAAAATATACAATGGAAATAACACTTCATTTCATTAATATAAAAAACTGAAATTTCTTTACAGACAAAATGGAAATAAAATAGTTAGGGCATTGGTAGCTTATCTCTGAGAAGAGATGTGGTGGATACAGGCCTCTGAACTATGTTAAAATGAGGCTTCAGGGCCTATTTATTATTGATAAATAATGGAAAACCCTAAACATCCAAAAATATAACCCTAGGAGATGAAGTGCCAAAACTATGGGCCCCATTTGGGTAAATAGGTACATCAACTCCAGAGGGACGTAAATTTGGCATACGATCTCCGTTTGACACGCACCATACCTTGTTATAAATATGTATTCAAGGAATACAACTTTTGAGTGAGAAACAGTAGTTTGTAGACCCATGTTACTCCCGATTTTCCCCAAAAACATTGTTTAGGGCCTCAAAACGGCTCTGGAGGTTCAGGACCCGAAAAACTGCTAAAAATATTAAGTTGTGCTACAATTAAAGAAATTGAAAAAATGAAAGAAACAATGGTGGGGCCCCAAGTGGAATAGGTGGGTGGCCACCAATATCCACCTAGATCAATATCGACATAGGAATGAGATGTAATGGTGTACCTCATCTTGTTATCCATTGCCTCTCAAAGTGTTGTCTATAACCTGTTATCACTCCAATAATTCCTAGGGTTGTTATGCTTTTTGTTTAAAGAAATATTATAGGTAACTATCAACCTACTTTTGAGATCAGGATATAGCCTTCCTAATACTCAGATAGGGTTCTCTCTTTATGATTCAACTTTGTTGTTTTTAATTGATTTTAGGCTAGTTATGTAAGATTGATTTGGTTTTGATTTTGGTTTGGTTTGGTGGTGGAATTACTGATTTAGATGGATAGGTGCAGGTCTATTTTCCATTGGGCTATGGAGTCAATGTATCAAGCAATAGGGTAGAATCAAGTTCTAAAGGAAGTGTTCACAGGGCAAGGTAGCTGAGCAAATTCAGATCTTTTAGGCTGGATGGTGAAATGGTTTCAATTGGGATCAAGGAGAAGTTAAGGATTCCTCAAACCGGATAATGAAGGAAATGACAAAGGTCAATTGAGATGGGAGAGAAATTAAGGATTCTCAGATCCAAATATTAGAAGAAAACATCAAAATGAATAACAATTAAGAAAAAAGTGTACTTAAACAATTTCTGCAATAATATTCATGTTATAACATTTAAATTGGAAAACATAAAATTTTATGGAATACTTAAGGAAAAACATAAAAAATTGAAAGATACTTCACTGAAGTGGCTCAACACATGAATCTTGTAATGCAATTCCTTTATTACTTGTCCCGTATGCTGACTTGAAAATGGTACAATAAACCCTCATGTTTTTAGATCAATTAAAACTATATAAATGTTCAGAAATCCACACTGATCAATACTTCGAATTATGAAGTATTTATACAAAAACTATTACAAAATATCCTAAAACTGATTTAGGAATTATTCAAGGAAAAAATAAATATCTTCATGCAAGAAGATAGAAACATCTAGGAGACTAAATGCTAGATGTCCCCGCTTATTTGGATTTGTTGTTTGTTCTTTGATATTTTGCTCCTCTATCTCTCCGACTATTGCTTTACGCTAGGTACCTTTTTTCTGTCGAGTGTCCTTTATGCTGTCTTTATCTTTGAACTCTGTCTTTCACTGTCTTTTATCCGTATTCATTTTCATCCACTTTAACTTAAACTGATTTGTTAATCTTTAACCTGCATGCTCTATTTCACTTTGACTGCTTTGTTTACTTGTTTTACTCTTCACTGTCATAGTAAATCATATAATTTCTCCCAAGCCTCTTCATCTGGTAATTTTATTTTTACCATTCTTCCATAAATTTCATCAGCCTCCGTTTATTTTGAAAAAGTAGGCTTGTTTATAAAGAGATGATCATTTACCTCATGTTGGAGGTAGAAGATATTTTCAAATGTCTGATAGAGTACTTTTCTTGTAGGAATTCCTTCATGGAGGAATTGTTGGACTTTTCTTTGACCACTTCTCTGATTTTCTTGTCATAGTATTCATGCTTCATTAATATTTCATTGATCACCAAAGTATTAGGCATACCTCTTTGCCTCAAAACATCGAATTTCACCATGAATCTGGTTATTGCTAACTCCATAGTCTGACACTTGTCTTCAAGTTGTGTCATCGGGTTCCTCTTGGAAATTACCTTTCTTACCTCTAATATTGTTTCACTTATGTCACTTATGCCAATTTCTTCTAATTCTTGTTTGTTCTTATAATTGAGAAAATTAATGATCTCAGTGGCCTCTTCTGGTGTTTTCCCAAGTTCCTATTTGTCTTTCTGAATAGCTTCACTTACTTCCTTGATCAAATCCTTCTGCTCAAAGATAACTTGGATAGACAGCCAAATATCATTAAGAGAGTTAATGATATTCTTCCACAGTTGTTGCTTTGCTTGGGCATGTGGTTCTTTTAGTGTCAATTATTTCTCTAGCTTTTGTACTCTGTCAGTAAATCTATTTGACTTCTGTGTTTCATTCTTATGCATGATTTGTATAAATTTATTTTCATCCTCTAGAATTTTTATTTGTTCTTTAATTCTATGCATTTCAGTAGTTTGTATTGACATGTCATGCATGGCTTTAATCAGTTTACCTGCCTCATCACTGGGATGAGTTGCTGTTGTTATTGAATCTATTGCTAGTGTTGCTGAAGTTGAAATTGTTATAGCCAATGGAACTGTTGTTGCCACTGGAGCTACTGAAGTAGATGGAACTGTTGTAGTAACTGTAGGAATGGTAGTGACAGGAATTTTTTCCATGCTGGACTTCTTTTCTTGCACCAATTTATCCCTCTCATTCTCCATCTCTTTCAGTTGAGCTGTCAAATGAATGATGAGATTCATCATTTCATATTTTTGGCCTTCATTCTCTAGAACTTATTTTTCTTGTAGATGTTCAGTGGGAGGTAATTTTAGCTGCTTCTTCAATGCAACAATTTCTGCATTCTTATTTTTAATTAGTTCCTCAACTACTTTGATATTTTTGGGATCACATCCTACCTCTATGACCAATTTTTCAAGTGATTTGATTCTGTTTTCCTTGGCTTGTGAGGAACCCTTCTCTAGTTTTAACTGAGCTTTGATATTCTCTAGAGAATTTTTTAATTTATGGACACTCATAGCTTTGTTGGTCATAGTAGAATATAGCATTTCTCCCGCTTGATTATGAAATTATATTTGGTATATGGGATGAAAATCTTTAGCCATGACTTCAAATGATTTTTTCCTGTAGTCTACTGATGATTTTGGATACTGCACTGTGGGCTACGAAAAGGTCATCTGCATCTTCCTGGTCTTGTAATAAAATGCTAAAAGTAACCTGTTGTGGTCACTAGGTGTCTGTTTCCAATATTGGGCATAAGTCACTACTTTCAATGCCTGATTTCTGAGTTTGATTTCTTTATACTTTTCCATTATATCCTGTTCTTTTTCTACTAGTTTGCTTGATGAAGATACCTCTACATTGTGTTGATTTTGAATGATTTAAGTATTAGAGGTTGAAGGTTCGTGAGTTTCCTATGAAACTACTGGTGGTGCATTATCTTTGATCACTATGTTTGTATCAATGATTTCAATTGTCTCAACTTGTTCATTTATAGTATTTAGCTTGGGCTTCTTCCTGTACTTTATTTTGAATTTAGTCTCAATATTGGTTTGAGATGAATACGATCCTTCTTCTCTTACTCTCTTGGAGTTCCTATCTTGTAGGGCTAGATTTTGTAGGACAGAACTAGTCTCTACTAGTTTCTCCACTTCTTTCAAAGTATTATTCAACCACTTTGACTGGTTGGAGTACTTTTCAATCTCTGGTTTAGACTCATGGAAAAAAGGAGTTAATTTGAATTTTCCTCTTAACTTGATGATAAATCCCAAAGGATCATAATGCAATTTGAAACTCTCATTGAACTTGAATTCATGTAAGTACTTTTATGCTTGTCCACCAGCATTCATGTTATTGCAAATGAAAGGACCAATCTAGTTTTTAATCTTAAACTATGTTTTCTTCTTTGATGATAGAAAATTAACCTCATCTGAGTTTAGGATCTTCTTGATATATTCTAGTGCAAATAACCTCATTGGGAGGTATTTTGGCAGCTTGGATGGAATGAGTTGACATCCATACACCCTAATTTCAGTTTGGTTCTGGTATAAGTGCCAGTATCATGTTCTACTGTGTTCAGACAACTGCAATAATTTCTTTATTTCTTCACTGATCCTAGGTTCACTATTACTGCTTAGCATATTGACAATTGGATGAATAAATGAATCAATGAAGTCCTTGTATGTGAACTTTGTGGAACCTTTCTTGATTAAGGAAGTCCATAAGACTACTGATTGGGGGTTACCCTCAGTGTCTAGTTTTTTAAGGCTAACTGCAAACCTTTCAGATTGGAAGTACAGGAATAAATCAAACAAAACTAATGAATAATTAAGCACTCCTTCCTCCGATAATTTAACCAGTTGCTCATTGATGGCATCTTATAAGTATTGAGCAAAGTTAAATGTAAAATATGGAGGTTGTCCTCAGCAATAAATGGACAGAAAACCTAGGATTAAAGCATCTACATACTCATTTGTAAAGTGTCCTAGAATACGAGACAAAATTGTGACAATCTGTCTGGTTCTCTCTGAGAAAATTTAGGCCAAATAAGTAGGGTTACTCTTTGGAGTTTCAACTGATGAAGGAAAGAAGGTTTGGAAGATTAGAAACCTCTTTGGAAAGTCAAGATTCAGATATAATTCAGTGAGTATTTCAATAGACAAAGGGGATTCATCAGGCTTGGGTTGGATTAACATCTGGTTTATTGATTCTGCAGTAATTGTGAACAAAATCTCTTTGCTGGGGGTTACTAGGGCTCTTTCATTTGGCAGATAATTGATTTGATAGAGTTTGATGATTCCTGGGAATTGGAAAGTCCGTGGGAGGATGTACTTGGGTAAATTTAATTCCCAAAGTTAGATATCATCAACCTGATCCATGGATTTATCATGGCTCCAGTAGTGGATGTCCAAGAGATTGAAATCAATGAACGTGCCACTGATTTTGAAGTCTTTGTCTGCAAGGGGGGTTTGTTCAACATCAAAAACAGGAGTTTGCAGGGGATTAACAGTCACAATACCCTGGGAGGCCATTTAATTTGTTCAATTAATTAATTTATTACTTTCTGTGTGTAAGTAATAGCTTAGGCACTTAGGAATACCTGGAAAAAAGAGTTTTTAGTCTGTAGAAAGGGTTATGGTTGCAAGAGATTCTATTTGGTCTTATAAGCTTCAAAACTAGTTCTACACCGGCTTTAGTAGCAAAAGGCTTTTAATTATATTCTGAAATAGCTTGAAAATAGGCCGGCAAAGGCTCTTTTCAGTTGAAAATAGGTCAGCACCAGTCCTTTTCCACAATTTTTTAACAGAAGCAGATAAAAAATGGTAAAAGGTGGGTTTTAATTTTCTTAACCAACATTTGTTAAACATTGGAGGCTGAATTCAAAAATCAATGTGGTATCATTGCAATGGGTGAAATAGGGTAAGTGGTTTATCGCATGGTAAAAAGTGGGTGGGTAGTTTTTGGTTGAGGGATGCGATACAATGTGGGGTTGCCACATAGCAAGGGAGCACGGTTGCGAAACAACTTATTTCGCAACCCCCCAATGGTGTTAAATTCCAGGCAGTCGGGGGTGTGATAGCACTTATTTGTTTTTGGATTTGATGAATGAAGATCTGACGGATGGACGAATAAGAGGGATGAGTCAGGGATTCGATAGGTGGGACCCGGGTATAAGTTTTGCGATGGGTTATAATATATGTGGGTCGGGTTAAATAGTGGAGGGGTTATATATTCGGCTAGGTTTAAAAATACAGTGGGACCTGGGGAATTTGTATATATGGAAGCGGGTTAATATGCAAGGTTGGGTTAATAAAAAGCAGGCCCAGGAACATATATAAACTATAGTTTTAAATTAATATATGCAGGAATTAGTATTATATGGGGTAAATGTGTATGTAAACTAGGGAAAGGGGTTTTAAGGGGGGGAAATGGGTGAAATAAGGGGAAAAGGTTAATGTGAAGGGAAAGGGATATTTTTTACAAGGGAAAATGCCTTCTAGGAATGGAAAATAGGGTTTCAAGCAAGGGGAAGGGGATTTTGGGGTATATTAGTGATATGAAATGACCAATTGATGCTTTCCATGCCTTGTGAAAATGTTTCTTCCTACCCATAATTTACCCTAACATTTTTTCTTCATTTATTGGGTGCATTTGAGCTTGTTGACCCTTTAATTTTTCTTTGATAAGAAAACTAATCTACTTCTAACCTTATGACTTCCAATGTCTAAGATTAAATTGATGAGCTCATTATTATTCTCTACATAACTACTGATCTACCAAGATTAAATAGTTTGGATAGATCTTTATTTACTAACTATCAACATGAAATTTAAAGCATGAATGAATCAAGATTAAGCTATTTGATCCTCATGGATTTTGGAATTTTTGATAAGCTGCACACAATACTAAAAGTGAACTAAGAGTAGTGGAATTTAAATGTGCATCACTTTCAGAATCTATTTTTATCTCTTTTTTGGTGGGGTTCATATTTTATATTCTTTTTTGATATTTTTATTTTAGTCCTTTGATTTATATTTTAGGACTTACCCACTTTACATTTTTTAATATGGAAAAATTTTTGCAGAAAGAAAAGTATGTAAAATATTACAATACTTTAACATAGTCAATTCAAAATTATGATGCCTATTATTATAGGACCCTAATAGTGGCTCCACTTGGGGATGGAATTTCCTGGTGAAATGTCAAGAACTTACTGATCAATAGCCTTGGAAATTTGATTGTGCTTGCCTTGAAACTATTTTCTGAGCTCTCCATTATTCATACATATGATATTATGTCTTTCAAAGCTTAGGGCCTTCTCTTCGGCTTCAACTTTGCGAGAAAAACATCCAATCCAATATATTCTTTGCAATGGTATGTACAATGAGAAAAGTAAACAAAGTGAACCAATGGTTAATCTGGAGAAAAGTAGTGCTTCAACATCCTACCATTGACTGGTCCACCTGGTAGATATGATCCATATAACTCCTTCAAGAAAAATTCATTATTACCTCTGTAACCATAAATGATGTATGGGCCTTTCCAAAGGAAATCAAATTTACAATGCCTCCCTATATCTTCTCTTCTGGAATCCCATTTGAGTACTTTACCACCTATGTAAAAATCATATTCTTTTGTTTTCTTGTCAAAAATAATTTTTATTTTATATTGGATAACTATTGATTTGACATAGACTTCTTCCCTGGTTTGTTGCAAATGTATTGTCTCATTTCTCCTCCTTGTATATCATTTGGTTATACTTGCAACTCTTGAATCATCTTCGTCTCTGGCACCCCTAAAGAGGATGGAAAAAAAAACATCCATCCCATATACTAGTTGATAGGGAGATGTACCAATGGATTTCATTGTGGTGAGTCTGTTTGCTCATAAGGAATTGACTAACCTTTTGTTCCAGGTCTTCTTATTGTCTTCTAACAGTTTCTTGATGATATTAACTAGGCTTTTGCTTGAGGATTCTGCAAATCCATTACCTTGAGGGTAATAGGCAGTGGAATGGCCAAGGTTGATGTGGTATTTGGTACAGAAGTCAATAATTTTCTTAGAATTGAAAGCAGCCGCATTTTCAGTAATGAGCTTTTGTGGGAATCCGAATCTAGAAAGGATATTGTTTTCAAGGAATGAGATAATGAAAGAATCAGTGGCTTTTCTAGAAAGGGATGGCTTCTATCCACTTGGTAAAATAATCAGTGGCTGTCAAAATCCATTTATGTTGGGCTGAGGAGGGTGGGTGAATTTCACCAATGAAGTCTAGATCCCATTGCTGAAATGGAATTTCTGTGGAGATAGGTTTGAGGGGTAAAGGTAATATATTTTTCTTCCCTTCAAATATCTGGAATTTGTGACAGGAGGTCACATACTTTGTAACATCTGCAAAAAGAGCGGGCCAGTAAAAACCTGCCCTTAATATTTTATCAGCAGTTGATTTCTAGTAAAGGTGTCCTCCACAGTCACTTGCATGAAATTCTTCCATAACTTTATCAGTTTCATCTTTCAATAAACAATTTAATAGAATACCACCATGATCTTTCCAAAATAAAGCATTATCTATGATACAATAATTTATTTCTTTTAATTTTAAAAATATACCTTTTAGCTCTAGACAAATTAGGAGGATCTTGTAGGTTAAGTAAAACAAATATGATATCTACATACCAAGGTGAATCTGAGAAAGGTTCACTGATCTGTGGAGTCGCCATCTCTTCCTGATCATCTATTGCTTCAATGAAATTTATATCTAAGGCTTGATAGTTAGATTCAGCCATGAGTTTGGCTAAACGTTGGCCTTTAATCAATTTAGTACGCTTTATTTCAATATCATATTCTAATATAGTGGCAATCCATTCGCCTCTCTTTCCATCAGGCCCATTCTAAGTCAAAATGTCCTTTAGTACTGAATTTGGGACATATGAAATTATGTGTGAGTATAAAATATACACTCTGAAATCTTTAATAGCTTTCACTAAAGAAAGTGCTTGTTTCTCCATAATGTTGTACTTTAGTGTTGCATTTCTTAGGGATTTTCTGAAAAAAACAATGGGTTGTTCATAACCCTGATCATTCTTTTGCAACAAGATTGTTGCAATGGTATGTTCTGAAGCAAAAGAAAAAAATATGAAATCTTTTTCGAAATCAGGACTTCTTAGGACTGGTGTTTTTGTAAGGGCTTGTTTGATTGATTCAAAATATTTTTTAGCCTATAATGTCCATTTACGTGTTGTATATTTCTTTGACATGTTATTCAATTTTCTAATGAGTTCTGCTGAATTAGAAATGAATCTTCTACGAAATTTTATTTTACCTAATAATGCCTATAATTCCTTGATGTTTCTAGGATGACTTATGTTTAAAATTTCCTCTATCCTAGCTGGATATATCCTAATTCCCTCTTTTGAAATTATGTGTCCCAAGATTTGAACTTCTTCTAGTGCAAAGAGTGTCTTTTAAGGATTCAAAGAAATACCAAATTTTCTGCATTTAATGAAAACTCTTCTTAAATGATCTAGATGTTCATTGTCTGTATTGGAGAATACGGTTATATCATCTAGATAAATGACAAGAAAATCATGGATTTCTTTGGCAAAAGCTATGTCCATAACTCTTTGGAATGTGGCTCCTGCACTCATTAATCCAAAGGGAATTTTCAAGTACTTGAAAGTTACCCAAGGAGTGGTAAATGTTGTCTTTGTTTGATCCTCAGGCTGAACTAAGATTTGATTATATTGAGATAATCCATCAAGAAATGAAATTATGGATGATCCTACTACCCTCTGTAAAAAATGGTCCATTTTGGGGAGAGGATAGTTATCTTTTAGTGACACTTTGTTTAAGTTCCAGAAATCAACACAAAGTCTGGTCTCCCCTGTTTTCTTCCTAGTGGGAACTAAGTTTGAGACCCAATCAAAATATCTAATAGGTGCTATGATTTGTGCTTCATACATCCTTTTTACTTATTTATCTATCAAAGGCATAAGAACATGATTAATTCTCCCGAGCTTTTGTTTAAATGGTTTATGATTTTCTTTGATGGGTATTTTATGTTGTATGATGTTGGTGTCATAAGACTTTAGGTCTTCATAACTCTAGGCAAACACATCTTGAAATTATTTAAACAAACTTATGTATTTCATCTTTTATTCTAGAGTTAATGCTTTGGATAGTTTGATAAGCTTAGGTTTTTGTTCTGTTCCTATGTTACATTCTTCTATGTCTGATCTTAAGGGTTCCATTTTTTGTTTTCTCGGTACATCATTGGAATCAAAAAGATCTTCTAATGGGGCTAATCCCTTAGGAAAAAAATTATCTTTAAGGTTCAAAATGTCTAATTCACATTTGTTCTTTCTTCTATTTCTACAGTTTCTAATTTATTTTTCTTTACTTTATTAAATCTAGTGGGTTCATTTTTATCTAAAACATTTACTTCTAACTCACTATTTATTTTGTAATCTACTATACAATCAATATCTATGTTACAATTTTTAAATTATCCCTCAACATTCATAAAATTATAGATTTGAGAATCTTGTGAAAAAATTTGTCAATATTTCAAGTTATTTGGTATAGTTGGCCCGTATCTTACCTCTGCAGTGTATTGGTGATTTGGCTGAAAAAGAAATTTGCATGTGCTGGAAAAAGTAGCCAAACTGTGTGCCTACATGTTTTGTTTCCTTGGAATAACAACAAAGTTAGTTTCAAGCATATCTTTAATCAAATCTAGAATGGTCTCTATGTATTGTCTTAGTATAGGATTGTTCACAAGATACTCTCCTTTGATTTTTTTTATGATTAATTCTGAGTCTCCCATTATAGAAACTCTCTTGGCTCTTAGTTTTCTAACAATTTGCAGTCCTAATATTAAAGCTTCATACTCTGCCATGTTATTAGTGCATTTAAAGTTTAACCTAAAGGCATGACCTTCAGTGTGATTATTTTCCATGTTATGAATCCAAACTCCTGCTCCTGCTCCTAATATGTTCACAGAGCCATCGAAATCTAAGTGCCACATAGATTCATGAAATATATTGTCACTGTCAACTTCTTTATGTTTCTATTGTAATGTTGTGTTTTTATCTGTGCCAGTATCTGAATTACATAAGATGAAAGAATCCATATCAAAATGTACAGAATAAATTGGATAATTTTGTGGTTGTTCTGCCCTTCTGACCATGTATTTCATTAAAGTTTCTTTTTAAATCTTTTTGGGCTGACAAAATACTGAAATTGTGGCATATGACATGTCTAATTGTAGTGATCCCTGTAGTTTTTCTCCCCATGAGAGAGATAATAGCATTCCATACTTTGGAGGGATATCAACAACTACAATATCCATGACAATACTCTTGGATGGGTATTGGACTAAAGTGACACACAAGTCTTTTATCAAGCCAAGAAATTTTACTTTACTATAATCAAAAGAGAAAATCTATCTGTATGGTCTGGTGATATCTAGATTCAATGTTTCCATGATATATTTTGGAATTAAGTTGTGGTATGATCCTGAATCTAACATAGCATTGTGTAAAAAATTATCATGAATACTCAAGCTAATGTATAATGGAGGAACACCACCTTCTTGATGTTTACCATTTACCTCAGGACCAAATATTAATTTTAGTTGGTCATCATTAAGATTAACATAATCTTCTCCTTCACTTATGTTCAATGTTTTAGTGATTTGGGATTTTTATAAATCATTTTTCACCAGCTCTGTTAAAGGAACTGATATTTTCAATTTGGCTATTTTAGTTTGGATATTAAATGGGTCTTGAGTTTTTCCTAACTGAATGATTTCTTCTCTACCATTTGTAGTTTGAGTGTTCTTATATTTTTTATCAGTAATTGGTATTTCAGTTTTTGATTCCACTATTTTTCTTTCAGTTTTATTATATGGGATAGTTTGTGTTGCAGTTGTAACCTTGGAAGTAGTTGATTTTTGATTATCGGTAGATGTTTTAACAACAGTTGATGTTTGAGGATTAGCTGAAGTTTTAACAACAATTTGGGTATTAGTAAGTGTAATATCTACAATTTTTGGACTAGGTGTAATTTTTGGAGTGGAAGTTTTCTGAGTTGGACTAGAATTTTTTTGAGTTTCTCTAGAGATAATTTGTAGCAGCTTAGACACAGGAGCTTCTACTGTTTTCTTGGTCTGAGTTTGAATTTTTTTCTTAGTAGGAGCTTCTGAATTTTTCTTACTTCTAAGGTTATACTGCTTGTGAACTTCATTAATTGCAAATTCATAACCTTGTTTATAGTCAAAGGACTCCCCAGATTCTAACTGTAATTGTTATAGCATGTATAATTCTCGTTCTTCTTGGGTAAGAAAAATAGTATTATCATCATTTATTCCCATTAAGTTAATCTTGGTGTCCTGGTATTCATCATTTTTTTGGGAACTCTCTGCATAGTTTTGTTTGAAAGGTGGTCTAATCAATTGATTGGGTGTTGTTTCTCTTGATTTACCAGTATTGGTGTTCTTCCTAAAATTTGGATTTCTGATTTGAGGACCTTGTTGTTCATTATCCCATTGTGGTTTTATTTCCATATTTTCTAATCTATCCATTATTCTTTCCATACTCTTTACTAAACTATCTATTTTACTGTCTGATGTGGATGGTTCATCCTTTATGGTAACTCTTCTTTCATTTCCCATCCCAACTCTTTTAGCTAACAAGCTAGCTTCTACACTAACTGCATTGCTTTTCATTTGTTCTAATTTTAATGGTTTCTTTCTCTCAATTGGTATGACATATTAGTATCAAAACCATCTAGAAATTTGATTAAAGCTGGATCTGGTGGGGGTTTGATGTTTTCTAGAAGACTTATAGATTTTTTTGAACCTGGTATAATAATCCTAAACTGGTTCATTAGGATCTCTTCTAATGTTTTCATATTCAGACAATATTTGTAAAGGGTTTTGCTTTCTTTCCCATCTATTAGTAAATAATTGATGAAAAACAACTAAATAAACTATATGATTGGCAGGTAAAGCTTTAAACCATTTCTTTACATCTCCTGCTAATGGTTGGGAAAACAATATCATTTGAACATCAACTTCATCAATTTCATGTAATTCAAAATAATTATTCATTTTGTTTACATGTTGTTATGCAATATATTGACCAGTACCATCAAACTAAAATATTTTTCTTTGGTAATCTTGGGGCATGGAATGTAATTGAGTTGGTAAGACCAAAGGGGCATATCTGGCTGCCATGGCTAAGATTCTAGCTTGGCTAGGAGGTCAGTTTGTGGTGCTTGGTGATGAGGTTGAAGTACTTGCAGACGAGCTTGGGACACTAGAAGATGTACTTGGAAATGAGGTTGAAGTACTAGAAAATGTCGCATAAGTGCTAGAAAATGAACTTGAAGTATTTGGAGATGGAAATAAAACTCTAGATTGAAGAGGAAGCTTGGGGATGAATGATTCAGTGGAATGAAGTGTAGTGGAAATAATAGATGAGGTGGTACTAAATAAAGATGAATTTACAGACTCTGAAGGAATGGTAGAAGGCTTAGAGGTAAAAATAGATAAAGCAACTAATTCAACAAAATGTTGAAAATAGGCTTCATCAATATCCTTAATCAAAGTTGTAGTCAAAGCATCAAGCTTATCAAAATGTTATAGAGCTTATTGATCTGAATCAAGTGAAATAGTCTCCTTCTTTGTTTCAACAAATTGAATGAAATTAGGACCTATTACTCTATCATAGATTGAGTTTTCAGATTTAGTTCTAAACAAAGAGTGCTCAAATGATAAATCAAATTCAATATCTTGTATACTTGATAATTGTTTGGGGAGTGAATTTTCTTTGATTAATTGACTATTACTTCCTAGACTTTCTACTTTTTTGGTTTTTCTTAAAATTCTGTCAGGATCATCAACAATTATAGCAGGTTGTGGACCAGGATGAGCCCTAGTATAATATGTTCTTTTGGAAGCCAGAATTTCAATTTTTAATGAAAAATCTTAACAACCCTAAAACAACCTTAAGGTGAAAATATGAGGAAAGGGATTATTTTAAGGTTTATTTTAAAAACTGAGGACTGATTTCCCCAGTATGGTTGCCAATATTTTATCACTCCAATAACTCCTAGGGTTATAATGCTTTTTGCTTAAAGAAATATTAGAGGTAACTATCAACCTACTTTTGAGATCAGGATATAGCCTTCCTAATACTCAGAGAGGGCTCTCTCTTTATGCTTTATCTTTGTTGTTTTTAATTTATTTTAGGCTATTTATGTAAGATTTATTTGGTTTTGATTTTGGATTGGTTTAGTGGTGGAATTACTGATTTAGATGGATAGGTGCAGGTCTATTTTCCATTGGGCTATGGAGTCAATGTATCAAGCAACAGGGTGGAATCAAGTTCTAAGGAAGTGTTCACAGGGAAAGGTAGCTCAGAAATTTCAGATCTTTTAGGCTAGATGGTGAAATGGTTTCAATCGGGATCAGAAGAAAACATCAAAATGAATAAACAATTTCTGCAAAAATATTCATGTGATAACATTTAAATTGGAAAACATACAAGTTTATGGAATACTTAAGGAAAAACATGAACAATTGAAATATACTTCATTTATTACTTGTCTCGTCTTCTGACTTGAAAATGGTACAATAAACCCTCAGGTTTTTAGATCAATTACAACTATAGAAATGTTCAGAAATCCACACTCAATACTTCAAATTATGAAGTATTTATACAAAATATATTACAAAATATCCTAAAACTGATTTAGGAATTATTCAAGGAAAAACTAAATATATTCATGCAAGAAGATACAGACACCTAGGAGACTAAATGCTAGCTATCCCTGATTATTTGGATTTGTTGTTTGTTCTTTGATCTTTTGCTCCTTTATCTCTCTGACTGTTGCTTTACGCAGGCTACCTTTTTTCTGTTGAGTATCATTTACACTGTCTTTATCTTTAAACTATGCCTTTCACTATCTTTTATCTGTATTCATTTTCATCCACTTTAACTTAAACTGATCTGTTACTCTTTAACCTACATGCTCTGTTTTCACTTTGAATTCTTTGTTTATGTGTTTTCCTCTTCATTGTCACAATAAATCATATAATTTCTCCCAAGCCTCTTCATTTGGTAGTTTTATTTTTACCATTCTTTTGTAAGTTTCATCAGCCTCTGTTTATTTTGTAAAAGTAGAATTTTTTATAAAGATATGATTTACCTCATGCTAGAGGTAAAATAGATGTTCAAATGTCTGATAGAGTACTTTTCCTATAGGAATTCCTTTCATGGAGGAATTTCTAGATTGTTCTTTGGCCACTTCTTTGATTTTCTTGTCATAGTATTCATGCTTCATTAATATGTCATTGATCACCAAAGGATTAGGCAGACCTTTCTGCCTCAAAACATCAAATTTCACCATGAATCTGGCTATTTCTAACTCCATAGTCTAACACTTGTCTTAAAGTTTTTTCATAAGGTTCCTCTTGGAAATTACCTTTCTTACCTCTAGGGTTGTTTCTATTTTGTCACTTATGCCAATTTATTATAATTCTTTTTTTTTCTTAGAATTGAGAAACTTAATGATCTCAGTGGCCTCCTCTGGTTTTTTCCCAAGTTCCTCTTTTACTTTCTAAATGGCTTCACTTAATTCCTTGATCAAATCATCCTGCTCAAAGATAACTTAGATAGATGGCCAAATATCATTAACAAAGTTAATAATATTGGCCCACAGTTATTTCTTTGCTTGGGAAAGTTGTTCTTTTAGTGTCAATTCTTTCTCTAACTTTTGTACTCTGTCAGTCAATCTGTTTGACTTTTGTGTTTCATTCTTATGCATGATTTGTATCAACTTCTTTTCATCCTTTAGACTTTTTATTTGTTCTTTAAGTATATTTATTTTAGTATTCTTTATTGACATTTTCTGCATGGATTTAATCAGTTTACCTACCTCATCATTGGGATGGGTTGCTGCTATTGTTGAATCTGTTGTTGGTGTTGCTGAAGTTGAAATTATTGTAGCCACTGGAACTGTTGTTTCCACTGGAGTTGCTAAATTAGATGGAACTACTGTAGTAACTATAGGAATGGTAGTGAATAGAATTTCTTCCATGCTGATCTTCTTTTCTTGCACCAATTTATCCATCTCATTCTCCATTTCTTTCAATTGAGCTATCAACTGAATGATGAGATTCATCATTTCATCTCTTTGGCCTTCATTCTCTAGAACTTATTTTGCTTGTGGATGTTCATTGGGAGGTAATTTTAGCTGCTTCTTCAATGCAAAAATGTTTGCATTCTTCTTTTTAATTAGTTCGTCAACTACTTTGATGATTTTGGGATCATATCCTACCTCTATGACCAATTATTCAAGTGATTTGATTCTACTGTCCTTGGCTTGTGAGGAAGTCTTCTCTAGTTTTAATTGAGCTTTCATATTCTCTAGAGAATTTTGTAATTTCTAGAAACTCATAGCTTTGTTGGTCATAGTAGAATATAGCATTTCTCCAGCTTTCTTATAAAATTATATTTGGTCTATGGGATGAACATATTTAGCCATGAATTCAAATGTTGTTTTCCTGTAGTCTACTGATGACTTTGGATACTGCACTGTGGGCTGCAAAAGAGTCATATGTATCTTCCTAGTATTGTAATAAAATGGTGAAAGTAACATGTTCTGGTCACTAGGTGCCTGTTTCCAATATTGGGCATAAGTCACTGCTTTCAATGCCTCATTCCTCAGTTTTATTTCATTATACTTTTCCATTATATCCTGTTCTTTTTCTACTAGTTTGCTTGATGAAGATACCTCTACAATGCACTGCTTATAAATGATTTGAGTATTAGAGGTTGAAGGCTGGTGAGTTTCCTCTGAAACTGCTAGTGGTGCATTATCTTTGATCACTATGTATGTATCAATGATTTCGATTGTCTCAACTTGTTCATTTATAAGATTTAGTTTGGGCTTCTTCCTGTACATTAGTTTGAATTTAGTCTCAATAGTGGTTTGAGCTGAATATGATCCTTCTTCTCTTACTCTCTTGGAGTTTCTATCTTGTAGGGCTAGATTTTGCAGGAAAGAACTAGTCTCTACTAGTTTCTCCACTTCTTTCAAAGTATTATCCAACCACTCTGACTGGTTGGAGTAATTTTCAATCTCTATTTTAGACTCATGGAAAAAAGGAGTTAATTTGAATTTTACTCTTAACTTGCTGATAACTCCCAAAGGATCATAATGCCATTTTAAACTCTCATTGAACTTGAATTCTTGTAAGTACTTTTCTTCTTGTTGACAAACATTCCTATTATTGAAAATGAAAGGACCAATCTGGTTTTTAATCTAAACTGTGTTTTCTTCTTTGCTGATAAAAAAATAACCTCATTTGAGTTTAGGATCTGCCTGATATATTCTAGTGCAAATAACCTCATTGGGAGGTATTTGGGCAACTTTTATGGAGTGAGTTGACATCCATACACCCTAATTTCGGTGTGGTTCTGGTATAATTACTAGTCTCATGTTCTATTGTATTCAGACAAATACAATACTTTCTTTATTTCTTCACCGATCCTAGGTTCACCGCTACTTCTTAGCATATTGACGATTGGATGAATAAATTAATCAAGAAGTCCTTGTATGTGAACTCTATGGAATCTTTCCTGATTAAGGAAGTCCAAAATACTACTGATTGGGGGTTACCCTCAGTGTCTAGTTTTTGAAGGCTAACTGCAATCCTTTCAGATTGGAAGTATAGGAATAAATGAAACAAAATTGATGAATACTTAAAAACTCCTTCCTTCGATAATTTAACAAGTTTCTCATGGATGGGATCTAAAAAGTATTAAGCAAAGTTAAATGTAAAATATGGAGGCTATCCTGGGAAAAAAATGGACAAAAAACCTAGGATTGAAGCGTCTACATAATCATCTCTAAAGTATCGTAGAATATAATACAATATTGTGAAAATATGTCTGGTTCTCTCTGAGAAAATTGAGGCTAAATAAGGAGGTTTACTCTTTGGGGTTTCAACTGATGAAGGCAAGAAGGTTTTGGAAGATTTGAAACCTCTTTGGAAAGTCAAGTTTCAGATATAATTCAGTGAGGATTTCAATAGACAAAGGGGCTTCATTCGGCTTGGGTTAGATTTGTAACATCTATTTTATTGATTCTGCAGTAATTGTGAACAAAATATCTTTGCTGGGGGTTACTAGGGCTCTTTCATTTGGCAGATAATTGATTTGATAGAGCTTGATGATTTCTGGGAATTGGAAAGTCTATGGGAGGATGTACTTGGGTAAATTTGATTCTTAAAAGTAGATATCATCAGCCTAGTCCATGGATTTTTCATGGCTCTAGTAGTGGATGTCCAAGAGGTTGAGATCAATGGTTGCGTCACTGATTTTGAAGTCTTTTTCTGCAAGGGGGGTATATTCAACATCAACAATAGAAAGTTGCAGGGGATTAACAGTCACAATACCCTGGGAGGCCATTTAATTTGTTCAATTTATTAATTTATTACTTTATGTGTGTAAGTAATAGCTTCAGCACTTAGGAATCCCTAGAAAACGGAGTTTTCAGTCTGCAGAAAGGGTTCTGGTTGCATGAGATGCTTTTTGGTCTTATAAGCTTCAAAACTGAATCTGCACCAGCTTTAGTAGAAAAATGCTTTCAATTCTAGTTTAGAATAACTTGAAAACATGTCGACAGAGGCTCTTTTGGCTTGAAAATAGGTTCTCACTAGTCCTTTTCCACAATTTTTTAACAAAAATAGATAACCAATGGTAAAAGGCAGGTTTAAATGTTTTTAACCAACAATGGTTAAACATTGGTGCAGAGGTTGAATTCAAAAAGCAGGGTGGTATCATCACAATGGGCGATATATGGGATAAATGGTTTATCGCATGGTAAAATGTGGGTGGGCGATTTTTGGTTGAGGGATGCGATACAATGTGGGGTTTCCACGTAGCAGGGGAGCAGGGCTGCGAAACCAATTATTTCGCAACCCCCCAGTGGTGTTAAATTTCAGGTAGTCGGGGGTGTGATAGCTCTTCTTGGTCTTTGGATTTGATGAATGAAGATTTGATGGATGGATGAATAGGAGGGATGAGTTGGGGATTTGATAGGTGGGACTCGGGTATAAGTTATGCAATGGGTTATAATATATGTGGGTCAAGTTAAATAGTGGAGGGGTTATATATTCAACGGGGTTTAAAAATACAGTGGGACCCAGGGAATATGTATATAGGGAAGTGGGTTAATATGCAAGGTTGGGTTAATAAAAAGCGGGCCCAAGAACATATATAGACTATAGTTTTAAATTTATATATGCGGGAATTAGTATTATATGGGATAAATGTGTATGTAAACTAGGGAAAGGGGTTTTAAGGAGGGAAAATGGGTGAAATAAGGGGAAAAGGTTAATATGAAGGGAACGAGATATTTTTTACAAAGGAAAATACCTTTTTACAAGGGAAAATGCCCTCTAGGAATGGAAAATAGGGTTTCAAGCAAGGGGAAGGGGATTTTGAGGGATATTAGTGATATGAAATGACCAATTGATGCTTTCCATGCCTTGTGGAAATGTTTCTGCCTACCCATCATTTATCCTAACATTTTTTCTTCATTTATTGGGTGCATTTGAGCTTGCTGACCCTTTAATTTTTCTTTGATAAGAAAAATAATCTACTTCTAACCTTATGACTTCCAATGGCTCAAATTAAACTGATGAGCTCATTATTATTCTCTACCTAAATACTGATATGCCAAGATTAAATAGTTTGGATAGATCTTTATTCACTAACTATCAGCATGAAATTTAAAGCATGAAGGAATCGAGATTAGGTTGTTTGATCCTCATGGATTGTGGCATTTTTGACAAGCTGCACACAATATTATTTGCAAAAAGTAAACTAAGATTAGTGGCATTTAAATGTGCATCACTTTCAGAATCTATTTTTATCTCTTTTTTTGTGGGGTTCATCCTTTATATTCTCTTTTGATCTTTTTCTTTTAGTCCTTTGATTTTTCTTTTAGGACTTACCCTCTTTACATTTTTTAATATGGGAATTTTTTTTCAGAAATAAAAGTATGTACAATATTACAAGACTTTAACATAGTGAATTCAAAATTATGATGCCTATTATTATAGGACCCTAACATAACCTACCCAAATATATACCCAAACATCACTAAAGGATAGATCAACTGCTTCTCATCTAGATATTTTATTCTTGCACAAAATGGGTGCACACATTTTGTAGTAAAGAAATATACTAAGACAAAAATGTCATCATGGCCTTTGCGAGACATAGGAAAATCTCTAACAAAGTTCAAAAATACTTGCTCTTTGAAGGCCTTCTTGGAACCATTAGTGGTATATAGATCCCATGTGATCTATTGGTTGGATTTATATGATTACAAAGAACATATCCTTTAAATATTATTTTCATCTATTGTTGAATATTTGGCCAATACACATATCTCTACATATTTTCCACTATCTTCATTACATGAATGCCCAACAAGTTTGGAAGCATTAGTTTTTGTCATAAATTCAAGGTTTTTATCCTAAAGTATGCACGATTTTTCAAGCATGTAAAACAACCCATCTTAGAGGTGATATTCATTTCCTTACATCACAATGGACTGTGACTTATTTTTCCTTCACGTACTTTTAAACTCATCTAAATTTTCATTTCCCTCATAGTGTTCACTTAGAATTTAATGAGTGAATGGATCACATTACATTATCACTGAATCTATGAAAATAATTTTCAGTGGATTCCATTAACGCATATCAACTAGCTCGTTTATATCTCCTTTATTGTACTTATTTAGTAGGTGGAATTGTTGCAAGAAGGCTAATAATTTGTAATTAATCACTTTTTGTGCCTCTTTGTGGGAAGAAACGAATAATATGGTAGCTTGTTGGGAGAATAAATACACATGCCAAAATTTATATTTATTTTATAGGTAGAAAGGGAAGACAACTTCCACATTTAAAATATAACTTAGAGGCTCCTAGACATAAGAACAATTCCATATAAAGCCACTAGAGAAATAGAGAAGAGGGAAGAAGAATAAGTGGACTAACAATGAAAAGGGGTCATCATGGAGAATATAAATAAGAAGACCCTAAGTTTATATTGGATTAGTTAGAACATAATCCAATAACTAATTGTTGTCATGCCAATATTGTTTGGATCACACATACCATTGAGAGGTTTCCTATTCCCAAAAGCTTCCAGGGATAAGTGAGGGAACTTGCTTTCAATACAGTTCCTCTTATACCATTTCAATTTCTTCATAGCTCTTTTTTTAGGCTAATATGTTACATCACTTTCCATCCTCAGTGAGTTATATATTCCTTCCAGTACAAAATTTTATCTTCCTTCAATTATTCCAAAGTTTGAAGTGAAAATTATTTGATAATAGGGATAACTTGATGGTCCTGTTATCCATCCAATATGTAGGGTTCAAACACCTTGGCTACTCCACATTAACCACCTAAAAAATTTGTGTACATGGAGCAAGTCTCAATCTAAAGGCATTCTTGTTAACTTTCTCAATGATGTCAAAAGAATCATATTTGATGGGCTTGAGTTATTCCCTACTCCTTGAAATATCTCCTTATGGATTTATAAACACATTTTATCTTGAAGATGAAACCTATTATCTTCTTTGTGCTACTCATGCATGAGTTGATATTGCTATTGGGTTCTCTCAAGCTATGGTTATATATCTAGATGTACTTTATTTATCTTTTCAATTAAGTGCTTGCCTTATTTTCATTTCCTTACTACTCTAATTCATCCTTTTATTGTTCATACATAATGTCAAATGGTGAAGGCGAAAAATAGATTAAAAAAGACTCAAAATATAATTTATTGGCGGAAGAATGAATGTATTGATTATATGAGTGTTAGATGTTCACCAACTAATCATCCAATATCTTAGGATGGTTTCAATTGTACCCTATCAACAACTATACTAATTCTTGGAAATTTTTTATTTTTCTAACAGTTTAGGGATGAAATGCAATGGAATACTTTAGCTTGGTATCCTTTCTCTCCAAAAGTGTTGTCCAAAATTTCTATCTCAATCATATATTATGGATATTGGAAACCAAAATGAATGCAAATATCACTAAAGATTATAAGATGTGGAGGAGGTAAGAGATAAGGTGATGGCCTCAATCATCTGATGTTATCCTAACTGATGTATGATCCTCGTAAAAATTGATTTTATAGCCAATTATTATAATTTAGATATAATACATATTGTAAGGTTTCAAATATGTACCAAGAAATAGATCAAGACATATTCGCACAAATTAATTTGGGTTTCTTTTTAATATCAAGAGTATGTATAAGGGTCTTGTTGTCGCTGCGACAAACCCCCTTCAAAAAATATTTCCTAAGTCAATTTTAGAGCCTACATGAACTGTCGTTTCAAGTCCCTTAGTGTTGTCACATTGTTTGATTTATTATTTGTGTTTTTTCTCCTAGTTTATCATCCTCCTAATTCAATGTTTCCTAAGTGTCGTCACCTAACCCCTAGAAGTGTTTGTGTTTTCTAGCCCATAGTTAGGTGGACTCATGACTTTTCTTGAGTTAGAAAATATCCTTTTCACCATGCACAAAAGAAGAAAACAAAATCAAGAAAATGGCTTTTAAGGGAGACACACACTTCTAGTTAATAAAGACATGATCTTGTGTTGACTGCACTCCTTTGGTCTGAAGAAGTGTACCCTCCTTAAGAGCACACCTTTGTGCTCAACAAGTGTGCCCTTCTTGAGCACATTCCTTCATGTTGAAGATATATGCCCTTCTTGAATGTATGCATGAGATTCCTTGTTGCATGTGGGTGCACTCCTAGAAAATAGGAGATCTCTTAATTTCCTTCAACTAATCCATTCACTTGTCGAAGGGTGGTGATCATGCATGTAAAATTTTTACACATAATATCTTTTAAATTAACCCAGCTAATCATTCGTCTTCATAAACATTCTCATATGGGTCAGGTGAACATTTTTGGATAAATAAACTCTTTGTAGACCTACATTACAAGTAAGTTTTTCATGTTGAATATATTTATTTCATTTCATGATTTCACTGTCAATATTTCTTTCCTTGTTAGTGTTTTTTTTTTTCCAGTTTATTTACTAGAATTTCTATTCAATCTTGTTTCTAGAAGTGTTGATTTGTTATTGCATGCTAAAAATATGCATGTTCCTTGTCTCTATTGATTCTATTAATGATTCAGACAACATCCATCAAAGACTTTAAATCCTCATTCTTCTCATTCCTATCATGAAATCTTGTTGTTATAATTTTCCTTGAGATTTCCTTTGGAAGAGTGCACTTTTGGAACATGGAGCCTGATCAGCTCTGAAAATTGCACCCAAATTATACAAGTTTGCCTTTTGAACACACTCCTTCATCATGAATAATTGGTCCCTCCTTGAGCACATGAGCACAACCCAAAGGCTTGAGTTTCTTCCCTTCATCCCTTTTGCATGCGCTAGTGTGTCATGATTTCCCTTAAGTGCACGAGTGCACCCTGAAGGCCTCAAGGCTCGAAGACTTGTCCCTTAATCTATTTAGAGTGTGCCGACAAACCATATCTATCTCTTTGAGCACATGAGTGTACCATGAAGGCCTAAAGTCCAAAAACCTCACTCCTTCATCCCTTCAGAGTGCACCCATGGGCCCTTGATTGTTTTTCCTTCTCTTGCTTGAATGCATGAGCATACTACAAAGCCCAGAATGACCCTTGACCCCCATTCATGCTTTGAAAGTGCTCCCTCCTTGTTTCATTCATATTTTCTGCCCATGCATGTAGATATATGTTTTCATTGGTAGATTTACATTCTTAGTTAAATCTAATGGCTCTTTTAATATGAATTTATAAGATATTACTACAAGGATGGGATTTCATAAAGCTAATATTGTCACCATGAGTGTGCTTCCATAAACATGTGTTCAAGCTACAATTATTGCCACCCTTTCATCGTATGTTTGACCCATCCCTCTTGCTAAACATATATTGGCCTCCAAATAAACCTCAGAAGAAAGCACTAAGGGAGAAGTTGAAGTAACAAAGAAAATCATTCCCATATATGCATACAGATAGTGCTTCATTGATAATTCAATTGAGGTCACATGGGGCAGCATAAAAGAAACATTCATGCATAAAAAAATTCTGAGAACTTGAAAACATACATCAATATTAAGAGGTCTAGGATGAATATAATCACACGCAGGTTCCTAGACATCCATTTTGCAGACGTGATTGAGTGGATTATCACACACATGGATGATTCTCATCTTGTTCTTCGTAGTGAAAGTGGTATTCAACTCGCCACCTATTATGGAGAAGACATGCAAGCCTACGATAAGATGCTCAAGCCCACAAAATATGAAAATAATGACTTTTATAGAATATGGGCCAACCTTGACACAAGTGACATCATCAAATCTTGGTGTATAGATCCTGATGTATAGATCCTGCTCAGTTTTTTCACTGCCCATCCACAATTTATCTCACCAAGATTCTCAAATATCATTACAGGAATTTTGAGGTCTAAAATGGGTCTACTAAGAAAAAAGTAAAACCAAAATAAAATTTATAGGAACCAATAAGATTCAAGATGACGATGTCAACCATGGGGGACGATTCACCATTTTTGGAGTAAAAAAGTAAAAAAAATTAAAAAAAAAGAAAATAATAAAACTATTTTTTCAACTCGTATTTTCAACTTATCTCTCTAATTTTTTACTCAAATTTTGAGCAGGAGTACTCATTGGATGCAAAATTTGATTCCTCATCCAAGGAGTACCCATGTTACATAATTTCGATGGACCCTGCTACACGAAAAATGAGAAATAAATGAAAAGTGTGATTGCAATCACATTTTTCATGTAGAAATGTCCATCGAAAGTATGCAACATGGGTACTCCTTAGATAAGGAATCAATTTTTTCATCCAACAAGTGTTTCCGCTCGAAATTTGAGTAAACCCATAAGGAGATAAGTTGAAAATATGAGTTGAAAAAATAGTTTTTGTTTTTTTCCCTCCAAAATTTGATGATGCAATCTAATATTATTTTATTATTTCCACTATTATTTTGTAATTTCCTTAGGAGACCCATTTATACCTCAAAATTCCCCAAATGTGTATATTGGTATCTGATTGCAGTGTTTTGTCAGTTGCACAGGCATAATAATGTTGAGGTATTTGAGGAAAACTGGATATATATGCTCAATATGGTGGTAACCCATGGTAAAGTCTTCGATTGGGCAGATTTATTTTCATTTGAGTTGTATTGTCATGTGTGTTACACCATTTTTTGGTCATCTAACCTATTATCATTAGATGGACCCAAGTACACCATGTAAGACCAGTTTTACCCTAAGTAAAACTGCTTTCACTATGTTAAAACAGGAAACCCCAAAAAGGAAATATTAAACAAACCTATATTTGTTTGATTTTCCTCATGGAATAATTAATTAAACCATAATTTAATTATTATTCCCAGTCATGTTTAACTCAAAATCAAAGAAATTAATTAGATAAACCTTTATTTATCTTATTATTTTCTAGGAATAATTATTTAAACCTTATTTAGATAATATTCCTTGTTAAATATGACCAAATCACCCACAAATAATTAAATAAATCATCATTTATTTAATTATCTTTCAACCACTTCCTTAAATAATTAAATAAATCATTATTTATTTGATTATCTTCTAACCGCTTCCTTAAAAAGATAAATAAATCATTTATTTATTTATTTTTGACAAATTAAGGGATTTGACCCAAGTCAAATACCTTTCCCTCCAACAAATATAATAAAATATTCCATAAAAAGTGGATCTAGATCTGGTTAACCCATGCACCAAGATCTAGAATGACCCAATATTTTGTTATAAATAGGAGGGTTTTTCCTACCATTCTTCACCTTTTGTTGCCTATTAGATCACTCTGGATCTATACACTTGGTCACACATCTCCATCATTTTCTCCCATTGAGCTCTACTCTTTGCATTGGGTTTTCTACATCAACTAGAGAGAGAAATCTTAGATCTGAAGTGCTGAGGACTTCCAAGAACCCATCCCACTGAGGGGAATTGGATAATCCTTCTGGTTTTCCTCCCAGGTGCCCCATTAATACAAAATTTCTTTCAAAAATTGTTCTTGTCTTGTCTATTGGTATATGGAGCAAACCCTTATTTTTACTGCTTAATGTCTTTCCATGCATAGATCTGGTGTTTTGCAGCTCTTTTATTGTCTAACTAACCGCAGATCTGAAGATATTGGCAGCCACTTTTGTTGTTAGGGCTATTAGTTATGCGTAGCTAAAGTGGTCCTTTTTCGTACACTTCGACAAAGGATTCATACTAACAATGTGGGGCAAGAAAAATCATCTTTGAGGGCAAACCATGCACCAAAATTCTATATGTCTACATTTCTTTCAGATTGATTCTCTACATTACATGCTTTCCTGACAATGTATTGGAACTAGACACTGTAAAAAAATCTCCTAGTTTACTTTCACTACAGAGTGTTTTCAAAATTGAGCTTCAGAGGTGCATATGATATATTATTTGAAATTTTTTTTGGAGTTATATTACATATGATATTCGAGGTTCATCCTCCATACATGACTGATCAAGTGAAGGAGTCACTACAGGATATTGTAGATTGGTTTGCAACACCTTAGGGTACATACATCATGTGTTTTGGACGTGTTGTAGCTGCTACAACGCCTCCAAAAATTTGGTTATACCAAATTTTGGAGCCTTCCTTGATCTTGTTCATTATTGTCATAAACCTTAAAGTTCATTCTATCAGTTTTCTTACAATGTTGTGATCCATTTTGCAAGTTAGGTAAAGTGTCATATTTTGGAATGTTGGCTATCACATTGTGTGTATGAGACTATGCTAGTGGTCCCAAGAGGTCACATTTGTTCAAATGAGTTTTTCTAACCTTGTAAGTACCCATCGTACTCATTTCCAAAGTTTTGAGCACTGTCGCACAAGTGTCGTCATGTTTGTCGTAAAGTGTAACTTTGGTGTTGCACTTGTCGTAAATGGTCGTGAAGATTTCACATAAAGGAAAATGATTTTTTTATATGTCCTATATGATCTATGTTGATTGGGTCATCAAAATATGCGGTGTGTGATTACATTCAAAGATCATCACTGTTCACACCGATCTCACCGGTCCCGCACTTAGTCATTTTTTGGAAAACATCTCGACCGAGAAACTTAGCTTCACCCGACCTCCCATGATTTTCATACTACATAGTATCGGTCCTCTAGCTATGAACTTGATGCCTTGAAATGTGTAGTGCGGTGTTTCTGCCTCTAAGGACTACTGCATTATGTATTTTCTGTGACCAAACCTTCACCCTAACCTCCAAAATTGAGTAGTCATGACCTCCAGCCTAGATTGAACTATGCACTTCACAACCACAAGCCTCAATATCATCCCATAAGCCCTTTAAATGCATATATATGTAGTATCCTTTCCTTCCATGACCCATAGAACTATGCAGTAACATCTCCCAGTGCCCATCCCTTCAGCTTATCCCACTGGCTTCAAAAACTGTACAGTCTTGTCCCTCAACCCAACCTGAACTGCGAATTGCACATTATTAAGGCTCAGGCTTCCCCTTTCCTACCTAAAATTTACAACAGTGGAGTCAATGACCCTCCATATTTAGCCCATCACTTGTTTTAGGCTCAATTCATTGATCAGAATGCATCATCTTAGGCTAGGGTTTTTTGGATTGATGTTGTCTCATCATGAGTGAATTGCAGTAACATTTACTCTATCAGGTCATGGAAATATGATGAATAAGGTGAGGAAGGATGGAATCATGCTCAAAGACAATCTTGGAGCTGAAATTACAAGCTGATCAATAAGGAGAAATCAAAAGGACACTAGTTTGCGACCACTATCCAAGGCTAGAGATCATTGAAGACTCCTTATCACCAAGGCATGTAGAGGTGAAAATGGAAGCTTTTCACAAAGACACTCAACTCTCAATAGCAGCAATGGCTTAACATTTCCATGTCATCAAGAAGTCCATGTTAGGATTTTCATTTTATGTCATGTCATGAGTATTGATATGCGACATCACTTTTGGGCACCATGTATATTTTATTCAAAATGTATTGTGAAGTGGAAGTCCAAAGGACATACATCAAATGTAAAGATTCATGTAAGTTAAAAAGCCATGGGAAGTCAAGCAGTCACGAGGGTAGTCAAAGAGTCATCCATGGTTATATATGCTCCCTCATTGTATGAGCAAAGGACTTTTCACCTTGGCTCCCCCAACAAAGAATTAGATAGATAAGCTAGTAGGAGTGGCTCCAATGATCCACTATTGGAGCTAGTAATGTTTATTGTACATATCTGTCTTGGAAATTTTACTTAATGACAGAAGACGTCTGAGGCAAGCACGTTCTTCATGCATGGACTATGAATGTTTGTAAGACTATTCTGTGGATTTTTGTGTTTCATATTTTCTTTCATATGTGCTAAGATAATTAACTATTTCAGCTAGTTTAGTAATTATCTTATTATGAATGTGTTGGAATTATTGTTATTGTTATCCCATCCTTGTTGACTATTCCCCAGGATATTAGGCATATATTTTCTCAATTTTTGGTTGTAATGGCCATCGCATCCCTTGTGGACTATTCCAATGTATGTTAGATGGATCCTTTGGTTCATGTATGTCTCTTCCTAGGTGGTACTATTACTTCTCTTTTATAGGATCACTTATCTCTCTCCCCTGTAGTACACGAACCTTGACACACTTGCAATTAGACATTCACCAGGCACACCCCCCTTGTTTTTCAAAATGACACCTCCATCCCTCTCTCATGCTGACAGTCAGAGCCAAGGAATATCTTTAAGAATATGGAAATCGATCCTTTATTCCATATGGAACTCCTACACCAAACGATGTGAGGTCTAATTGGGACTTCATATTAGAGAGATCCCCTAAATGGTTGCGGGTCCAACATCATCAACATTTATGGTGCTATAAGGAGGGAATCCAGTGTTTTATGGATGATAACCCCACCGAACCCAATATCCCATCTTCTGATCAAGGAAAAAATGTTCAGTGCATCTCCCCTTCTCGTGTTTATGAATTTGGTGACTCTTCCCAACCACAACCAAATCAAAGTTGCGAAATCCCATAAAATCCACTTTAGGCTATCCGTCTTATAACTCGTCAGTTCACAAAAGAAGTTTGATTGATCCCAAGAGTACTCAGTCTTCCACATTCTTCACAAAAGAACAAAACCAACTCTATGGGGATAGCGGTTTCCTCTCTTGAAGACGTAATTCTTGCCACTCTTAAAGAGTTAGAAGATTCTATGGAAAATGTATAATAACCTCCAATTTTCAGTGGCAGAAACGAAGATAACCCCAGACTCATTAGGGGACTTTTGAGGTCTAAAATGGGCCTCCTAAGGAAATTATAAAATAATAGTGGACATAATAAAATAATATTAGATTACATCACCAAATTTTAGAGGGAAAAAAGAATATAAAATAATAAAATAATAAAATAACTTTTTCAACTCGTATTTTCAACTTATCTCCCTAAGTATTTACTCAAATTTCTAGCGGAAACAATCAATGGATGAATAATTTAATTCCTAAACCAAGGATTACCAATGTTGCATAATTTTGATGGACGCTTCGACACAAAAAATGATAAATACATGAAAAACGTGATTGCAATCATGTTTTTTCATGTGGCAAGATCCATCAAAAGTATGAAACATGGGTACTCTTTCGATGTGGAATTGAATTTTGCATCCAACGAGTACTCCAACTCGAAATTTGAGTAAACACTTAGGGAGATAAGTTGAAAATGCGAGTTGAAAAAGTTGTTTTATTATTTTATTATTTTATTATTATTTTTACTTTTATAATCCAAAAATGGTGAATCGTCCTCCATGGTTGACATCATCACCTTGAATCCTATTGGTTCTTATAAAGTTTATTTTGGTTCTACATTTTTCTTAGGAGGCCAATTTTAGGCCTCAAAATTCCCCTGATGCTCAAGAATAACTTTCCACGGGTTGGACGGTGAGGAAGAAGGAGAATATCCGTCAGAGTCTAACAAAGAAGAGGAGGAGAGTGAAGAATAAGACATGGAAAACCAATATCTAGATTGGATGACTCAGGGCCCACTTTCACTTTTGAGTTTGCTGCACAAGATGCCAAAGCATTTAGAAAATCTCTAAACGAAGTATGGCCCTGATAAAATAGTGAGGGCTGAAGACCATATGGACAAATTTTACCTACATTTGCAAACACTTGAGGTACGTCATGATGATGTTGCATGTAGAATTTTCCCATGTACCTTGGATGTTAGAGTAGTTGTATGGTATCACAACCTTCCTCCAAAATCCATCCAGAATTTGAGGGGGTTCAAGAAAATTTCTCTTGAGAAATTTGTTGATGATAAGACCCCTACCATGTTATTGAAAGAGTTGGGTAATATTAAGATGGAGCAGAAAGAGAAAGTGAAAAATTTCAATAAGAGGTTCAACCACATCTTGAATATATTTCCAGAAGATATAAAACCTCATGACTCCATCACCATAGATAACTACACTTTTGCCTTATCGGCAAGCATTGTGCATATCATGAAGCGAACTGCGAAACTAACTTTAATGGAAAATTATAAATATTCTTTCATGGTTGAGAAGGAATTGCATGAAATTCGAGTCATCTTAGACAATGAACCAACCAAGGACTCCAAAGACATAGGTAAAGGCCTCATGCCTCTATAAGCAAGGCCAAAGAGAAAGAACTGTCTGATCTTGAGAACTTAACACACATGGTTAAGGATATGTCAAATGACATGGCATAACTAAAAAAAAAAGGTAAAGTGTGACCACTGTAAGAAGTAAACCTATGTGATTCAACTTTCTCAGAAGCATTACAAATTTAGGTAGCAACAGTAATCAACTGGTAAATTCTGCACAAAGCTAAAATGTTGTGTTGAACCTTGAAAAGTTGGGCATGGATACATATTGTTCATATCATCAAGATTATCATTCTGAGAAAACATTCCCACAATGGAATCACGTCATGAATTTTCTTGCTGTGCATATTTGTGATGGGGTGCTTGTTGATGAGAAGACTGACATTGAAGAAGAAAAATAGTAAACTGTTGCAACTGGTGAGACTTCAAGTGTTGGGCATATAATAAATATGTTAAATTTCATACTTATAGCCCAAAAGAGAAAAATCGAGAAACAACCTTTGAGTGACCCTCTGGCTTAAAAGCAGACCAATCAATAAAATTTGAGAAGCCTAGGGTCAGCCACTACAATAGAGTTAACGAAGCATAGACTCAAAGAAGGCTTGTTAAGGAAAATTAGTATGCTAAAAAAATCACAGAAATTCTAGGAAAGTGGCCTCAATGAAAAGAACTTTTGGAAACAACAAAGACAAGACCATTGCTCTGGAATTCATAAGTCAAGCTACCTCCCTAGACACTTCAAAAACCCTTGCCTCTGTCGAATACAACATAGTTGAAGATAGGAAGAAGGTTCGTGCAAACATTTTAATATTTGGGTTAATAGCGATCACGAGCCAATGAGACTTACGCGCATTTCGTCAGTTCTACATAGGAAAAATTCCCCTTCAGACAAGGGATGATGTACTTATTTTGGTTCCCTCGAGTTATTAATTATGGTTTAATAACGCAAGAAAATGCACTCTTCCCTCCCTTTCTCTTAACATTTGAAATTTTAAATTTCAATGTACAAAATTTATTGGTTGATTCTAATGCATCAGTGAACATAATGTCATTATCTATCACAAAAAAAATCAATATAAAATGGAATAAAACAAATGCATAGATCAATCAACTGGAAAATATTATTGTCCACATAGTTGGTGAAGTTAGAGATGTGATTATCTATTTATCATTCAACATACGAGTTCACCAATGCAAAAACATAGTAATTGTGGATATATTGGAGGCATACAGACTATTGTTAAGTAGATACTGGTCAAAGAAGTTACAAGAATGCTTTGCTACACACTGGTCACACCTATGGCTTCCATATAAGGGTATAGACAATTAAATTTGACCGTGGAATAAAAAATATATATGAAACATAATGTTACTCCCTTGAATGGACATAATGAAACAATGGGTTTCGCAAAACTCATTTTCGTCAATTACTTCCTGGAGACTCAACTAGGGTGTTATCTTGCACAACCATCCCCAGTCTCGCCAAAAACATAGTTGGATCTTCTTCCTAATCCAACTCATGAAAATTACCTTTGTACAATTAGTAGTAGTAGTAATAGTGGTATTATTAGTATTAGTCTAGTTCATGACCCTTGTACACATAAAATGTGGATTCTATACTTTGATGGTTCTAAGACATGGGAAGGTTCTAAAGCTGGTTGTGTTTGTAGAGAAAACACTTGATCTCCAGCCACTTGGAATTTGAGTACACAAACAAAACTTCTAAGTATGAGGCACTCTACTTCGGCTTGCAAAGATCCATTAACCTCAATATTGTGTCTTTAAAAGCAGTAGGTGAATGAAAATTTATGGTGCGATAGGTACATAACACCATAGCATTATATTTCACCTGATCTAAAGAGCTATAAAATATATGTATGGCGTTTAATTTCACATTTCCAGGATTTTAATATTATTTCCATTCCAAGAATGTGTAAAGTAGCCACAAATGCATTAGAAAATGCTGCTGCTAGGTTGTCACAGTTGAGGGATGAATTTTCTATAGAATTTTTTTATAAACCATTCATCCTGAATAAAATCACCAATGTACATTTTTTTAATTATGACCAACATATATTGTGCTTCATGGAGAATGTTGATGTGTTCAAATACGTAGTGATCGATGAGGACGAGCATGAAAAGGAACTTCAGGATGCAAACATCACGAGTAAAGGAAATATCATCACAAAGGCTGTAGTATCTTAAGAGAATATGTATGACCTATAGAATCACTTCTAGGGATTTGCTAATACCAAAACCCATAGTTCCATTCTATCACACGAAAAAATTAACTTGGGAACATACAAGGATCTGAAATATGTCAATCTTGGTACTTGATGTACAACACAAGAGCGGAAAGCATTTATCTACCTATTCAAGAAGTACCGAGATGTGTTCACGTGGACATAATTTGAGCTTAAAAATGATGACACACACATCATCCAACATGTAATACCAATAAAATAAGCTGACAAGTCATTTAAAAATAAGATTATAAAAATACATCCGACCCTTGAGCCTCTCATTCTGAGAAAGAGTTAATGAATTTGTTGGATGCTCAGATCATATAAAAAGTGTGACACTCCACTTGGGTGTCAAATCTGGTCCTAGTTAGAAAGAAGTCTAGGTGAATCTGTCTATGCCTTGATTTCCAAAATCTCAATCATTCCTCAGACTAGGATAAATACCTCATGTCGTCCATGGAACAAATATTGCAAATAGTATCAGGGTATGAAATGTGTTATTTGCTTGAGGGATATTCAGGCTACAATGAGGTTATAGTCTTAGATCGTCATAGACTCAAGACCACCTTCTAAACAAAGGGTACATTTGCATTTAAGTGAATTCCATTTGGGTTGGTTAACATTGGTGCAATGTTTCAATGAGCTATGGACATCACATTCTGTGGATTGATTGGTGATCCAGGTAAATTCTTGATACCCTTAACCAAGACCTTTTACTTCAGTTGATGTGTTAGAGTTGCATTAATTTTAAGCGTTAATGAACATAAATGAACATATTTAAGCTGTAAAGAAGAGGAACATAACAAGAAATAGTAACATAAGAGATTGATAATAGAGTTCATCCAGGAGGGAATACGTCTCCGAGCCTCGGTGTAAAGATGGTGTAGGCTGCTGCATTAAGTGCTGTAAAGGAGTGAAGATGTACATGGATGGTGTTTTCTCTATCGTACAAGGAAAATTCCCTCACGCAGGAGTGGCTAGACCTCTCGACAAGATGTTCCACTATTGGAACTCTCATTCACAAAAAGGACTCCTATTAGTATGAAAATAGCTCACACATACAGACTATGCCCAACAACATGGCAACAAAGGAATTTAAAAAAACATACATGTGACAATGATTATCCCACCAACATGGCGGCAAAGGGATCTCAAACATAATATAAATCCATGATAGAAAGTACATCTCACATCAAGAATAAAACAAGATCCCACATAAAACATCAACAGGGATATGTACTACACAATGCATCTCAGAGACAAAGAAGTACATGAAATCAACACATCATATACCTCATGCTAAAGATGACTGAATAATGGGCTACTCTGCAGTTGGATCTGAAATCGCCATCGCAATCATGGTGGCGAAAGGTGTGAAATCGACTGCTCACTCACTGAATGCTGACACCTTCAACTTCACTTCAAAAAGTGGCCGAAAAATATAAAGCTCAGATGGAAAATTTGAATATGCCATCAGATTCATGATGTTGAATAGTGAAAAATCTATTGTCAAATTTCTGAATTCTGACGAAGTCCAAATCTAGGGAAAAAAGGGATCTTTTAGATTCCCCCTAGATTCCTCAAAGATGCTGCTCCATGAGTGGACTGGAAATATGCAACTCAAAAAGTGAATTTTACCTCACCATTGCATTCCCTATGAAAAACTATGAAAAATGACAGTAAAATTGACTATATTCGTACATGGAGAAAAATTACCTCCCCCGGAAAATTTCAACGATCATGGTTCTGCTCCCTGTTTTTGGGGCCGCTCATGGTTTCACGTGTAAAAAAAACGATTGTCTTGAAATTCGTGCATGATCCACTCTACGTTGGCCTGGGCACACTCTGAAAATTATCAATTTAAGTTTTAAAAGTGGGCGGATTATTCCAAGTACCATCGTTGGAGGGAGGTCGGGAGGTCAAATACCCACCCTTCCATAAATGGGCACAATTTTTAACTGTTGCATATTTTAGAAAATTTTGGGCGCTTTTGGTTTAGAAATGGTGTGGGTCAGGCCCACATTGGGCATCTTGCCCAACCAACCCCATCGGCATTACATTATGTATTCGGTGGATGTTATAATATATAACATATGGTTGATTTATGGTTTTATTACACCACCTTATTTCATATTTGTTGGGGTTCAGGTTCTACTGGCGGACTGGTCGGCTATTACGTCGAGCGGGTTTGACACCCACAGAAACCATGTTTTACAGTGGCATATGTGGTGTGGGGGCTAGGTCCACCGTTGGTGGCTCGCCCCTGTTACAACAATTGATACATATATATATGATGCGGTTCTAGTGGTTCGTCAGGGGTCACGACCCATCGAATCATGATATTTTACTATTATTATTCATAATATGACATCTTGTGGAGTGGGTTACCGAGGGTGGTGGCCTGCCACCCCAATTTTTAAAATATTTTTTATTTAATAAACAAATCGATCTTTTTAAAATACTTGATTTTTGACCGTAGGAGTAAAATTAAGGTTCCCACAAATTCGCCCAGGATCTAGCTTGAGATCGCCAGAATTCGATGGACGGGTTTCTTCCAAATTATGTCCTTAAGCCTGCTACCTCATCAGGTAAACCGAGAACTTTGAATACTTCTAATCGCATACGATCTCGGTTTGACAAACTGTTCACACCGTTGCAATTAGGACGATGAGATCTTTAACCTGAAGCTGATTCGAGAGAAATCCAAAAACTTTTATTTTTGAGCTTCCATAAGCCCCCTTTGTGCTATGTATGTCTCTAGAGCTACCTAGATCAATCCTCCCCACTGAGGAGCTTTTGGTCCTCCAAAAGCATTGACAAGAATTTACAACTACTGTGTACTATGTCTGCACCAAAAGCGTCCTGAAACATGTCACCCTTCCATCTCCTTCACCTTTGTTCTTCGGAGCCTTAAGCGATGAAATGACACCTGCATCCTCTGCAAACCTGTAGTAAAATATCCTACAAATAAATGCTCAAATTGACCAACTATGACCCAAAAAATATCGCATACTTGCCAAGAGTTTATAACATGTACTCGGTGGTCAAGCTTACATTAAAATGGAAATCACACTACAGCTATCATTACAAGACAAGACATCATTGTCGCATTTCAAAGAGATGGAACATTAGGGGAATTTTGAGGTCTAAAACGGGCCTCCTAAGAGAAATGTATAACAAAAATAAACTTAATAGGAACCAATAGGATTTAAGATGATGATGTCAACCATGGGGGATAATTCACCATTTTTAAAGTAAAATGGTAAAAATATTAAAAAATAATAAAATGATAAAACTACTTTTTCAACTCGTATTTTCAACTTATCTCCCAATTTTTTTACTCAAATTTAGAGAAGGAGTACTTTTTGGATGAAAAATTCAATTCCTCATCCAAGGAGTACCCATGTTGCATACTTTCGATGGACCCTGTTATGCGAAAAATGAGAATTACATGAACAAATGTGATTACAATCACCTTTTTCATGTATTTTTCATTTTCATGTAGCAGCGTCTATCGAAAGTATGCAACATGGGTACTCCTTGGATGAGGAATTAAATTTTTCATCTAACGAGTACTCCCGCTTGAAATTTGAGTAAAAAATTTGGGAGATAAGCTGAAAATACGAGTTGAAAAAGTAGTTTTTTCTTTTTTCCCTCTAAAATTTGATGATGTAAAAAAAACATTATTTCATTATTTCCAATATTATTTTATAATTTCCTTAGGAGGCCCATTTTATACCTCAAAATTCCCCTAATGAACACATCATCACTTTTACATGAAAGAAATGCATCACACAATTTATAACACAAGGCCAAAATATCATTGTTGCTAAACAAGTGATGGAAAACACATCATCAGTTTTATAGTGTAACATGCAACAAATGATTTACAAAAATAAGGCCATGACAAGCTAACATATCTAGGAAAATCCCTCTTTAACAAAGTGAATGGGCCATTCCCCTGTGGGGAATTCGATTGTCGATCAACTCTTTCGATTGGTTCATGCACAGGCGCTTTGTCTTTAAGGCCTTGCTCTAGGTGGAGTCTCCAACACGTGGCTCTTTGATGGCCACTTCGGTCGCAATGGGTCTGAAAGGTATTTTTCCTCCAAACCCGCTTAACCTATTTCTTCCCTTGTTGTGGATAATTCTTTCCATGCCTCATCCTCCTTTGTGTTGCCATCCTTTTCCAACACTTAGAAAACTTATGGTTATGTAAACCACAAAAATGACACATTTTTCGATGAGATGATTTATGAGCATGACTATCAACATTCTTATAATCAAAATGCACTCTGGTATAATGAGACTTATTATACCTTCTCTGGTGGTCTCTAGTGTGATCATGGTGATGGGAGCTTGCCTAAGCTCTTTCACTGCAACATGCACTGCCATGGAATGATGGTGAAGTGTTCCCATCAATCCTCTTCCCTGGAGAGTTCATCAATGTCTGTTTTCCCTTAATTTCCTTCAAAAATCCTTCTTCATTATATCCCATACGAGCATAGCGAGGTCTCTGCACAACCTCCAATGGTTGAGTTATGCCTTGGCCACAAAAGCCAAGTACTCCTCCTTTGTACCCCATATTGGTGAGGAGTCTCATGTTGGTTCCTGAAATGGGTATCTTCATACTTCTAACAGAAATGATATCAGGCGAAGATGAAATTGAAGAGAAATCAACACTGTTTACCTTAGCTGTCAATTTTGACATAGGTGAAGAAGGCTAATTTTGACATAGGTGAAGAAGGCTTCTCTAAGCCTCTGTTGCACTTCACTTCCTCCAAGGCCTTTGTCGCGGCTTGTAGCTGAAGCTACAATCGCTGATTCTCTTCCTTCTCTTCTAGTAGGAGTGCCTTCAATGCATCATGTTCTGCTTAAAGACTTTCATTGTTGTGCTTCAATTCTTCCAACGCCTTCGTCATGGCTTTCAATTGAAGCTGCAATCGGTGTTTGGCCTCCTTCTCTTCCTGTAGGAATGTCTTCAATTTATCATTCTCTACTGCTTGTTTTCACAAGCCTCGTACAACATATCCACTTTCTCGGACACCTTAAGCATGGTCTGATATATTTCCTTGACATTCTCCATGGCCCAACTCAGTGAATGTTCAAGAGTTCACGCTTGCAATCCAATTAGCAAGAAGACTTGCTTTGGTACCACTTGATCTGAGTAAATTCCTGATACCCTTAACCAAGAACTTTTACTTCGGCTAATGTGTTAGAATTTCATTAATTTTAAGCGTTAATGAACATAAATGAACATATGTAAGTTGTAAAGAAGAGGAACATAACAAACAATAGCAACATAAGACATTGATAATGGAGTTCGTCCAAGAGGGATTACGTCTCCGGGCCTCGGTATGAAGATGGTGTAGGCCACTACATTAAGTGCTGTAAAGGAGTGAAGATGTACATGGATGGTGTTTCCTCCATCGTACAAGAAAAATTACCTCACTCAGGAGTGGCTAGACCTCTCTACAAGATGTTCCACTATAGGAACTCTCATTCACAAAAAGGACTCTTATCAATATGACAATAGCTCACACATACAGACTATGATTATCCCACCAAAATGAAAACAAAGGGATCTCAATCAAACATACATATGACAATGATTATCCCACCAACATGGCAGTAAATGGATCTCAAACATAATACAAATCCATGATAGAAAGTACATCTCACATCAAGAATAGAACAAGATACCACATCAAACATCAACAAGGATCTGTACAACACAATGCATCTCATAGAAAAATAATTACATGAAATCAACACATTATATACCTCACGCTGAAGATGACTGAAGAATGGGCTACTCTGCTACTGGATCTGAAATTACCATTGCAATCATGGCATCAAAATGTGTGAAATCGACTGCTCACTCAGTGAATGCTGACACCTATAGCTTAACCTCAAAATTTTGCCCAAAAATATAAAGCTTAGATGGAAAATCTGAATATGCCATCAGATTTGTGACGTTGAATAGTGCAAAATCGACTGTCAAATTTCTGAATTCTGATGAAGTGAAAATCTGGGACAAAAAGGAATCTCTTAGATTCCCCCTAGATTCCTCAAAGATGTTGCTCCATGGGTGGACTGGAAATATACAACTCAAAAGGCGAATCTGGCCTCCCCATTGCGTTCCCTGTGGAAAACCATGAAAATTGACTCTAAACTTGACTATATTCCGACATGGAGCAAAATTACCTCCCCGGGAAAATTTCAAGGATCATGGTTCTACTCCCTATTTCTGGGCCTGCTCATGGTTCCTCTTATAAAAAAAATGATTGTCTCAAAACTGTGTGCCCTCCGCTCTGCCTTGGTCTGGGTGCACTGTGAAAATGATGAGTTTAAGTATTAAAAGTGGGAGGAGTATTCCAAGTAGCACCATTGGCATAGTGGTATATTTTGGAAATTGTTGGAGGGAGGTCAGGAGGTCAAATCCCGACCCCTCGATAAATGGGTGCAATTTTTAACTGTTGCATATTTTAGAAAATTTTGGGCGCTTTTGGTTTAGATATGGCGTGGGTCAAGCCTACATTCGGCGGCCCACCCAACCAACCCCGCTGGCAATTACGTTATGTATTTGGTGGATGTTATAATATATAACCTATGGTTAGGTTATGGTTTTATTACACCACCGTATTGCATATTCATTGGGGTTGGCGTTCCGTCGACGGACCAGACGGCTATTACGTCAGGCTAGTTCGACACCCGTCGGAACCATGTTTTACGGCGACATATGTGGTGTGAGGGCTGGGTCCACCACCGGTGGCCCGCCCCCGTTATAACTGTTGATACACACACACACACACACACACACAGATATATATATATATATATATATGATGTGGTTTTGGTGGTTCATCGGGGGTCACAGCCCATCGAATAATGATACTTTATTTTTCTTTTTATAGTATGACATCTTGTGGAGTGGGGTGGCGGGGGTGGTTTCCCGCCATCCACATTTTTAATATTTTTTTGTTATTTAATAAAAATACTGATCTTTTTAAAATACCTGATTTTTTATCGTAGGAGTAAAATTAATGGTCCCACAAATTCGCTTGGAATCTTGCCTGATTTCACCAGAATTCGGTGGCCAAGTTTCTTCCAAAATGTGTCCTCCTTAAGCTTGCCACCTCATCAAGTCAACCGAGAACTTTGAATACTTCTAAATTTTGTATACGAGCTCGATTTGACAAATCGTTCACACCGTTGCGATTTGGACGATGAGATATTTAACCTAAAGATGATTTGAGAGCAATCCAAACACTTTGATTTTTGAGCTTCCATAAGCCCCCTTTGTCCTATGTGTGTTTCTAGAGCCACTTGGATCAATTGGGTAGTGCGTAGTGGCCTATCTAAAAAATGTAAATGTTTTTTCCAAACATAGGTCAGATCACATACGCCACTTAAAGAAATTTTTTGAGTTGTGTCGCAAGTACGGGATATCCCTCAATCCAAAGAAGAGTATCCTTGCAGTGTTCGAGGGTAATCTCTTGGGCCACATTATTTATAAAAGTGGGATTAAGGTAGACTCAGAGAGGGTGATAACAATCATGTAGACTCCATTCCCAATGAACAAGAAGGCCATGTAGTCCTTCGTGGGGAAGATCAACTTCCTTCGTAAGTTCATCTCCGATTATGCTCAAATTGTAAAATCGATACAGGAGATGGTGAAGAAGGATGCTATCTAGAAATGGGATAAGAGGGAAAAGAATGTGTTTTCCTGTATCAAACAAGCTATCACAGAAGCACCCGCATTATACAACCCAGATTTTAATAAGGATTTTTTGCTCTACACCTTCGATTTTGACATGTCTCCTTTCATTGTACTCACATAAAAGGATAACATGAACAACGAGTGACCTATTTATTTCATGAGTACAAGTCTACGATGACCTGACCTAAAATACCCCATTGTAGATAAACAATTTTATGTGTTATACAAGGAGGTGAAGCACTTTCATCCCTATCTGCTAAAAAACCATTGTATTATCTTTATTCCACACCCAGTAGTTAGATCACTGCTTGTTCAATAGGAGTTGGGTGAAAGGAGAGAAAATTGGATGTCTAGTTTGCAGGAATATGATCTAGAAATTAGGCTAGTTCATATAGTCAAGGGACATGGTCTTTGTCGATTGGAAGAAGAAGTAGTGGACAAAAAAGAAGAAGAAGATCCTTCAAGGTGGGAGCAAGAAAATTAAATGTACAACATTGAGTGAACGACCACCACTACTAGAAAATATCCTTGGTATGAAGACATGCACCAATACCTTGAGCATGGCACCATTCCCTACCATTTTTCCACATGGAAGAAGAGGGCACTAAGGCTTAAAGCTTTATCTTGCTAGTTAGTGCATGGGGTGCTTTTCATAAAGCATCATAATGGAGTATTGCTCAAGTGTTAGGACACACAGGATTCCGAGAAGGTATCATTAGGGGAATTTTGAGGTCTAAAATGGGCCTCCTAAGAAAATTATAAAATAATAGTGGAAATAATAAAATAATATTAGATTACATCATCAAATTTTACAGGGAAAATGGAAATAACTATTTTTTCAACTTATCTCCCTATGGGGTTACTCAATTTTCAAGCGAAAACACTCATTGGGTGTAGAATTTGATTCCTCATCCAAGGAGTACCCATGTTCCATACTTTTGATGGAGCCCACTACACGAAAAATGAGAAATACATGAAAAATGTGATTTCAATCACCTTTTTTCTTTTATTTCTCATTTTTCATGTCATAGGGTCTGTTGGTGTCCAGATATGAGCAAAACTCAACCCTTTCTTCACATAAATTATGAACTCGAGGGCATTAGTTATTTCAAGACTAACGACAAATTATATGTAGATACAAGCACATGACCTGTTGTAGATCACAGGGTTAAATCCATAACACAGAGATCACTATAATAGCAAGTAAATAAACTGCAGAATTTAAAGGGTATTCACAACAATTAAACGTAAAATGTAACAACAGTAAAGAAATCACACTAAAATAAAAACACTGCAAGAAAAAAAAGGAAAATGAAGCACCTGATCAGAAGAGTGGGCCCAACTCTCTGATCAGGGCTGCGGCAAGCTCACGAGTTACAGGAGAAACAACAAGCTGCTACACATTCAATTAATGATAAAAGAGTTTGTTACAAAATCTGTATCTAAGAGGGCTTAACCCTGATTCATAGTCCGCAGGACTCTTTATACAAGTTTCCTAAAACCCCCAGTTCTGCTCAGCAAATCCATGGTTACAAAAATACATCTTGTTACAACGACAACCTAGTTGCCCAAAAAGAGACCATGAAAAGGCCTGAACTGGCGCTAATACAAACAAGTCTGTTATGTTGTAACAACAAATGAGCAAAACGCTGAAGAAGGTAGGCTATTCCTTGACTTGCGGCTGCAATGCTCCTGTTTTAGCCAAATCTGTAGGAATATTAGGGTCAATATGGAAAATGGTAAAACTTCCATGAAAAATACTTCATTAATCAAATATCCCATGAAATATAAGGAAAAGGGTTTTACCTCATCTCTTCTTCCTTGGGTTCCTCCTGATCAACTTCCATTTCCATTTCCTCGGGTTCCTCTTCATCAATTCCTTCTAAGTGTTCTTCTTCTACCAGACTAGTCGCAGAGGCTGGCTCCTCTTCTCTAGCAGCAATCATGGCTGCTACCTCTTCTTCTGAGGACCCATAGAATTCCCCCCAGGAGACCCGAAGCCTGCTTATTGCATGCATGACCAATAATTGCACCAAACCGTGATTGGAAAGTACTGCCGAGATTTGGTACGAACGCCGAGCAGCCTGAGCCATATGCTATGGTTGTTTCAATAGGAAGAAGGACATGTTCAAGGCATGTACCTGAGCCTGTGGAAATCGAAGGTGCGTTAAAATTTTAAAATGATACTTGAATAGATTTGTGGCTCGGCCCTCACAGGTTATGTATTTGATTACGCAACCTACAACTTTGTTCCAAGGATACGATACTGTTCGGCGCTCGTATCCTTTGCCCATTTTAACGACACTTTCACCTGCTTGTAAAAAAAAATTCAAGAAATTTCGGAAGAGAAAATTTTCGAGCAAACCATTGCTACCCCTGTTGTCTTAGCTCGCTAACCTCTGTGATCACCTCTTCTGTGACAGGAAATTCCAGAACTCTAACCTGTGAATAATTCTCCTCTAAATTGAGTGCGAATTCCATTGTGAATCCTCCATCAAACCCCTGAAATCTGTCAAAGTAGGTATCCCACCCTGCATCGACAAAGACTTGCCAAACCTCTGGATTGCTGCAAACTGCAGTTGTGTTTTTAGGTTCATGCCGCACAGCCAGCCCACCCATACTGTGGAGACTTGTAGAAACACTTCCTGTAACAACATACTGTTGGGCAAGGTGGTAGGTACCAAATTCGGAGAAACAACATGGTGAAAATGGAAAGGTGGTAACTAAAAATATGGCCGGTAACTCTCGAAAACTGAGAAAAATCATAAAATAATATGGTAAGTGTGGTGAATATAAATAATAATTGTTCATATAGGGTGGACGAGACATCTTATGGATCCCAATACGTATTAAATGATGATACCACATATTGATGGGAATCGTAAGGTGTTACCAAGAATGGATTGTCATACTTGATTTATGAGGAAATTATTACGCCATCCTTGGTTATGACGACAATCCCCCACCCCCAACTTAAATTTTTTCCATCCATGGCATTAAATTCTTCACATGGGATATTTAATTAAATTGGTAAAAGTCACGTGGAGGCGTACTTGACGGCCTACCTGGACGATGTGACATTTGGTAGGATGACAGCACAGTAATGATGTGGATTGGAGTAATAGCAGTACGAGTGACGACATCCAGTGTAACAGCATTGAGTAGCAGTATTGGAGTAACAGCATCTGGTGTAACAACATCGAGTAGCATCATTGGAGTAACAACATCTGGTGTAACAACATCGGGAGTAACAACAGTGTGAGTAGGAGCATCGGAGTCACAACAGTTTGAGAAACAACATTCTGGTGTAGTAGTACCTAGCAAAGAGTTAGGGGCAAATATCCAAGATGGAAGACTTAGCAGCAACAAGGCGAGTAGCAAGAGAGGTGAGTAGTAGCATCCCGTGTGTGCGAAAGATCTTATAAATAAGACGAGTAGCAACATCGTAGCAAGGTGGTATAATTCTTTATTCTTTTATTATATATATATATATATATATATATATATATATATATATATATATATATAGAAAGGGTGCAGAGGAAAGATTCTCTGCATTGATGACCTTCAAACCAGATTTCTCAGAGAGCTGTTTAATAAAAGCATCCGTAGAGGCTGGGCGATGGTATAGTCTTAGGCGACGTCCATTGACTATAAATGAAGCACATGTATCATCAATTGTGACTAGCCTGACTGTTCCATTATCAAATACATTGTCCACCTCGTAAGTTCCCATCCAACGAGTGCAAAGATTCCCCTTAAAATCCTTAAAACGAGAGTCATAAAGCCGTGCCCAATATTCAATTTGAAACACCTTATTTTTAATAAATTTATCATGCAATTTCATTCTCTGCTGTTGAATAGTAGTAATTCTTTGGAAAACCATTGAAAGGATTTCATCTAGTTCATTGAGTTGGACCAGTCAGTTTTTTGGGGCATCTGACAGGTCCAAACCAACTTCAAGAGCATTTCTAAGTGTACTAATTCTGAATTCTATTGGAAACAACAGCGACTTCCCATAAACCAGCTCGAGTGGCGAAAACCCAGTTGTATTTCACCATGTTGTTCTGTATGCCCAGAGAGCTTTCGGGAGCTTTTGAGCCCAATCTCGATGATGGTATGCCACAATTTTTGTCAAAATATTCTCCAATGTTTTGTTCGTGCTTTCTACTTGTCCATTCGCCTGGGTTGATATGGAGATGTCACTTTGTGCTTGACTCCATATTTCTGCATGAGATCTGCTATCTTGTGTGACTTGAATTGTGCTCCTCCATCTGAAACAATCTCTCTTGGAGTACCGTAACGAGAAAAAATTTCTTCAAATAGAAAATCTGAGGCCACCTGTTCTATTGCTTTCGCAATAGCTTTAGCTTCCACCCACTTGGTTACATAATCAGTACAAACCAAGATGTGGAATTTCTATTGGGAGGGTGGGTTAAAGGTTCCAATGAAGTCTATAGCCCATTTCTCAAAAGGCTCGAGGACTACTTGTGCCTGTAAAGGAATTTCATCAGCTCGATCGGGTTTCCCCATACATTGGCAACTATCACACCTCTTAACATAATTCCGAGCATCATGAAAAATGGAAGGCCAAAAATATCCCATTTCTAGCACCTTATGGCCTGTTATTTTCTCCACAAAATGTCCTCCACAAGGGCCATCATGGGCAGCTTTCAATACCTCATAAATATCATCCTCAGACACAACGCCGAATCTGCTTATCTGCTCCTGTATGAAAAAGGTACCATGCCATCCAAGAATATCGGACACTATAATGAATGATCTTCTGTTGTTCCCTATATGACAAATGAGGAGGCACTTTCCCTGTAGTAAGATATTTAGCAATATCTGCATACCACAAGGGGTTTAGTAGAAACTGCAAAAATATGTTCATCGGGAAAACTATCTTCTACAGGTGTGCATTCATCATTGTTATCCATTCTAGATAGGAAATCAGCTACTACATTATTTTTTCTTGGCTTATCTACTATTGTAATATCAAATTCTTGAAGCAATAGCAACCATCTTGTAATATGGACAGGAGTAACAGGTTTATTCATCAAATACCTGATTACTACATGATCAATATGGACGACAGTAGAATACCCGGTGATGTAGTGCCGGAAGTTATTAACAACATACATTACAGCCAGGAATTCCTTTTCTGTCACCGTATAATTTAATTCAGCAGGAATTAAGTTCTTGGTGACATAGTAAATTGCATAAGTTATTTTTTGTACCTGTTGTCTTAAAACAACCCGTACTGATGTCTGAGAAGAATCGATATGTATGTGAAACCGTAATGTCCAATCAGGTCCTCATAGGATTGGAGCCGTGCACACCAACCTCTTAATTTTCATGAAATATGTCTCACAATATTCAGTCCATAAAAATTCTGCATCTTTTGTTAGCAATTGAAACAGTGGGTGTGCTATTTTAACAAAATTTTCTATAAAGCGCCTGTAGTAACCAACAAAACCAATAAAGCTACGTACCTATGTGGGTGTTTTGGGTACCGGGAAATGTAATATCACCTCTACTTTAGCCGTATCAACTTGAATTCCAACATCAGAGAGAAAATTTCCCAATACTACTCCTTCTTCCCTCATCATATGGCATTTGACTGTATTCAAAGATACATGGGTCTGTTTACATATTTTGAGTACTTTCTCTAAATTTTCCAGTCCTTCCTCAAATGAGTTTCCATATGGAGTAAAATCATCCATATAGATTTCAATTCTCTCATCGACCAAATCAAAAAATATTCCCAAGATTGCCCTCTGAAAGGTAGCAGGAGAATTACACAGACCAAACGGGAGGATCCTGTATGCAAAGGTTCCCCAAGGACATGTAGAATTTGTTTTATCCTGGTCTTCCAAGGCTATGTACATCTGGTTATATCCATTGAATCCATATAGGAAGGAAAATAATTTCTTCCCAACCAAGGTATCAAGGACCTGGTCAATGAATGGAAAAGGAAAATGGTATTTTTGAGTTGCCTTATTTAGCTCCCTGTAATCTACACAGATCTGCCATTTACCATTCTTTTTTGGAACGATAACTAGTGGGGATACCCATTGACTATCTGAGATGGGATAAATGAATCCTACATCCAAAAAAATTTGTAATTCTTCTTTAACAATGTTTTCAGAGCAGGATTCATCCTCCGTTGAGGTTGTCTTACAGGGCAGAAATCTTCCTTAATATAAATATGATGAGTGCATAGGTTGGCAGGATACCCTTCATGTCGGTATAATCCAAGGTAAAAGCTTCCTGATGATCTTCAAGGACTTTCAAAATATGTTTTGCCTGATATTTAGACAGGTTTGGGTTGACATTAAGTGTTTTCCCTAGTCCAATCTCGATCAGAGTATTATCATGGGATGAGGTTATAGGAATTTCCTCGATGCCATCTTCTGGTTCAATGTTTTCCTGTGTCTCACAGCTCATGGAAAATTCTAGAATATGTCGAGTTGAATCGGAAACAGAACTGGAATCATTAATAAAAGCGTTAATGGAATCATATTCAATTTCTGTTTTAAATTGAAGGGCCTGCCAAATAGTACGAATTGTTCTAACATCTTCGTTTTTTAGGTTCATGCTCTTCTACAGGTAGAGGTTTCTGATTGGGTAATGATTTTTCAGATGGGCTTGGTTCTGTAGGAGGATAAAGCTTGAGATTATTTGTAATTGTCCCATTTTATATAATCATGTGCCCAGATCGACACCCTATGTAGGCATCTGTAGTTGCAAGCCAGGGTCTTCCTAGGATCAATGGCTGACCACCTACTCCAGATCGGGTCTGTAATATAAGGAGGTCCACAGGGTAATGCCATGAGTCTATTTAAATGATCACATCCTCTAATTTCCCCACTGGTTTAATTGTGGATCTGTCTGCAAGCTCTAGGATAGTAGGAGTTGGTTTAATGTTTACAAGTCCTAATGTGTTAATTGTTTCAGCAATGATAATTTTAATGGCTGCTCCCAAATCTACCAGTACGTTTGGGATTTCAACCCCATTAATATGTATTGTTAGAATCGGGTTCCCAGGGTCTTCATATTTTATAGGCACGATTTTTCCTAACATGATATCAGATATTCTTCCCACTACATGAATGGTTAATGGATCCTTAGCTTTCCTCCTTGGTTTCTTTGAGCAGTACTCTTTCAGAGTTTTTGTGTATATAGATACATCCCTCATATCTTGTAAAAGGGGTATTTTAACAAAAAAAATCTGCAACTCCCCTAGGAAGTCAAATTCTACTTGAGGGTTTGGTTCGCTCAAGGTCAATATTTTGGGATATGGAGGAGAAGTTAAATGATCTTGATTAGGGACATCTTGGGGAGGTGTCTGATTTATTATGTTTTGATATAAATTCTCCCTAACTGTTCCTTGTTCTAGTTCTGTATCTCCACCGTCAAATTTTTCTATGATAATGGGTGAAGTAGGTGCATTTACTACTCGGCTAGACTGTAAATTTATTTCATTGAGCCCCACAGTAGAAATGTTGTAGGATGGAAGGTTCAGGGTGTCTGTTTGATAGACCCCTTTGTTATTCGGATTTGGGTTAGGCTGGATAGGAAACTGGGGTCTAATGGCTGGGTTTCCTGGGGGTACATTGGAAGGAAACTGAAGTTGTTGTTGAGGCATAGGCTAAAGAAACTGTTTTATAGGAGAGGGTCCACACTAGGTCTGATTCCATGAAGGATTTGGACTTGCTTGAGGAACCCATTGTTGGCAAGGGGGATACTAATATTGAGACCACATGGCTCAAACTGGTGCAGATTGGGGACCCATATTAAAATTGTTAAAGTACTGGGATGGGTTTTGAAACATACCTGGATTCATAGCCGGTGGTCGAGGTTGCCATGGCTTCTTCTGCCCTATAAAGTACAGTTGGTCCACCACACTACACTTGCTCCTTGGAAAACTACATTCAGCCCAGGCAAGGAAGGACATGAACTAGTCATGTGAGTCTGTTCATAGATTGCACAGGCTTCCACCGTGTTCAGTAGGCATTCCTTCAAAGGGTGTTTCTTTCTGCACTGAGGGCAGAATATGGCCATGGTTTTTTCCAACTCCATATGCTTCTTCTGTTTTGCCTATAAAGTATCCATTTGGGTTGATAGTGTGCTCAGAATATTGGTCCTCAGATCGTCCAATAAATTTTCAATCTCTACTTTTGTAACCCCTCCACCGGAAGTCTTCGATGACCGAATCCCCTGTCCACTTCTTGCAGCTCCCCGTGAACACTTGATACAGTAATCACAGATAGTTTCAAAGTTTTCTTTCGAAATATCCCCTTTTCCCACTATATTTAGGAGTTGCAGAGAGTCTTCCCTAAGTGCTCTGAGAAGAATGATCTTTAGAATGTCCTTGTCTAGGTCATTATGTCTAAACCTTTGCAATATGTATTTAAATCGTTCTACACAGTCCTCCATATTTTCATCCTCTTTATGTGAAAATTTAAAAATTTCTTCCTTAATGTCATGGGACTTACAGTGATCTTGGTATTTCTCCAAGAAAGCCTCTTTCATTCCTTCCCATGAGGTAATCGTACTCCCCCCTAGACCCATGAACCATCTCAGGGTTTTTCCCTTTAGGGTAGCAAGAAATATCTTTAATTTCTGGGCATCGGCAATATAGTCATATCTGCGGAAAACAATGTCAAACTCAAAAAGAAACGTGTCAGGGTCCTTAGAAGAGAGCCCATGAAAACTAGGCAAGGATTTTAAAGGGATGGGTCTCATTGGTGCATCACATATAACATTTCCAATGGGAAAATCAATGGAGGAAATTATAGGTGCCACAAATACCCTCCAATACTCACTGGAATTTCGATTGGTTCCACAGCTGGCATCTGGAGTGATTCAACCGTAGAAGGTTGCACCGTGCTCCCCTGGTCCCTTGGTGACTCAAAGTCTTTCAAAAATTCCTTTACTAGATCAAAATCGTTTATTTCAACAACAAGAATTTTTACAACGTTGCCTTGGTCTCTTGGGGATGAAAACCCCTTTTGAGGTTTTTCTTCCCAGTTAGAGTTGCTCAATTCTTCTGATCCCCTGCTTACCACTTCTTCCCCTTCTGTTGCTGATAAGGATATCTCCTCCACTGATACCCTGTTTATTAAATATTCTGTTGTAGAAAGAGCACCTTCTGGTACTGTGGATGGCACTAGTTGCTCCATAGACTGCCCTTCGGACTTCGTCCAAACCCTAACCCTAATAGCAGTGCGGGACGATGCCTTAGATCTAGATTTTTCAATAATTTCATGAATGTATGTCTTCCTTCCCAGATCCTTCCCTTTCTTTTTGGGTCTCCCTCTACCCCTCTTATTCGGATCATTGTTCATACAAATTGTGAAGGGGTTTCATCAAAGAAAATCAACAATTTCTCAAGACCCGAAGCAGGACAGATAACTTCCTCCTCGAGACGAGAGAAAAGATTCAAAAGAAACAAAACAAAAAGAAAATAAAAATTGAAGTTTAGGACCTGAAGCAGGGTAATCACATACCCTCCCTAGGACGAGAAGTTGGCCCAAAACGAGAAATAAAAGGGAAAAACTGGAAACTACATCGAGGACTTAGCGCAGGGTTACGACATACCTTCCCCAAGATGAGGGATTAATTTTTAATGGGGAGGAAAAAAAATAGAACGAAGAAAAATGAAAAACAAGATGCTATGCTTAGGACTTGGGGAAGGGTAATAAATGCCTCCCCCAAGACGAGAGATCAATCTTACAGAAAAACAATTAAAAATTAGGAAAGAAAAACACAAATCACTTACACTCAAGACTTGAAGCAAGGCAAGAAATTCCCTCCCCAAGACAAGAGATTGACCCTGAGATCTGTTGCAGATCTTGTTCTTGCACCTATTAGCCTTCCTCGGCAATGGTGCCAAAATGTTGGTGTCCGGATATGAGAAAAAATCAACCCTTTCTTCACATAAATTATCAATCCGAGGGCGTTAGTTATTTCAAGACTAACGACAAAGTATATGCAGATACAAGCACATGACCTGCTGTAGATCACAGGGTTAAATCAATAACACACAAACCTATAGCAATAATTAAATAAACTACATAATTTAAAGGGTATTCACAGAAATTAAAGGTAAAATGTAACAACAGCAAATAAATCACACTAAAATAAAAACACTACAAGAAAAAAAAGGAAAACACAACGCCTGATTAGAAGAGTGGGCCAAACTCTCTGATCAGGGCTATGGAAAGCTCGCGAATTACAGGAGAAATAGCAAGCTGCTATGCATTCAATTAATGGTAAAAGAGTTCGTTACAAAATCTGTATGTAAGAGGGCTTAACCTCGATTCACAGCTTGCAGGCCTCTTTATACAAGTGTCCTGGAACCCCCGGTTCCACTCAAAAACTCCATGGTTACAAAATATATCTTGTTACAACGACAACCTAGTTTCCCAGAAAGAGACTGTGAAAAGGCCTGAAATTGTGCTGATACAAACAAGTATGTTATGTTGTAACAATGAATGAGCAAAACACTGAAGATGATAGGCCGTTCCTTGACTTGTGGCTACAACGCTCCTGGTTTAGCCAAATCTGTATAAATATCGGGGTCAATATGGAAATAGGTAAAACCTCCATGAAAAATACTTCATTAATTAAATATCCCATGAAAGATAAGGAAAATGGTTTTACCTCATATGTTTAAGAGTAATAATGGCACAAAGAGATAGAAAGATAGGGTAAAATGGGAAAGGAAAGTATACATATCTGGTACCCAACAGGATCCATCGAAAGTATGCATCATGGGTATTCCTCGGAATAAGAATTAAATTTTTCATCCAACGAGTACTCTACTCAAAATTTGAGTAAAAACTTAAGGAGATATGTTTAAAATACGAGTTGAAAAAGAAGTTTTATTATTTTATTATTTTTTAATATTTTTACTTTTTTACTCCAAAAATGGTGAATCATCCCCCATTGTTAAAATCATCATATTTAATCCTATTGGTTCTTATAAAGTTCATTTTGTTTGTACAATTTTCTTAGGAGGCCCATTTCAGACCTCAAAATTCCCCTAATGTGTGTGATATCCATGACGAACCAGCTGGGGGACACTTTGCGAGCAACACAACAACACATAAAATCATGTAGGTCAATTTTTATTGTCCCAAACTATTTAAGGATTCTCATGCTTACGTCCAAAAACGTCTTGTCTGTCAAATTTGTGCCGACATAACCAAGAATTCAATTGACCCACTGCAGCCTATCACAGTGGAAGAATTGTTTAGATAGTGGGACTTGCATATTATTGGAGAAATCTTTCCACATTCATCAAAGCAGCACCGCTACATTCTTACTACCATAGATTTCTTAATGTAGTGGGAAGAAGAGGGGCCACTCAAATAGGTGAATGATCAAGAAGTCATCAACTACTTGCAGCAGAACATCATTTCTAGGTTTGGCATTCCTACTTCACTTATTTTTGACACTGCAACATATTTTTCATCGTTAAAACTTTATGATTTGTCATTGGAAAATGGGATTGTATTGAATAATTATGCTAAATACTACCCTCATGGGAATGTTCTTGCTTAATCCACAAATAAGAACATGATGTGTATCATTAAGAAGAACATATTCTCTAAGCATAGGAAATAACACTCTGCTTTGGTAAATGTTCTATGGGTTAATCGAGTCATGCCTAAGCCTTCCCTGAACACCTCCCCTTACTTCCTAGTATAAGGAAAAGAAGCCATCCACTTGCATAATATCTACTTTCCTACTCTCCAAATCTCCCAAGAATCCCAAGGAAAGCCATTTCTATTAGTGAAACATAGGATGGACACCCTTCATAAGCTCTCAGAATAAATATTGAAAGCCAAAGAATTTTGTTTACTTCATCAAAATCGTATCAAGAGGTGGTTTGACAGGTAGTCTATAGGGAAGAAAAAATTTAGTGTGGGTGACTTAGTATTGAAGTGGGACAAAGCCCATGAAGACAAAGGAAAACACAATAAGTTTCAATATTTTTGGATTGGACCTCTCACTGTACATGAGAATATTGGCCAACGCACCTATCATATTCAATCACTTGATGGGAAGATTGACTCTCTCCTTGTCAATGGCCAATATATCAAACATTATTTTCAATGAGCATCAAGGGTTGTGCCCTACACTATGTGCATATCTTTATTTTGTTTTCTTTAGTTGTGTTATTTTCATTTACTTTGTTTCCATGGGTTGTCCTTGTCCAGGGGTTGGTTTGTGAGATTGTGTGTGGCTGAAGTTGAAGGAGTCTTGTGAAACTTCAAAAAAAATTTAGCCTTTGGTTCGTCTTCCTAGTGTTGGTTATGTATTTTGGCCAATGAAGTTCCGATGGAAAATATGATCCGTTCGTAAGTAGAGTTTTGTAAAACCATGAAATCATGTTTATTTGGGAAGCCTTGTGCCTATATTCAGTTCTTTATGTTTTGGTGTTTTCATGTAGATCCAATCAATAGAAATAGAGAAGAAGAAAATATAAATTAGAAAAACTAAATCATAGGTATAGATTTTATTCTCTAAAGTAACAACCTCTCCTCCTCTCAATAAGCTAGGATCGCTCTTCCGCCCAAAATGAATGAGTGCCAATGCACAATACTCTTTAAAAAGTGAAAAATAAAGGTGAAAGAAGAGAAAGGCTTCCTAGATAGTGAGGTAAAGAAATAAACTCCATCAAGGTATTGTTCAAGCTTGCTGGAAGAAAATCAATGTTTGTGTTCTTGAAATGACTCCACATGGGTATTGTCCAGGGCTGCTGGTAGTGGAGCAACACCATAGATGAAAAAACTATACTCTGAAATCTCAAGCTCTCGAGCTTCATTACCCTTCCCTGGTTGAAACATTGTGACAATGATGAATGTTTATTGAGTTAAACCAAAATGGCATGATAGGGTCTTCATCTATTCACGGGGTAAGCGGGGAAACCAAAGTAATCTTCATGATGAATCAATACTCCTCGAAGAACCAAGGCCCTTCACAAAAGAACTTAACCAAAATAGAGAAGCTATAATTATACCAGTGTCTCACCAAGTGTTGTAGTTTCTACAACCCCCTCCAAAATTTTGGCCTATAACAAATTTCGAAGCCTTCCTTGGTATTGTTCATTATTTTCCCAAACCTTGAATTTCATTTCATAAGTTTTATTACAATGTTGTGATCCCTTTCACAAGATAGGTAAAGTGTCTTGTTTGGAATGTTGGTTGTCTCATTGTGTGTATGAATCTGTTATAGTGGTTCCAAGAGGTCACCTTTGTGAAAATTAGTTGTTCTAACGTTGGAAGTACCCGTCACACTAATTTCCAAAATTTTGAGCACTGCTGCACAAGTGTTGTCACAATCGTGGTAAAGTGCATCTTTGGTGTTGCACTTGTCGTAATTGGTCATAAAGCTGTCATTAGGGGAATTTTGAGGTCTAAAATGGGCCTCCCAAGGAAATTATAAAATAATAGTGGAAATAATAAAATAATATTTGATTACATCATCAAATTTTAGAGGGAAAAAAGAAAAAACTACTTTTCCACCTTGTATTTTGAACTTATCTCCCTAAGGTTTTACCCAAATTTCAAGCGAGAATAATCGTTGGATCAAAAATTTAATTCCTCATCCAAGGAGTACCCATTTTTCATAATTTTAAGGGAATTTTCTACACGAAAAATAAGAAATATATAAAAAATGTGATTGCAATCACGTGTTTTTATGTATTTCTCATTTTTCATGTAGAAGGGTCCATCAAAAGTATGTAACATTAGTACTCCTTGGATGAGGAATTAAATTTTGCATCCAACAAGTATTCCCATTCGAAATTTGAGTAAACCCTTACGGAGATATGTTGAAAATACGAGTTGAAAAAGTAGTTTTATTATTTTATTATTTTTTAATATTGTTGGACACTAATCCTCAACGGGTAGGTGTGGAAGGCGAATGGACAAATGGAGTCCAAGAGACCACTTGGAATGGGAAGCCAAGGGTCACCTACTGTATTATATATACACATCTATGGTTAATGGAAATATAACTCATGCTTCTCTTCTTCTGTGTTTACTTGCTTTTCTACCATGCTTGTGTTTAACATGGTATCAGAGCCATGATGTGTGGCCTACTCCATGGTTTCTCAACCACTAATTATGCGGTCTTCTCTTCCTCATTGTGCAGTTATGCATTAGGTTTCTAACCCATCTGCATGCTTGATTGTATCATTTCTCTACATACTTGTTCATTGGTTAAGCAAACATTGAGTCAAACCTAGAGTTGGTAAGAATTCGAAGAGACGAGGCACAATTGACAGGTCTGGAGAGACAGAAATATGCAGAAGTGTTACTGAGTTAATACCACCGCTCTCCTCCAATATTCTGTCCTCAGAACCGTTATCTTCTGCACCTACCACAATACCAATGAAAATCAATTGTCTCTCTACCTAGGCATTACTGTGGCATTCTAAACAAAGAAAAATAATTGATTGGAAATTGGGCGTTACTATGGTGGTAGGTGGTTGAGTAGCCTTGATGTTTCCAAGTTTTATACTGCTAAGTGAATACTACTGAGTTCTCTCCCTCACCTCTCTCGTGTTGATAACCAGTGCTAGAATCCATGGCTTCTCTCTACCTATGCAACTGCTCCTCCACTGCATTTGCGCTTCTTGGATCCTCGCATCCCACTGCACCTCATATGCAGACTAAGCTCCCATTACACAGTCGGCTCATTACGCTCCCATACAAGTGCTGCCCATTATTTCTGAACTCTGCTTCTTCTGTCCACTATATCAATTGGAGAGGTTGAATGTTTGAAGAATTCTGAAGCATCGTTGGAGAAAAGTTCTAGAAAATGCATGGTATAAGTGGCGTTTTCTGGTGGCACGGTGCTCCCTGCAGTGATTGAGCCTGCTCCTGCGCGTTGGCCTTCCCACTGCTCGTCAGCCTATGCACTGTCCTCTTGGCTCCCACAGTCACACTCCTGGCCTTCAGAACGCTCTTTCCTCAGCACCCTCGTTCACCACTGCACCCTTCCCCTCTGCATTGTGCTACTACCTCCGCCCCCCTCCTGTGACTTCACTTCCTCCCCGATCCCTCCTCTGTTGGATAGCCTTCTTCCCTCGGCACCCCTGCTCACCTCCTCCTCGCCCTTGCACCCCATCACTGCTCTGACCATCCCCTCTCTCCCCACCCCCACTTAGCTCTCTCAACAAACCCGCACCCCCTCGCAACCCTCCCCATCCCTTCCTCACACCCACACCATCTCCCTCACTCTGCCCTCCCCGCTCCCTGCAAACACTTCCACCCTACCGGTGCTCCTCCCTTTTCCAAATGCGACCCCCTCACCTCCCTGCAGCCCCAACTACCCACGCCGACTCCTCGTCTCCCTCCTGCTTCCATCTGAATTTCCTCCTCCTGTGACACCTCCATGACTCCCCAACTCCCTTTATCCATGCGATCCCTTCCATCACAGCAGCATCAAGTGCCCATATAATTGGTCTATTCGACCTTTCTCACCACACTCATTTACACCTGCGATGACCTCCCACTACATGCTCCCTCCACACCGCAGCCTTCTCCTTGCACACCGCACTGTAATCTACCAAACATTTCTGCATTTCTTTCAAAACAGCGAACATCAAACAATATCAATAGGACCCAACACAACATGTGTTGTCTGTTGGCCAGATACGATGGCTAGCCATGAATGATGGCCTTTAAATTTTCATTTTGAAGCATTTTCCAAGTTATTTCTCACTTCTCTATACGATGTGCATGTCTGATCTTCAAAGATTTTAAAGATCTGCAGATATTTTTTTTGTGCTAAGGTGGTTTTAGTATTGGAAAAATTTTCTTAAGAGATTCAGTAACTCTGACACCTATATTTTGAGAGCTTCGGTGTATATGATGAAAAATATGATGATTCAAGTGTAAGTTACAAATAATTCATTAAGTATTGGTTGGAGTATGTAGTGTTGAGTAGTTATAAACATTGGTTGAGTTGATCGTCATAGTTGAGCTTCTCATAGGTGAAGGACACTATTGGTTAAGATAGCATTTCCTATTAAAACAATTAATCTAATACAATGAAGTAATTTCATAGCTTCACTCTATTAATAAAGAACAATACTTAGGAGATTTATCACCACTTTCTCATTTTATTTCTCAGAGAAATATCATTTTGTATTGCAATCATTGGTTGTTGAAAACTATTGTTGATTGGCATATTGTTATGGGGTGGATCTGCAGGAACATTGCACATTTAGTTTCCTATCACGTTTCACATTTTTTGAGTGTGAGTTGTTAACAAAATGGTCATAATTACTGAGTTATTAAAATTTTTAGATACTCTCATACTCTCCACGATTGAGTCTAGTATGTTCAAAACAAGAAAAGCCTCTCTTTTAGACATTCAAACTTGTCTGTGAAACACATAAGAGAAGATTGATTTTTTGCAGCTTGAATCTCAATTCCAGCAAGAATAATTACAGTAGTGGAGTGACCATTCTGAACCTGTTTTTATTTAGTACAATGAAAGAGATTTCCACAATCAGAAAGTCAATAATGTTGTGATTAATTCACATTCTGTGCCTATTTCAACAACAGATTTGTATGCAGATGCAGAAGCTCGAGTTCTACCTCCCAAGCCCATCATCAGACCTTGGGAAGACCTTGTCCATAACAAGCACAGAAATGGTCTTGGATATGACAATGAAACAGACTACTCCAAGCCCATTCAATTTCAAAGTGCCTGATTTATTCATGATAGCTCACCTTTAGTTGTTCCATATTTTTCTCCTCTTCCACAACAAGAACAACATATTGAAAAATGCCAACACTGTGATCAAGTTGGCTATATGAAAGATCATTGTTTCGATATTCACCCATGCAAGCACTGTGGTTGGAACACCCATTATTCACACAGATGCTTCAGAAACAAGCCTCCTGCAAGAACAAAGATTCATCTTGGATGTATCACTTCTTGGCAATGGGCATCAACAACCAAGAAGATGTTTAAGACATATGTCAGAACTTGTTCTAGAATATTAAACAATATTGCAGTTGAGTTTTCACCATCATCTCACCTTGTACCTGACAGTTTGGGAAATGGTGGTCATCTAAAAACTTCGAAGCCACATCAAGCGAGCCTGAGCCACAACCTGTCATTCCAGATTTAGAGTTGTAGCCAGAGACATAGCAGTTCAAGCAAGCTCGAGCCACAACCTGTCATTCCAGATTCAGAGTTGTAGCTAGGGACATGGATGCCCACGAGCATTCCTTTGGTTGGTGGACAACCTTAAACCATCTATGCGAGGTTGATATTCTTCCTCTTCAAAGAATTCAGAGCACTTCCTCTAGCAGAAGACTTAAGTTTCTTGCCAGCTTTGGTAGAGTTCTAGGAAATGCATTAAGAATTCTAGTGTTGGTGGTCATCCTTAAAACATCACAAGTTGTAGACCCTCCCTTCTTCTAGGTTGAAGGTCTCCCTCTTCAAATATGAGGTTTCCAGCGTAGCTTCTCCCCAACTTCGCTAGATTTGGAAGAGTTCTAGGAACTGCACTAAGCGTTCCAGTGTTGGTGGTCATCCTTAAACCACCTCTTTATGCCAACATTTCAGAGAGCTGATCCAACTTAAGTGCTGCCATGCATACTTTGCAGATCTATATTACAACTCTTTTCTTGGACTCACACATACCCCTTCGGATTTAAGGGGGGGAATGTTGGACACCTAATATTGAACGAGTAGGTGTGGAAGGCGAATGGACAAATGGAGTCCAAGAGACCACTTGGAATGGGAATCCAAGGGTCACCTATTATATTATATATACACATTTATGGTTAATGGAAATATAACTCACGCTTATCTTTCTCCTTCTGTGTTTACTTACTTGTTTACCATGGGTGTGTTTAGCAAATATTTTTACTTTTTTACTCCAAAAATGGGGAATCATCCCCCATGGTTGAAATCATCATATTGAATCCTATTGGTTCTTATAAAGTTTATTTTAGTTGTAAATTTTTCTTCGGAGGCCCATTTTAAACCTCAAAATTCCCCTAATGCAGACATAGGGAAATAAACTCTTTAGTAAGAAACCTAGATTTAAACTTCTTTGTGCCATCATTTAAATTATATTTTATTTCGTAAATCAAACAATAAGTTTGTTATGCCTTGAAAAAGGTACCAACTCCTAGAGAATCACCTCCTAGGTTTGGTTTTTCATTAGACCATTTTGTTGTACATGCATATATTTCTTCTAGCTTCCTTCCTTCTAACTTTCTCCAGAGATGTAGTGTCCTTTTTTTCTGCCAAAGTGCATTTCCATTCTTACACTATTAAGGATATTAGGGATTTTTAGTAAATTTTACAAATACTCATTTTTCTAACTTTGAGATTCATAATGTTTACTTTTAAAGTTTCTTCTCAACATATAAAACTATCAACCAAAAATATAATGAACTTATCATCAACCAAAAATATGAAACAATATGATCAATATGATGTACTACCTCCAAAGAAAACCAAAGTAGTTTGAGGTTTAAGACCTTTTAAAGGTGATTATTCATAAATCTTATCAACCCTACATATAAACATTTTTTTCTTTGTCCAAGAATACGTTATATGACTTATATTTTCCACTATTTATATGATAAATAAGATTTGCGTTTGTTTGGTTCTAATTTATTTCACTTATCATTTAGAATATGTGCCTGTGCAAGTCATACAAAATTTTTAAAATACCCACTTGAATTTATATTTATGTTTTATTTATTGAGATATTGGGACATATTTTTTATGTTGTTAATCTTTAAGGATAAATAAGAAGTATTGCATACTTAGAGTTTGATGGTTGAGGTAATTAATAATAAATGTGTGGATGATTCTCTTTTATTTATTCACTCCCATGAAATTTAGTTAATAAGACTTTGATGTCTTTCAAAATATAGGAATAACCTATTCCGAGTTTTTTAATAACCCTCAGAATAGGTTATTCCTCTATTTTGAAAGCTAATTCACATGTATGGACTCTATTTTAAAAAAATACTTTGATGGTTGAGGTAATAAATAATAAATGTGTGGATGATTCTCTCTTATTTATTCAACTCCCTTAAAATTTAGTTAATAAGACTTTGGAATGCATTGATAGATAGGTTTTGCATTATGCTAGTTAATTATACCAAGTCTAATTTCTCACTTACTAGTGTTGAGGCAAAGTAAATTGTTATCGCTTAAAAAATGCTCATGCAAATATATCGGTAATTGATGGAGATTTTCAAAAAATAAATTAAAACAAAGGTTCCTAAAATCTATTAATCAACCACATAAATGAAGTTGTTTTAATAATAACAATCATCTTTAATTAAAATCACACAAAGTCACCATTCCATTTTTGCGTGGATTTGCACAAATATTTATTCAACATCCATGCGGATCTGTATAAAGTGACATTTCAAGGATCCATAGTGTGAGAAACCTTAATGATCTCTATCATGTAGAAGTACACAATATCAAGTACCCCAATCTTGAGCTTCTAGACAATTGAAGAGGAGTTATGGAGCCTCCAAAGGAATCTTCTTATCTCCCACCAATATGAGAAGCTCACTCAAATATTAATATAATTAATGGGCCAATATTGGGAAAAAAATTAGACTTGGATCATAAATACCACAAAAATGGGAGCCATTTCATAGAGATAATTAGATCAAAGTTATGTTGGCCAAGTTTCTCCTTAATTATACCATTTCTTTAGCAAATTTGGATCTCCACCATTAGTGAGAATCCAAATCTTCCTCAGAGAGAAACTACCCACAAAGGGATAATAATACAACCTCCTCTAGGAGATACAACGGGGTTAAACACCCACATATCTTCTATTGTGTCTCTAGGATAGTTTTTATTGTCTTATTTAAATATCAATAAGGAATTATGTTCTTCCATTTCATTTGTTTTGTGTTTTTATTTAGTTTAATTTTCTCATTCTTTCATGGTTGAATGTGGCCTTGTTGTTGGATGTTTTTCTATTTTATTTTATAACAACTATTAATCACTTATGTAGGTAGGAAAAAATTGCATAAATAGTGTATTTTCGGACTCCATTGTGTCAGTCCAAGAAGGTAATGTTGATTTTTGGTACCCGTGGGAGGTATTACCCGACCACAAGTCGACCTTAAAGAAAAATGAAAAGGAAGAAATTTTTAATTTATAGTTTTCCTCCAAAAATAAGGTCAACTCCACTTGTTTAAGTTGGACCAACACTAAGAGGCATGCTTGATCAGGAGGATCCAAAAGATGCTCAAAGTTCCAGAAAATGCTCAAAATTAAAACTTGTCATATGCTTTTCAAACCAAAACCATTGTTTATATCTCGTCGTTCTGACTCCAACACAGCTTGAACGGGTGAAAAAAGACATCGTATGAAAAAGTTATAACCAGTCAAAGTTCAATTCCAAAAAAGGAAAAAAGTCAAAATTCAACAGGTCAAAGTCAACGATCAATGCTCAAGGTTCTACAGGTCGATGGTGAAATCATGGTTCTAGATCAAGGTTCTAGGCTCAAAGTTTCAGCTAACACGCGACACCTCCAGATCTCGAACATGGCCCATGGCCCAATCTAAGGAGGCCACGTGGCCTTGTGGGTTGGACCAAAATTTATTGAAGTGCACTCTGTGGGGATCGAACCCCTGACCTGTTGCCTAAAATTCATGCGCCTCATCGCTAGGTGTTACATTTCATTTTGTCACCATTAGGAAAATGATTGCCAATCCAGATCTCTCACTATTTGATGAAAAATTCCTAAGAATTCCCCTGCAATGTTAGAAGAAAAATAATCCTAAAGAGAATGAAAATTATAGAGTACATGGTCCAAAAACCCACTTTTTAGCATCTATGTGGTTCCATAGCTATATTCTGCACATACAGATATCTTACCATTATAGCCATCACAAATCCACACTTTGTCTTCCTCTATGAACTGCTCACATAACTTAACGTAAGTGATAATAAAAAGTGATGTCTAGAAGATTTGTTGGGGGAATATTTCCCTATTGAAATCTTCGAGCTTATGCTTACTTAAGCCTCATCCCTTTGTTCATGGAAATAATTCCCTCGCTTTGTGGAAACTTAATCCCTGCTTTTGAGGATATCATCCCCTGGGAAGAGGATCTCAAACCTCCTCTTGGCCTATAAATATAACATAGACCAAAGGGATTGGGAGGAATTTTGAATGAAAACTTATGCTGTTGGAATAGGTCTAGAAATATTTTCATCCAAGGATAGGATTGGAGACCATTGGGAGGAGGCATACATCATCAAGACAAAGGTTGTATTTCTCCTTCATATTTGATATTAATAGAAAAGAGTGTTTCTTTCATATTGTATTGTTCAATGGAGTTTATGTATTGTGTATTTACTTCCATTTTTCCATTGATAATGATATTAGGTACTAGTTACCTTGATGACTAGTAAGGGTTTTACTGAGTCATTTATCTATCATATGCATTTAATCTTTTGTTGTTAGTATGTTTGTAGATATGGATTCTGAGCATTGAGGAGCTACATCAAAGCATAGCAAGTATCTTCATGAGAAATTTTGTTTGAAAGGTATGAATTTCATATCCCAACATCTTTTATTATGATTCAATAGCAATGAAATCAAGGAATGATTACTAGTTTGTTTATTACTAGATTCAACCATTGAATCTAGGGAGATTTATTTTGTCCACATAAGCAATTTGTCCTCCATAATAAATTGGTCACTCCACTAGGGAACATCTCGTTCTTTATTATCTCCTTTTTATGACTTTTTAAACCTTTTCCCATAGCCTTATCTGAGTGTGTGCAAGATATTAAAAGACTAGATTTTGTGAATTTTTGGCTTTATTTTTATTTTTTCTAATTTTTTCTTGGCCTACGCATTTTATCTTTAGAAACAGTGAACATATATGCATACGTAGGCCTTAGCAAAAATGTGTATGCACACTAGATCAAACTAATTGCCTGCGCGAATACATGAATTTTTTGAAAATTTAAGTTTTCCTTTCCATGAGTGCAAGAACTTTTGTTTTTATGCTTGACTACACTTGTTTGCATCTTAAGAAAGTCATTGTTACTTCAATTGGGTGTTGTGAAAGAGTCTTCTTGAAAAATTCTTATTTTCACAAATCAGGGTTAAAGGCTTTATTTGATGTTTTGTAGATATATCAAAGGAAGGATTGGTTGTTTCTGATTTTTTGTCTTCCTGTATTTCTTCTTTAAACCAATCAAATTTAGTGTTTGTTTTACCTATTTTTGAAAGGTAATTTCATTAATGAAAAGTATGGTTTTTCGAGAATAAGTATTTTTCACTTATGAAAGTGCTTATTTTTCTTAATTTGAAACAAAAGTATATTCTTCTTTCAGGAGTGAAGTATCTCAAAATTGCAGTAATATGTTCATAACATTCATTTGAAGAAATTCATCTTAAGGTTTTGATTGATTTCCTTGTGAATTTTGAAAATTTTGAGTGATTGTATGTTAAAGGAAAGTTTCGTTATTTTTGAGCTATTTGGTGAATTGAAATATACAATTTGAATTTCTCCATTTCAGGTCATATGAAAGTGAAAATTTGCATTCATGAAAATAAATATGCTGAAATTAGGAGTTTTTCATTTTCTTTGAAAATTTAAAATACTCTCTCTTTACCATAGTTAGAAATTCATTGAAATGAAGGCCTCATTTTCGCATATTTTTTGCATTAGGGTTGGAAGTAAAAACTGATATCATTTACACCACATCTCTAAATCGACTTAATAAAAAAGGAATTGCAAAATTGATCAAATTTTTTATCAACCAAAGATAGTGGTTCTAGGTTAGAAGAAGTGTGCCAACGTCTATAAACATAGCAGTTTTTGTTTATTGTGTGCGGAATATTCTGTGAGTAGTCAGTATTCCACATACGTAAGTATATGTGAATTTTCTCCACGTGCCCTCAGGTATATCGGACGGTGTTCCACGTATGATAAGTATATGGGGATGTTTCCTATCATACATGTTCATATTAGATAGCGCTAATATGGAATGCACCTCCACGTACCTCGAGTATATTTTGGAGCCCCCCTTCTAGGCTACATACCATCCATAAGTAACTGAATCAACTTCTTTTTAATCTGTGATACACTCAACAAAACATTTGGGGTGATTTCCTACCCATATGTAAATCCTTGGTTTACCAAGGTTGTATATTGCAATTCACAGTGGCTTAGTAATCCTTGATACCTAGTTACCGATTTTTACTTATTTGATTAAATAAAATTGGAATACACTATAATAAAATTTAGCATGGATGATTCAGCAAGACATTTGCATAGAATGCAGGGTTTACCCCCTGAATACACATGATATTCAATTGGAGAAGATTAAAGCAGAAAGGTTGAAATCGACAGGATCTGGGACCTCAGATGAACTTGAGACATCTACAATTATAGAATCGAAAATAATAGAAATTGAAGTGATTCAACCACATAAAATAGAATCAGGATTGCTTCAATCTAGGTCAGAATTTATCGAGATTATTCAAGGAGAATTCTATACGAGAGAAGTCTCAGTATTTAGATATAGAATTAACTGAACCAAACATTGAAGAACATGAATCTAACATTTCTGAACTTGAATCACCTTAAACTTCTATACCCCCTATTCCTGCACAACCTTCACCTCGAAGGAAAATTTTAATTACATCCGGTTTAGCTCGTGGTCTTATAAGTATTGAAGATATTACTAAAGAAGAGGAGGAAGAATCACCACATACCCCTGTTACTATTGGTGATCCAATAGTTTTTCCAAGACTTCCTTTTTATCCTTTTTGACCAGATTCTTGGTAATTTACCCCATTTAACTTTTTAGTATAAATTTATTCCATGTTTTCACACTCCTTTCTATTTTTCACCTAGACAAAACAAGTTAGAAATTCCTTCTGTGAGTCAACCTACTGATACCTCTATGTATACGAGCTCTCCGGAGTTTTTATGATATGGAGGTCCTTTGGTTCCAGTTGGGTACCCGTCACTGTATAGAATTTTTTCAAGAGCCACTCCTTCTCCTTAAGTTTATACTTGGTCATCTGGTTTATCAACGTCTATTATTCAAAGCATGACTTCCATGCCTAAAATACCTTTGCTGTCATACCAATATGTTAACATGATATATGGTAATACACGTAATCCTAAAGTAGCCCCAACTGACATTAATTATTCGCGTGGGGGGAAACCATCATATCCTCCACTTAGAGGACAACTTATTTTCGGGTCATTTCCTACGCCTGTAAGAAAACCTCTTCCTGGAACTTATGCAAATTTTAGTCAGGCACCTCATGTCGATAAAAGTCAACCTGTTAGTGTCTCAACCCTTGATTGGTGCTCCTTATCCAGGAATGAATACTATTTAGAACCCTTTTTATGCTCAACATCTTATTCAAGTTGCTCCACAAGTTCCTGTTTATCAGCTCGTTCAACTTACTAGGCAAGCTATTCCACAAAAACATATTCAAGGTATTCCATTACCTATCCAGCAACCTCTCCAGGGGATTATGAAAAAACATATTCAATAGTATGTCCAAGGAATTCCACAAAAACCTTTCGAGCAACCGGTTCATAAACCTATTCAAGGTAGTCCTCAAACACATGTTTAGTTTACCATTCAAACAAATGTTCAAAAATTGGTTCCAAGTATACCTCGAACACATATCCTAGGAATACTACAAAATATTGTCCAATTTAAGCCTCAAACACCAGTTCAACAACATAGACATGCTATTCTTCAAGCATATGTTTATCAAATTGGTCTGAATTTCTAGTCTACAAAACAGATTCCCATTGGAAAACGTAGTATAGAGATGATTTAAACACCGTATCAAGGTCAATATTTTCAAGGCCAACCTTTTCAAAGTCAAAATTTTCAAGGTAAACCTTTACAGGGGAAATACTACTTGGGGCAATGGTTCAGAGCCCACCTTTTCATAATCAACCATACCCTGGTCATACTTTTCAAATTCCATCTCAACCACAACCTTGTATGTCTCACCTTGGCTACCCTGGAGGAATGAAAGTACCAACCGCTCAAGATATTCTAGCATATCTTAGGTATCATCCTCTGGGGTTTGGACTTAATCGTTAGGGTTATTAATATCCACAACAAGACTTCAACTAGAAGTTACCATTCATTGCAACATAGATTTTCCAGATTTATCTCAACTTATGAATGACCCTCTCTATTATTATCCATTTTGTCCAGCAATTCCTACTAAGTTTCCAAGTGATATACTGAAATTTTAAGGTAAATCAGGAGAGGACCCATCAAATCACATTATGACATATCATCTATGGTGTTCTTCAAATTCATTGATTGATGATTCTATGAGATTACGCATTTTCAAACAAACTTTAACCAATTCAGCAAAAAAATGGTACATTGAGTTACCATGTGCCTCTTTCCGTTATTTCAACTCCTTAGCAACAACATTTTTGACACATTTTCAGCTACCAATTTGATATGACACTGGTAGTGAAATTTTGAATTCATTAAAACAATCGAAATATACCTACATTTAGGATCTTATACATGAATGGAGACGTAGGCATTTTTTAGTCAAATTTAATATCCTAGATAAAATATTAGCTGAATGGTTCACTCAATTGTTACTTCTTGATATTACCAAGGATGTTGTTAAAGTAGGTGTTGTAACAGAAGAGCAAGTAATTTCTCATGCCCAGTACCTGGACCTTGTCTATTCACAATCTGGCACTTTATAAAAAAAATATCCCAAATCTACCTTGCCCAAAAATTTCAGATCAATTGGATTCAAATCCTACAAGAACTCACATAGTTGATGGTTTAATTGGTTATGTTAGCCAATAATCAAAAAGTAAATCATCTAAGAAGAATTCTAAAACACTTAGACTTTGGCTATACAAGATTCACCCAGTGAGAACATTTCACCTAAAGTTACTTCTGAAATTAATGTCACAGAATCATCTACTGGAAAAAATGAACACTCTGGAGGTAATAAGAAGGGGAAAGGTAACGAAAAACAAAATACTTATCAAAAGGAAAAATCAACCAAAAATGAACCTTTTGACGAGAAAAAGAAACCTCTTTATCCTTGTCTGATCTATAATGAATATAATTACACAAAGGAATTCCCACATCAAGAAGAGGTTATTAAAATTATAAAAGTTTCTCCTACGACTACTGTTTTGCAGGATCCTTTCCCTTATCAAGATAGTAAAACGGTTTCACATAATCTATCCTCTTCATCCACATTGGCAGATATCATGTTGATGTATTTGCAAGTTATGGTAGAAACAAGATCTAAAGATTATGGTTCTAAGTGTCCTATAGCAAATGGAAATGATGCTAGTCCATATAGTCAACCTTCCACTTCAATCCGTTATCCTTCTAAACATTTACTGATTAAGAAACCAAATTATGACATAGTGATCCGTCTGCCTCCCAAAGGTCTTGTTCGAAAGTCAACTTTTAACCCACATGCTAGAGCTTCTTAGAACTACAAAAATGTTGAAGACCTAAAAATCTCCCCTTCAACAATGTCAGCTCTTGAAGTGATGTAAACTTGTCCAACAAAAATAAGGTTACTATTGTCATCCATTGGAGCAATTGATTCTCAGAATTATAATCTTATAATATTCGATCTTGAAAGTCATATACATAGACTCCCACATCAAATAGCATTTTAAATACCAGTTTTTGTCAAAACAAAACGAGTCTTGCACACAGTGATTGATGAGGGAGCCTCTACATGTATTATGTCTATTGCTTGTTGGAAATATTTGGGTTCTCCAACTTTAAATCAATCTCCTACCACTCTAAAATCATTTGATGGAAGAGGTTTTCATCCTTACGATATTTTAAATGATTTATCGATAGAGTTATAAGGTAAAACTATGTCAATTAAAGTAGAAGTCATTGATTCCAAACTCTATTACAACATGTTACTGGGTCGAAGTTGGACCTATGCTATGTTTGCAGTGGTATCATCACTTTTTCACATGATATTGTGTCCTTGTCAAGGAAGGATAGTAAAAGTAGACCAGTTATCGTATTATACATTTTACCCTAACTCTATAGGAAATGTACCTTTTTTGGGGAAAATAATTACTCACTATGAAGATATAGATTTTGGTTTGCTTAAATATTCATCACTGATGGGGGCTTTTGCACTCCCTCCACCAAAATTTTATTTTAATATTTCCCAGGTCAATTTGATCTCATCAAGCATTATGGAATCTTGTGATCCTTGGATTGTGTCTTTAGTATATGAATTGAACACGTATGGAAATGAGATTCCTTTAAGACCATTCGAATTATCTAATTAAGAAGTTCAAACATTTTCCAACCCACTACCCTTAGAAAGTGATTGAGTGGATGCGATCACTAATGATTATTCTCAATTATCTTGGTTGGAGCCAATATCATTTCCTGATCCTTTCGATAATATGTTTCCAATGGATGAAAGCATCATGGAAATTATGAATTTGGATCAAATTCCATGGGACAATTATCATCATCGTTCATATTTTCTTCCTAACCTTGAGAAAACTGAGAATGATTTTTCTACCATATTTTCACCTGATATCATAGATAATTTTGAATTCCCTATGTCAATTCTTCAATCTGAATCAGAAAATAACTTAGGAATTATATGTACAACTATCCCAATTAGTATCTTAATCAAATACGGAATTATCAAGAACATTGAAATAGGTGCTTCGTGTTCACTTAAAGAAATTCAAACTTACAAAGCCCTATTTGAATAATTCTGTGACATTTTTCCTGGTATTATGAGGAAATGCCAGGAATTGACCCAAGTAGTATTGTTCTTGAAATTAAGACTTACTCGAATGCTAAACCTATTAGACAAAGATTATGTCTAATGCATCCACGAAAGGTTTCTGCTATTAAAGCTGGGGTTGAAAAACTTCTTAAAGAAGGTTTTATTTATCTTGTTCCCTTGATTGATTGGGTTTCCAATATTTTTCTTGTTAAGAAAAAGCAAGTGACCATTAGAGTATGCATTGATTATAGGGATATTAATAAAGCTTGTCCCAAATACAAATATCCTACCCCTTATATCGACCAAATAATTAATGATTGTGCCGGTAACGAAATATTTTATTTCATGGATGGATTTTCTTGATACAACCAAATCAACATACTCCTTGTTGATCAACATAAAACCACGTTCATTTGTCCATGGGGAAATTTTTTTTAGCGAAAAATCCCATTTCGATTAAATAATTCTGACACCACCTTTCATTAGGCCATATCTTATTCTCTTAATGATATCAAGCATATTGTACAACCCTATTTGGATGATTTACCAGCTCATTCATTGAAAAGGGGAGATCGTCTAATGCATTTGAGATCTATATTTATCAGATGTCGACATTAAAATATACAGCTGAATCCTCACAAATGTGTTTTATGTGTACAATATGATCGATTATTGGGATTTGTTGTATGAAAATAAGTCATTCGTGTCGATCCACTTAAGGTGGAGGCTATTCTGAAATTTCCTCCTCCTTCCAAATCGTGGCAACTCCAAAGTTTTCAAAGGAAGGAAAACATTTTACGTTGATTCATCCTAAACTATGCTCAGCTAAATAAAGGTTTTACTTGACTCTTGAGAAAGGGAATCTCATTTACATGGGATGAAGCTGCCCAAAAATATTTTTATGCTCTGAAACATGTGTTGACTGTCATACACTATTTTTGAATCTGCCCAATTATCATCGAGATTAATTTTTGTATTTAGTTGCATACCATTGGAATGGTATTAGCTCAGGAAGGTGAGTTGAACGATGAACATGCGATTTATTATTTAAGTATAAATATTACAAATTTGAGACAAAACACGCACATGTGGGAAATTTTTCCTTTGAAGTAGTGCAAGTTGTCTAAATATTTCGTCTCTACATTCTCTTACGTAAAAAGGCAGTGATTTCAGATTGCAACCATATGTTGTACATTCTTAAGAGATAGTTGCTATAGCAAAAATATTCAAAATGGATAGTTATCCTGCAAAAATTAGATTTATAATTCATAAAATCTAACTCCAAGAAATAATTGGTGTTTGTCAAATTAATATGTGACTTTCCTTATACTCAGACAAAAATCGTGGCAGAGGATTCTCTTCCAGATGAATCACTTTTTCTTATCAGTTATTAGACCCTTGGTATGAAGATATTATTGTGTATCTTCAAACTCAGGCTTTTTAGCGAGAATTATCTCGAACATAACGTCATCATTTCTATACCAATCTCAAAAATACACTATTGTTGGTGATACACTTTATCGTCGTGGTGCTAATTCTATATTTAGACAATATTTGACTAGTCAAGAAGCTGAAAAGCATTAAATGACTATCATTCTAGAGCCCGTGGTGGTCATATGTAAGGGTTTTCCACTGCCCAAAAAATCCAACTCACTCAGTATTTTTTGCCTGCAATGTTCAAATATTGTATAATTGAAGTCCAGAAACGCCACAATTTCCAAATCTATAATCACGAAATGCATGCACCTCTTGCTCCTCTTCACCAAATAATTGTCGTTAGTCCTTTAGAAAAATGGGGCATCAATTTCATTACATGTAACCCTCACTCGATCGGAGAGCATGGATATATTATCCTAGCTGTGGATTATTTTACAAAATGGGCCGAGGTGATGCCTACATATAAGGATAATGGTGAAACCACAACTATTTTCATATTCAATCATGTGATTTATAGGTTCGGTGTTCCACAAGCCATCATCACAGACCATGGTAGCCATTTTAGAAATTTTTTTATGATTGAACTTACTGCAAAGCTAGGCTTGCGTCATGATAGTTCAACTCTATATTACCCACAAGAAAAAGGGCCATAGAAATAGTGAAAAAGGTTTTGAATTACATGATTAAATGGATTGCATAAATTCATAAAAAAAATTAGGATTTGATGTATTGTCTAGTCTTGTGGGCATATCACACCTCAAAAACTATTGTGATCATATTTATTCCCTTCCAGTTTTTTTATGGCTTGGAAGCAATTTTTGATATTAAATTTGAAATCCCATCATTAAAACTGGAAACCAAACTATTACGAACCACTTCTCTAGAGGAAGAAAAAATTTTATACTTAGCACGATTAGACTAGACTCGTTGTGATGTTGCATTAGCTAGTAAGACTCATAAGAAACAAGTTAAAAGGCATTTTGATCAAAATGTAAATCCTCACTTGTATTCCGAAGGTTACCTAGTCTTGGTTTATGATCAAGAACATGATAAATTAGGTGTTGATCATTTCAAACCTATGTGGCATGGTCCCTATATCGTAAAACATGTATTGGAAAAAGAGGCTTATTAGCTGGCTGAGTATGATGGAATTCCTTTAGGAAAGCCCATAAATGGATTTTACCTGAAGAAATACTATGTTTCATTCACTCCGTGAATGCTTTTTATATTTTTGTATCATATTGTTTTTTGTGTGGAAATTTTTGCATCTTTTTACTTCTATTTCTTATCTTGTGTTACACATGATTTCGAAGATCTCAACATTCCCCGAAACTTACATTGGCTACATTGATGGTACTACTCGTAGTACTTAGAATTTGTCTTCTGCATCTTGGGATATTAATTCACCCATTGATGAGTTAGTTAGTATTCATGTAATATGCCTTGGTTGAACAACGAATAATATTGCGGAATATAGTGCAGTTATTGAGCTATTATCTGACACCATTTCATTTGGTATTCATCGTTTAATCATTAGGTTACATTCTCAAATCATATTATTACATTAAATGACGTATATTCAGTAAGAAGTTCCAAAATGTTAATTATATTTTTGTGGGTTTGTCTCCTAGAAAGAGAATTTGATTACATTGAATATCAACACATTCCACGACATTTAAACACATTAATTGATGCATTGCCTAATTATGTGTTAAATCAAAATTTTAACATTTGTAAGAAAGAAAAATAATAGTCATTCACATATTTTACAAGATAATCTGAGATAATAGTAGTATTTTCATTAATAAAAATGTTTGTAAAAGTTTGGCTTTACAAAATGTCATCCAATACATGTGAGGCCACGTGGCCTTTATTATCCAAACATGTCAACATATAAAAGACAAAATATAGCCATATGAATAGCAGCTAAGAATGATGATCATAATAACAAAATATAATGCAAGCCACTCATTTCAAACAACATATAATCGTCCTAGGAACTCCCAGGGTATGTCTCTGATAATGAAGAGGTAAATCATCAATCCCACTATCTAGGACATCCAGAGTCAACCTCTCTAGATTATGCTCAAGCTCAGATAAATATTTTACTGCATCAGGGTTCTATACCACAAGAGATGTTTGATTATCTCTACGTCTATCAAATAGATGCAATGTTTCTGGTCTGACAGGGCCCACATCCGTGTGATTATTTTAGATAATTAGTTTTGGATGTAAAAAAAACACAAAACAACAAAAATGTGAATTTTTACCTATGTCACCCCACTGCAATCTTGTAGGGAGTTGGATAGCTAGATCACTAGTGTAATAAATGCCCACATACAAGTAATCCTTGATTATAATAATTTGATTTTTAGCCATTCGAAAAATTCAGGAGTATATCTCACGATTGGACCATCACCACCTCTGTGGTGAGCTTTCAATGAAACCCATTGTAACATGCGAGGATATAGAGGTCCTCCCGCCTCTATAGATACATGTGGAGAAAGGAGAAGAATTCTCTCTTGATAAAATGGAATAACTATGGCACGATACCAAAATTTACTAAGTTTTCCTGTTTTTCTTTGGTCAGTTTCCCTTTGAGATTGGCAACACCCCCCTCGCACTAGTTGAAAATGGTAGGCTGTAAACACTCTAGAGAAATATGAAATTTTTCTTTAGCAACCAAATGGAGCACTGCACTTGCCCATATTTGCGCAACAGAGAAAGAAATGCTCCTTATTAGAAGTATCTCAATATTTTTAATAGAAATCCTTCCATCTTTGAGTTGGGACCTTGGAAATTAATGTGTGATTAGGTAAGTTGTTATCGTTTCACCACCTTGTCTATGCCCATAGAATGAAATATCATACCCATGGCATGGAAGCCCAATCAATAAATAAATTTCATGTACATCTATGGTGAGCCTTTGGTATACAATCTGAAAACATTTCTCTTGAACGTTTCAAGTTCTCACCATCCATATCAGAAAATCTAACTAAGCTTTCATACCCAAAATCATAATTTTTTTTTATAGACCATAATACCTTAAAGCTTGTAATTTTATTTAGTCATTCAAAGCTTCCACATATTGAAATTCATGTTCTCTCTCCCTCCATTGCATTTTTTCACTTTAAAACCATGAAAATAACAATGGAGAATCATTAGAAAATAATGTGATATATTTTGCAATAAATTTTGGGCGTTTTAACAATTATTTCAAAACCCTTCGCACTGTGCATGGCTCTCTGTTAGAAAAAATATGGTTTTTGCAATTTCCATTTTGGAAAACTGCGCAAATCATGTTTTTTACTGCTGCAAAGAGATTCAGTGTGCATGGTCTCGATGAAGAGGAACTGTGCACACTGAGGGAAAAAATTAAACTAATAAACACCCCTTAAAAACTCTAAATCTCTGGTGAAATGAAAAATACAAGCTATCAAAATAAAGATAATGGAATTATCTCTTACCTGGAGCAAACAGTTCTTGAAATGGTCCACCAGTTTGATCGAAATCCACCTCTAAAGTTTTAGGTGAAAATGCACTCTCAATAGCTCCCAAATGGTAAAAACACAAATGGTAAATTATTTTTTACTTTTTGAACTTTTATAAGAAATTTAGACCTATTAAAATATTTTTTTCCTTTGGCTTCTAAAAATTCAAAATTGTAATGTTTTTTCTAATTTTCTTGAGCAGTTACGATGATTTTTTAGGTTAAATGTGTAGGACACAAGTATAATTATGAAAATGAATCATTTTTGTAATGAGTAAAATTTTATCGCTTTTTCGGGCTTTTAGAAATTACAAAAAAGAGAAACATTGGAGTTACCTTTAAGCGCTTTTCTAACTCTCTAAATATGAAAATATTGCTGAGTATACTTATTTGTTTCAAACTAGTTAAATTAAATGAAAAACATCTACTTGAAATAAGTTTACCCCTTTTACGGATCATGTGGACTATTTACAAAAAGGTATGCTTTGACTAATCATGGTCACCGATATGTTTAAGAGAAGTCCAACCCCAGTGAAAATTACCTGGTAATTTATAGCCTTCAATCGCATTGGTCATCCTTGAGTTAGTCCTCGATCACTCCAATTTTGTTCTTCAAAACTTGACATGAGTTTCTTGTCATAGGTCCCCCTACAATAGGTCACTTCCTATCGAATTCAACTCATTGTCTAGGAGGTTTATCTATAAACCTTATTCAGTACCTTGGAACCTCCATGTCTTAATAGTCGGTTTCTCACCTTCAATGATAGGTTCTCATGATTGACCTTCGATCGAATGATTCTATGAGTGTTTGACTTGAATACGTATTTTCACACTTCATAGAATGTATTGGAAGTACCTTGAGAACCATTTTCATTATTGGTGGTTTCTCTCGCACTTATTAATGGTTCACATCATTGATTGGTAATCAGGTGGTTTCTATCATGCTCAACTTTGAGATATTCACTCGCATGGTTAGATTCATACTATGGATCAATAGAGATGGAGATCAAGACCCTAGATATAGTTTCATCCATCCAGGATTTGTGGAGTTATGTATTCATGATTGTAAAAGTAGATCCATCTTTGATGGTTGCATCCATACTGGTTCTATTGTTGACATGGACCTTTGTGTATTTCCATACTGATTCATTAAGATGTTTTTTACTCTAAGTATGGGAATGACTACCTCAGTGATGATTATATATTGTATTATAACCCTTGATTGATTGTTTTAGGTCTCCAACCATGGTCTCTAATCCAAACTTTAGCATGATAAAGTGCTTCATTCCTCAAACATGTTTTTTAACTTTTCACTTTAGGGGGGAATTTTTTACATGTCATTTTCTCACCAATATGAAAATGACCACCAATCTAGATCTCTCGCTATCCGATGAAAATGTCCTATGAATTCCTCTGCAATGTAAGAATAAAAAAAATTCTAAAGATAATGAAAATTCTGGAATACATGGTCCAAAAACCCGCTTTTGAGCATATGTGTGGTTTCTTAGCCATATTTTGTGCATACACAGATCTTACCATTATAACTAGAGAAAATACGCACTCGATCTTCCACCATGAATTGTCCACATAACTTTATGTAAGTTAAAATAAAAAGTGATTTCTAGAAGCTTTGTTGGGAGAATATTTCCCAACTGAAAGCATCTAGCTTATGATTACTTAAGCTTCATACCTCTATTCATGGATCTAATTCCCTCTCTTTGTGGAACCCTAATCCCTCCTTTTTAGGAGCTCATCCCTTGGGAAGAGAGTCTCAACCCTCCTCCTCTTGGCGTATAAATCTAACACAGACCAGAGGGATTGGGAGGACTGATGAATGCAAACTTATGTTGTTGGAAAAGGGCTAGAAATCTTTTCATCCGAGGAGACGATTGGAGATCATTGGGAGGAGACACACATCATGAAGGAAAAGGATGTAATGCTCCTTCATATTTGAGATTAATACAAAAGAGTGTTTCTTTCCTACATTATTGTTCAATGGAGTTGATGTATTGTGTATTTAATTATATATTTCCATTGATAATGGCATTAGGTACTAGTTTCCTTGATCACCAGTATGGGTTTTATTGATTCATTTATCTATTATATATATTTGGTATTTTGTTGTTAATATGTTTGCAGATCTGGATTTTGAGCATTGAGGAGCTGCATCAAACCATAGTGAGGATATTCATCTGACATTTCGTTTGAAAGGTATGGGTTTCATACTCCAACATGTTTTCTTATGATTCAATAAAAATGAACTCAATGAAATATTTACTAGTTTGTTTGTTTGTTACTAGATTCAACTATTAAATCTAGGGGGATTTATTTTGTCCACATAAGCAATTTTTCTATTGAAATTTGCAACAAGGAACAATGAAATTGGCATCTAGAAAAAACACACACAGTAGTGTGGGATCTTAGGTCACACAGTAATGGATCCTAGTGACACATTAGTGTGCAACCAATTTATTAAATAAATTGGAAAATTCATTGTAATCTTATCTCATAACAACTTGTAATAGTTAACTAAGTGTGATAGACTTAGTTAGCTCAATAATTTTGAGTTTAGGGTCAAAGGATAGGAATGTAGAGTGATTATATTATTAACAGGGTCCAGTTGCAGTTGTAGCACTAGTGTAGTGTGGGTGGGATCAGTTAACTCACAATAATTGAGTTAAAAGAAGTTTAACTAGTTATGGTTGTTTGATGAGCTAGTGGAAGATCAAGTGAATTAAAATAGATTTAATTCACTAGTAGTGATCTAAAAAGTAACTGATGATTCACTATTTATAGATGCATGCATGCTAATTCTAGTGGAGAACCAGTTAAGACAAAGGTTCAATGCTAGTAAACTATCAATTGCATTTTAGGAAAACTGCCCAGGTGCAGTTATAAAACCATGGGAAGCCCATGATGAATTGCACAATCAAGGAAGGCTAGATTTCCTATTTAATAGGGGTTTAATTCTCTTGGGATTGCGTAAGTAGGGTAGGATGAGGGTAGGCTGATAATTGGCTATGTGTTTGTCCAATTTTGCCTAGATCAGTGTGAAGCAATTAGTAGATTGTATGAGGTTGTGTTGATCACAAATACATTGTATTGTTTGATGATTACTTGGTTGATTATACAATAAAGATGGAGGTGTTTTGAGCAACTTATTTCCCCTAGCATATCTGGTGTTTTTTATTGCTTTAATTATGTCTCTTACTTGCATGTGATTGAGCGATCGTGTTTTACATTTTGCAAATATTGTATAAGGATTCAGTATCTTGCTTTAGTACATTACATGATCAGATTGAGTCCATTGATATAATTTCTACATGGTATCAGAGTTGTGTTAGATATTTTATACATGTTATTAGAGCGCCAGGAATCACAATAGTGGAGAAGAAATTGAGTTTGTGTTGAACATTATTACAATTTGCAGATACTTTATTTGGAGTTAGAAGCAAATAAAGATTTATTTCAATGGATTGAGACTTGAATATGCACTCAAGGACAGTTCAAATTATATTGCATGGAAGGATAGGATGGAGGCAGTGTTGGAGGAAAATGAGTTGAAGGAATTCATAGATAATGATATTCCCAAGCCCGCAGCAATAGATGCCCAACTTCTTGATGCATGGGAGAAGAAGGTAGCAAAGGCAAGGGCGATCTCGTTGGAGGGAGTTCAAAATCATATTGTCTCGAGTCTCCATGGGAAGGCAACTCCATATGCTATGTGGAAGTCCTTGACATATCTGTTTAAGAACAAAAATGACGAAAGGAAGTTGGCGTTGAACGAAAAGCTCAGAAAGATCAAGAAGAAGGAGGGTGAGACGGTACCAACATACTTGACGAAGTTCACTAAATGTCGAGATGAGCTTGGAAGTGTTGGTGTGATCGTAGTCGATGATGACTTGGTGAGCCTAGCACTTCTAGGCCTTCCCAAGAGCTTGCATAGTTACCAAGACTCTTTGAATGGGAGGGAGAAGTTAGCAGATTGGGAGCGACTATGGTTAGATTTGGTACAAGAAGAGTTTAAGTGGAATACCAGGGATGGATCCTCATCCAAGATTGATGATGAGGAAAATTGTGCCTTGGATGGTAAGGCAAAGAAGGGGAAGGGGAAGAAGTCCCATTCCAAATCTGAGTCTGGCAAAGAAGGAAAGAAGCGTGACATGTCAAAGGTGAAATGTTTTCACTATCGTGATCATGGACACTATGCCACAAATTGTCCATAAAAGAAGAAGAACAATAACAAGGCTCTAAGAGCTGCAGCAGGTGAATATCTGGCCTCAAAGTTTGAGTCGGAATTCTCTCTCATCACATGCATGACTTCAACTGCAATGGGATCTATGTGGTACTTGGATAGTGGAGCATCTTTCCACAAAATGAAACAAATAAGTATTTAGTAGCTTGGAGGAGAAGGATCTTCAGATGCACATCGAGATGGATGATGATGGGAAGTATAGCGCTACCAGGATTGGTATAGTTAATTTTTAGAGACAGTGAGGTAAACCTTTCTTATTAAAAGATGGCATGCATGTGCCAGGCTTGAAAAATAATTTAGTTTTAGCTGCTATGTTGGAGGATCTTGGATATGATGTGGTTTTCAGTGAAGGAAATGTGTTACTTTGTCACAAATCCACAAGACAGGTAATGAAGATTGGGGTTCGTCTAAAGAACCTCTAAAAACTTGATGTAGATGGCTGCGCAACATTGACCAGTAAATCAGGGAAGGTGGTGAGCCGGGATACATGTGAGTTATGGCACAGGAGATTGGGCCATCTACACCACAGTGCTTTGAGGATCATGCAACAGATTTCTACGGGTCTTCCAAAGGGTACTCTTGCACAGATAGACACATGCAAGGGATGTACCATGGGGAAGTATGAGAAAGCCATGCAATTTTCCCTTGAGGGGGAGCTTGACTTGCATGCATATAAGGAAATCTTAGTTCTAAAGGATGAACTTCAGGATGTGGAGCAACCACAAGTAGAGGATCATGGAGTGGAAGAAACCACTTATGCAGAGACATCCAACAGAAATGGTAGGAAGTGCACCAGAGAGGCTGACAGATTGATGCTAGATGCGATAGAGCATTTAGGTGCACCTACATCACAATGTAGGCAGAGGAGGTCCCTAGACAGGTACACTGGATACATGGATCTTATGAGCGAGTGTATTTTGATAGAATCATCCTCTTTTGAGGAAGAAGTGCAACATCCAACATGGGTTAATGCCATGGCTAAGGAGTATGAATCCATTATCAGAAACAGTGGATGGGAAGTGGTCCCAAGACCAGTGGGGAAGTCAGTGGTTGGATCCAGGTGGATCTACAAGGCGACTCAAGCAGAGACCTCCAGGAGGGGGAAATTTCAAGCTAGATGGGTAGAGGGAGTACATGCAGCTATACCTCTAGGTGTGAGGTGGGGCAATGTTTATAATTAATCCCAAGAAGAAATTTGGGTAGGATCCATTGAGATGGTGTCTTGCATGGATCGAACTTGGCTACGAGGAGCCCAAAATACAATAGTAGTAGGAAGGATCAGTTAGATCGATGCAGTCAGATTTCAGGAGGACATAAATCAAAGTGACAGGTGTCAGATACTGGAGTGCAGATTAGAGTTGGAAGCAGTGCAGAGAGCACAAATGAAAATTTCAGCAGCATCGCAGAGAGTCCAATAGACATATGCAGTAACTAGTAGTAGCCATAAAAATCTAATGACAGATGCATTATACTGATTCAGTTGTTTGGAGGCTACTCAATTTCAGGAGAGTTGAATATGCAAACAACACTAGAGCATTGTTGCATGCAAAACATTCCAAATGTATCGGATCGAGATAGATTGATTCCTTTCTTGTTGAGAGGGAGTGTTGAAATTTGCAACAAGAAATAGTGAAATTGGCATCCAACAATAACACACACACTGGTGTGGGATCACAGGTCACATAATGATGGATCACAGCGACACATTAGTTTGCAACCAATTTATTAAATAAATTGGAAAATTAATTGTAATCTTATCTTATAAAAACTTGTAATAGTTAACTGGGTGTGACAGACATAGTTAGCTCAATAATTTTGAGTTGAGGGTAAAAGGATAGGCATGTAGAGTGATTCTATTATTAACAGGGTCCAGTTGCAGTTGTGGCACTAGTGTAGTGTGGGTGGGATCAATTAACTCACAATAATTGAGTTAAAATCAATTTAATTAGTTCTAATTGTTTGATGAGCTAGTGGAAGATCAAGAGAATTAAAATATTTTTAATTCACCAGTAGTGATCTACAAAGTAACTGATGATTCACTATTTATAGTTGCATGCATGCTAATTCTGGTGGAGACCCAATTGAGACAAATGTTCAAGTCTGGTAAACTATCAATTTTATCTTAGGCAAACTTCCCAGGGTGCAGTTATAAAGCCATGGGAAGCCCATGATGAATTGCACAATCAAGGAAGGTTGAATTTCCTATCTAATATGGGTTTAATTCTCTGGGGATTGCGTAAGAAGGGTAGGCTGATAATTGGCTATGCGTTTGTCCAATTTTTCCTAGATCAATGAGAAGCAATTGGTAGAGTGTATGAGGTTGTGGTGATCACAAATAAATTGTATTTTTTCATGATTCCTTGGTTGATTATACAAAAAATATGGAGGGGTTTTAAGTAGTTTCTTTCCTCGGGAATATCTAGTGTTATGTATTGGTTTAATTCTTTCTCTTACTTGCATGTGATTGAACGATCATGTTTTATATTATGCAAATATTGTAGAAGGATTCAGTATCTTTCTTTAGTACATTGCATGATCGCATTGAGTCCATTGATATAATTTCTACATGGCATCAGAGTTGTGTTAGATATTTTCGACATTTTCTGCCAAAACGCTATGCCACCAAAGATTCTCATTATATGTTGGTGGAGATCTTTTATTTGAATATTATCGACACCATAGTTGGGGGAAAGGATATGGCGGGAGCCCGCCATATCTGGTGACTCTTCCATATCCCCATAGATATCCATGAGACATATACAGTAGGAGTTAATGTGATAACGAAAATGCAAGACCGACCCACCAAAAAATATTGCATAAATTTTTCAAATATCGTGCCTATTGTGGATCGAACACCTGACCTCCACCTTTTTAACTAGTGTCATCAACCGATCTTCCTATGGAATTTTTGTTTAATATTTTTTAGAACCATAATGTTTTAAGTTGTACACAGAGACAATTTTGGGCCTATTGTGTCCATTTGGAGACCAAATTTAAAATTTCAAGAGCCTAAACAAGGGTTTTTGGGCCTTTTAAATGCATTGGGAGCATTTTTTTGACGATATGGAGCTTGTAAATAGATGTAATTAAGAATTTTAACATCTTAATAAAGTGGTGACGCTAGAAGAAAACCCAGAGACATAGCCCGAGACGGGTGAACTTCATTATCAAGTTGCATTATTTTTCTTGTTTTTATTTTTTCAGTCTCCATTTTTTATTTTTCTATTTTATCAAGTTTATGTGTTTTCACAATTTCTATCCGTTGCGTAAGAGTACATAAACTAACTTTCCATTCACTAAATAATACCTTCATTTCATTTTTGTATCAAAACTGCTATCATAGCTCTTGGTTGTATGAAGGTTTGACAGGGATTTCAAGTTTTCATATGCTCACAATATCCAAGCTCAAGAAAGGAGAAGGATCACTTGAAGAATTCAATCCTGAAATTGTATCAAGGAGGCCACCTTAAAATTATTCTCATCAAATCATGTCAAGAAAATAAAATGATTATATTTCTCAAGAAAAGAGATAATTCAAAAAGGATTTTTTTAATCTAGCTAGCGTGTTAAAAGTATTGTTTGATGAGAGGACAATGCAATTTGAAGTTGAAAGTTCTCTTCAACCAAAAGAGGAAGGTAATGGTTCTCATAAGCCAGATGATGGTAATGGTAATGGAAATGGTAATGGTGGTTATGGTGGTATTCCTACTCCTCCTCCACCTCCTTCGTCACCTTCTTCACCATCTTCTCCTTCATCTCCTAATTCTTCACAAAAAGGACATAAAGGACATGCTAAATCCCCTTTAATTAAGCTTGATGTAAATTTTGAATTTCCAATATATGATGGAGAATTGCATGCTGAAAATTTGGATAATTGGGTGAGGAAAATTGAACTAATAACTTCCTTAAACTTTAGAGAATCCTTTAAAAGCTAACTAGGCCTTATGTCTTTCAATACTTCCATATTATGCATACTTATTTCTATATACCCATTTACATTTGACAAGTTTTATTCCATTTGGAAACGGTACAAGTTCCCAAATATCGTTCTCCATTAAGGAACAATATTATTCATTCATTTTTTCCTAACATGGATGTCCTGAAGTTTCTACAATTTTTTCTAAATCACGAGTCTCTGAAACTTGAGCTAAAAGAGAGGAGGCTCACTAGAACTATGAGCGAGTACAATCTAGATCTATAGGATCATTTGCAATGTCACTAGCTACTTCACGTGTTAAATGGACCCATTTGGTAAGTTGTGGTGCTAGTGCAGATTCATGTTCAATGGACTCATCTAGAGGAATATGAGAAGGAAGAGGTGGATTTTCATCCTCAATGTCATCATTTGAAGAATAAAATAGAGTAGGAAGAGAAGGTGGCACAAATGTAGAAGATGGATCGTAGGACGAAGAGGACACACCTCTAAATTAGGCTCATAGGCTAAGAGATTATCATCAAATTTAAAATATATTCTATTGAATATTTCATTGGAGTGAGGTTAAAGAAGTCTATAACCTTTTACATATTCTAAATATCCAATAATACACTTCTCACATTTAAGTTGTAAATCTTTCCTTTTTCATTAAGAATGTGTGCCCATGCTACACTACCAAAGATACATAACTGGCTTACATGTAGTGTAATTTAGCCTTTTGGGGAGTGTTATTTACTATGTAATTTTCATAGTTTTTGGCTTTTTCCCAATCATGAAGAATTAATCGCTCATTTAAATCATACAATTAGCCATTTATTTTGATGTACAATTCTTTCTTTCAGAAACAACTTTTTATTTTGGTGTATATGGATCTTGCATTTGAATGCCCTATGTAGTGGAGTAACTTATGAATTTATTTTTGACATATTCACCATCATTATATATTCTTAACCTTTGTATTTGATCTCTATAATTATTTTATACAACGGCCTTGTAGGTCAAGAACATGTCAAAAATGTTGATCTTAAGTTTTAAGAAATAAACCCAAGTGCATCTCGAGAATTCATCAAAGAAAGTTAATAAGTACTTGAACCTAGAGAAAAAAGGAGAATAAAGTGGGCCATGTAACTCACAACGAACAAGCTACAAGGGGGATGAGGTGTGCCAAAAGTTTTTTGATGGTGTTTTCAAAGAAAAAAGCTGGCACAAACATCATCACTACAAGAAACGAGAGGAAGACTAGTCACCATATTTATAATACATAGTTTATGTAGTCAGTGATAGTTTAAATGAAAAAATTTCTCATGCCAAAGTTTGCTCAATTTATCACTATGAGCAATAAAAATTGAGGGAAAATATGACGACCCAAATATATCAAATTCATACAACTGGGTAATATCATCAACTATTCTTATGGAAAGGATATGCTTAGGATATTTTAAATCCTTAATAACAACTTAGTGAGGTGGAAATTATACTATTTTACCTTCACCTGAATGCGTAATCTGATATACGGATTGAAGGTTGCAGGAAATACTTGGAACACACAATACATCATTAAGATGACTATTATCTACTTGAATTGTTCCATATCAACAACACTAAGAGATCTATCATCACCAACAAATACTTGATTGGTGTTAAAATAATTAAGAGAATAAAAAATGGCTTTATCCTTAGTCATATAATAAGAAGCTCTAGAATAAATAAGCCATTCAACAAAATAAGAAGTAGATTTTTCATTGAAGGAGAAACCAAAAGTAGAAAGTGCTTTTCCATGACAAGAATAGTTAGAGGAAGAACCAAGGTTGATGTTAGTATTCTTCATTGCCACTTCCAAGGCCTACATATTTTTAAAGCATTTGGATTGTAGATGACCATCTTTCCCACAATAGTTGCAATGTCTATCAGGCTTCTCATTTTGATTTTGGTTGTCACCATTAAAAGTAGATGTGGCTGAGAGGGTTTAGAACCCTTAGTTCGCTTATTGTTGTGAGGATGTTTCTTCTTTAGATGCTTGGTCTTATATTTCTGTTGGGCCACTGAGGCCTTGTTATATGTACCTGCAATGCTAATCACTCTAATATGTAGGAATCTGTCTTGTTCTCTACTCAAAGAGTGACAAAATATACAAGAGAAGGTTTTTTATAGGCACTTCCCAAAGCTTCTCTAGTGGCATAAAATTTAGATACAAAAATAGAGTATTGAGAACCAAGATTTGAAAGAATAATATATGTGAAACACCCATCATCTAGATCAACCTTATAGTATTTAAGAAAATTCTTATGTGTTTTAAACTTAGATAATTAATATTCAATGCAAGAGAAAGCATTAGGACCTAAAGTCATGATTTGATTCTAAACCCAATTAGATATAATAGTATTGGCTTCACCAAAAATCTTTTGTAACTTTTCCCAAGCTTCATCTATAGCATCGTTTATTGAATATGAAATCACAAATTAGGAGAAATGAAAATTCCAATTATTCCATGGGTTTTTTCATTCCTATTATCCCATTTTACATTCTTATCAGGATCAGTGGGGGAATTTTCTTGTCCCAAGGTAATACGGGGCAATCCTTTACTTCTAAATACATCCTCCATGTGGGATTTCCATGAGAAGTAGTTGGTACTAGTAAGAAAAAGGCCACTTGGAGTGAACATATTAAAATATGAAAATAATATGGTTTCAAAATTTGAAACTAATTTTCTAGATAGAAATCTCTTGAGAAAATAGGTTGTTTAAAAAACGAACGCACTAAAAATGGACTTCATATGTGAAAGTTGTGCCCCTTTAAAAAAATGAATTAACGATGACAAAGCCATGTGGAAGGCCACATGGTGATGGTTGATGATAAAAAAAATAAAAAAAATGTTTTCCCTCACTACCTTTGCTTATAAGCTCAATTTTACAAATACACTACTTTATGAAGTGACCCACTTTTATAAAACAAGTGAGAATAAATTTTATGATGAAGTTACTTTATAAATGAAGGTTACATGAAAAAATAACTTAAAAATAAATATTAAACTTATTTTATAGTGATTCACTTTTATATGATTTGTGAAATACAATTTACAATAAACTTATGAAATAAGTTTATATGAACTTTTTCAAAATGTAACTTAAAAATAGATTTGAAGTCAAAACCTCTCACTAAATAAACTATCTTTTAACCAAGTGAGCTATTGAAAAATACATAACAACAATAGTGGAGGGTGGGGGTGTTGTTGTTGGTGGTGGTGGTGTTTCTCTTCCTTGAACTACATGCCTACTAGAAAATATGTGTTCATCCAAAACCAAATAGCAGTTTGAAAATTTTCCAAATATCAACAACAAAGGGGTTAAATTTTGGTTTTGGATGAACACATATTTTCTAGTAGGCATGTACTTCAAGGAAGAGCAACACGACCACCACCACCAACAACACCCCCACCCTCCACTATTTTTGTTATGTATTTCCACCAAATGCAAGTTTTCTTATTGATTTTGATTGTTTGAGAATGCACAAAGCACACGAAAAATAACATATGTATTTAAGAAAACACTTTGGACTCCGTTTTTTATTTTCCAAGATCACATAGAGTGTAAGGAAAAGAGCATACACATATAATAAATAGTAGAACACTAGAAATATAAATAGAAAACTAGAATACGAGCTTTGCATTTTTTTTAAAGGGAATTTTTGGATTGTATACTTTTGAATATGAAGAAAAATGGTGTTTCTTGGGTAGAAAAACACATTTTTTGATGAAATTAAAGGCATTGATAAATGAAAATATCATTCCAAACGCAATGGAAAATTTTTTTTGTGCCAAAAAAATATAGAAATAGTCATATATTAGATATCCAACAACATGGGATTCAATGTCTCAATCACCAACAAGATCAGTTCTTTAAACAGGCTCTGATACCATGTTGAGGTTTTATATTACACAAAAACTCGTAGGCATTAGCAAAATTCCAAACCATTACCATTACCTTAAGTGGAAAATTAATCCCATGATCCAAGGGTGGATCCCAGTGTGGTGGTTATTCCACTTGATAAATTCTCAATGAGGTGAGTGTGAGAATTACTCCTATATTTTTGCTTCAATGAAACTCCTAGATCTCTCGAAGCTAGTGAATGATCCCATGACACATGACCTAACTTGCCATGCATTTCCTTCTAATATTCCTTCAAACATTCCAAATTTTGAAGGTAAATTAGGGTAAGATCCTGCTAACCACGTGATCAACTTTCATCTATGGTGTTCATAAAATAGTATCACTAAGGACTCAACTAGATTAATACTTTTCAGTGTGCCCTCACTAGCCCCTTATCTAAATGGTACGTCAATGAGGAGGCAGAAACCTAAAACATCTTTGAATCCATACCTAAGTCATTTTCACATTATTTCAATCCTTATTTCATCATGATACATGACTATAGTTGTTAAATAAGTTTATACAAACAACGTCCACCCATATTGTGAATGGCACAAACATCGCAACATTTGAAAAATTAGGACTCCCAAAGAATTTTTTTTAGAATATTGTTTGTAAACTAAGTAAATAAAAAAATATTCATAAAGTCACTATGAATGAAACCTAAATTCACGAGGCAATATTATATCCAAAATTCCAAAGGGTGGCTGATTTGTTCATGTGACACTTAGTGGAGATAGAACATGCACATATAATTTATTGTTTCCATTACGTTGAGGGGATCCTAGTACTACCCAATAGCCCTTGTCTAGGTTATCCTGTTGAAAATTAGTGAGAAAAGTGATTCCTTGATTTGTGGCTTAATTCAAGGAGTTAAAGTTGAGCTCTTTTTTTTTGCATTGTCGAGTTCCTAAAATTTAGGATTTCCCCTAAAAATTAGGAGTGCCTGAGGCAGTTAAATGATTGTTAAAGTTGAAGGTCGAGTTTTGATATTCTAGTGTTAATTAAATTGGGAATTGAAAGCTTAAGTGGAGTTAGCCTCCTAAATTTTAGGGGGATTCAATTAACTAGTTTTGTTGACTAGTATTAACCAGAAAAGATTTATTCCAATTCCTTAATTAGAAAAATCACTAATTTTAACTACTCAAATTTCCTTTAAAATAAGGAACGAAGGAAAAAATTCAATCATTGTTTTTGTGAGCACAATTTGGTGAGACCAAACAATATGAAGCACGAGTTTTTGTGTGGAGCTTGTGAGAGGAAGAGAGTGCAAGAGAATATTGTGCATATATTGGTAGAGGGTAGTAGAGATCAACAATATTGCAAGTATTTCAAGCTTAGTTCTAGTAGAGAAATAAGATTGGTTGCATCGAGACAATTATTTTGTAAGAGATCTATTGGTCAATTTTTCTTTTAATATAATTCTCATCGAGCGGATGGTTTTTCCATTTGGGTTCCCTAGTAAAAAAAAAATGTGCCTTGAATTGTGTGACTGTGTTTTATTTATCTTCCTAATTCCACTGCAAATCGAGTAGATAAATTTTGTGTTTATAAGAAAATAAAGTTTTTTTTAAGATTGTTCTTATTAGCACATCAAAATTTCATGGAAATTATACATGGTATCATAGCAGTTGGAACAGATTTAAGGGTCATCACAAGTGCATATCACACAAGGAGAAGGATTTTTGATCTCAAGTTGGTGATTTTTGTTCCAAGATTTATGTTGATTGAATGTTAGGTGACGAGTGTTGTTCAAAGTATTGAACAATAGTTTTTTAGCAGCCTATGTACAGTGTGTTGCAGGCCTGTTAGTGGCTATCTAGTTTCCCTAAGTGTTGTGGAAAAGTGGAAAACTTGTCACAACAAGTGGGTTGTATTTTTATTCTCTAAGGATTGAATTTTGGAGCGGCCAAGAGCAATTCAACAGGATGGTTTTGTTGCCATATTTCACTAGTTTGGTGTTTGAAAAATTAGAGATAAGAGGGCTCATTGAAAAATTTTTAGATCAGTCAAGGAGTGACTATATGTGGGAAGATCTGAAATCCCTAAGAAGAGTGACAGTAGCAGTTGATATGTCATAGAGATAGGGCAGATCTAGAAGGTTAAGCATTGTTCACAAACATAGTTGTGAATAGTGACATTCATATGCAATATGCAACAACTTGAAGAACACAAGCATAGTATGCATGAAAGGATCCATGGAATGTTAGGACGTAGATTGAAGGAGAATTATTTTAGGGAAAATCAAAAAGACCCTATGTGCAGACTTATTAATGGAGCTAGAAGGCTGATAGTGGGAAGATCAGTGATCCAAATTTCAGTGACACAAAAGGAGTTGTCATCATTTATAGTGGAAAATTTTGGAGCTAGAGATGCATGCCTTTAGATGGAGAAACCTTGAGAAACAAGACAAGAAGTGCTCATAATAGAGAAGCAATGGAATCATAGAGTATGGTGGGAAAGAATAGGTCTTCAAATAAAGTTCTGCAGAAGGAAGCAGGGAAGTCTTCTAGTTTAGAGGGAGTAGTTGCAGCAATGAAGAACTTGGTAGAGTTGAAGATAGATCCAGGTGGACGAGGTTCTTCCAGGAAAACCTTCCTTTGTAAGAGGGAATGCTGAAAATTAGCAAGAAAAGTGATTCCTTGATTTGTGCCTTAATTCAAGGAGTCAAAGTCAAATTATTTTTTTGCGCATGGTCGAGTTACTAAAATTTTGGAGTTTCCCTAAAAATTGGGAGTGCATGAGGCAGTTAACTGATGTATTGAAGTTGAAGGTCGATTTTTGATCTTCTAGTGTGAGTTAAATTTGGAACTTAAATATTAAGTGGAGTTAGCCTCCTTAATTTTAGGAGGGTATGCTTAACGAGTTATGTTAACTTTTGTTAACTAGAAAAACTCCAGTTCAATTATTTAATTAGAAAAATCACTAATTTTACCCATTCGAATTTCCTTTAAAATAAGGAATGAAGGCACAAATTCAATCATTGTTTTGGTGAGCACGAGTTGGTGAGACCAAGAAAAAGGAAGCACAAGCTTGTGCGTGGATCTTATGAGAGGAAGAGTGAGCAAGTGAAGCTTATGCATAGGTTCGTAGAGGGAAGCAGAGATCAAAAATATCTCATGAGTTTCAAGCTTAGTTCTAGTGGAGAAATATGTTTGGTTTCTATTAAGACAGTTATTTTGTAAGAGATCATTGGTCAGTTTTTCTATCAATAAAATTATCATCAAGTAGAGGATTTCCATGGTTGGGTTCCCTAGTAAAAAAAAAATATGTGTTTTGAATTGTGTGACTGTGTTTTATTTATGTTACTAATTCCATTTCAAATTGAGTAGAGAAATTTTCTGTTTGTAATAAAAGAAAGTGTTTTTCATATTTTTCTTATCAGTAGATCAAAATTTTATGGAAATTATACATACCCTACTATTTTACAATTACTTCTTGTTGTTGGATCTTGGTTGAATGTTGAATATATTGATACCAATTGAGTTGTGAGCTCAAACAAACATTAAAACCCACGACCCCAAACCATCATGAAACCTTGTGGCTTCATAAATCATGACAATTCCATAGTGGAATTGGATGGCCAATTCTCCTTCCTCGTATTGGCTGAGGCTTGAGCTTGGATGAGGAATTGTTTGGGATAATGAGCCCAATGAATTGTACAATTGATCATCCTTTATCATCTCAGTTAATACTAGAGCTTGGAGGGGAAACAGGTTGGGCTAATGTGCTTAGTAAATTGCATGACCACTTATCTGTGGCCGCCTTGAGAAAGATTGGATCCTAGATGGAGAATTGGCTGGATTGGTATACTAGTGTGGGTCTCATACCTAAATTGTATAAACTATGTGTACATAGTTGGTTTGAGGATAAAATTTTTCATCGTGGAGTTATGGCCTTAACTCAAGGGTGACCCACTGTTGAGATATCTATGGCTAGGAGGAAGGTTGAACATTTGTAGCTATTTGGTTATTCTTCACAGGAGATAAGTGTTCCTACCCTATGTTTAAATTCTTAATGTTTGTATAATTTTTTTCTTCCATGCATGAATATCTTCTGCAAATAATCATGATTTATGTTATGTATATTTTGATTAATTATGTTATTATACATTCAGTGCGGTTATCCATGCCTATAAGTCCTCTTTGAGCTTAGTAATTGATATACAATAGTGTAGTTTTCCTAGGAGATGGATTATCTCTAAATAGGAAGAAGAGGCCTTAAATTTTTTGTAGATTAGCATAAGGTTCCATTGGTGAAGTGGAGCAAAAATACAAGTAAGAACCTTAAATGGAGTGAATTCTCAAAGAAAGGATTCTTCAAATAGATATTTGATGAGAACATTAAATATTTATATGATAAACTTATGAAACCTATTACAATTTCTTGAAATACATGCTTGGGTTTGTGAAGTGTTTTAAATGAATTTTATTGGTATGAATCCTTATAAGAAAAATTTGTAATTGAGAAACTAAGTTTATGCCCTATCAGGATGAGAATATTTGAAGGTGTCCTCGCATGGATATTTGAAATGGTTTGTTATAAATGTGTGAAATGGTTCAGTTAGAAACTTTTCCAAAAATTGTTGAATAGGCTACAATATTAGGGTCTTCACTTAGTGAGCTTGTGGCATAGCAAGTGCATTGATGGAATATTAGAGAATACCTTTAATTTCACTAGGTTTTGGTAAATATCTCCCAAATTCCTTTTTTTAAGTCCCCTCCCAATACATCTTTCTAATAAAACAACCAATTATTTTTTCCAAATACCTTTTTTCATGCCCCTCAGTACCTATAAACCCCTTAGTACCTTACATACCCCCAACATCTAAAATATATCGAATTTATTTTTCATAGTTTTTAAACCCCATTTATGAATGAACATGGTAAGATATTGGTTAATAAGTTGAAGCCCCAATGCCTAGAAGAGCCATTGGCTATCATAAATTTATAAATTATATGTGTATTTATGGAGAAATGAATACCTAAGTGGTAAGAGATTTATTAGGATATCCTTTCCTCAAGTATTCATCGAAAGTGCTAGTCTTTCTAGAGTAATAGAAAAGGGATTGAAGCCCTTTGTTTTTCTAATTGAGAATGGATGAGAGGGATCACTCAATTATGAAAAGTGAATAAGTATCATGTGGCCTCATTTTCCTCACGGAAGTTGTTTGGTTAATGGCTTAATTTTTTGGATTCCCTTTAAGTACTAGTAGTATTTGTTTTCTTTAGAGGTTTTTGAGTATGTATAAAGCCCATTGTGATCGAAAACAATAATTTGAAGAAGGGATGAAAATTCAAGTCAAACGTCTACAATTTTCATAATTTCAAGGATGGGAATTTTTAGCCCTAAACCTTAGCCACATGGGATGATAGGGGCCATGAAAATGAGCCTAAATGAAGGGGTTGAAAGGGTATAAGTTCAATAAAACTCATATGCTCACATTACCTAGATATATGGAAATAAGCTACTAATTGAAAGCATAGTAAATTCAACTTTCCATCTATTTCCAAGATATTTTTCTGTCACCTAATGAAAACATGATATATAGAGATATGAGATTTGGTATTACATTTTTTTTTTAATTGCGAGGAATCCTTCCATATCTTGACATAATTTAGATTCAAAAGTTTGAGAATGTGGAACTTCTTGAAAATATGAATTTTGGAAAAAAAACTAGATCTAGATACCAATGTGACAGTGGATGTGGCAGTGATGTGACAATTGACCTGTCTTCTAACATGTCACTAGTGATTGAGCATGCTGACAAGGAAACATGGATAAGGTAGATTGATGTGACATGTCAATTTGGAATGCTAACATGGCAGTTGGACCATGTTTGTGTTGATGTGGTAGCCAAGGTGGCATCCCTCGTCATTGATGATGTGCACACTAGAACTTTGGAATATGCTTTTATTTTAAAAAGGATTTTGGGTTTTTTCCATATATCAGATATCTTGATGTGTAAGAAGGATAATATGGTAAGGAAGATGTGGACTTGACATGCATAATGATGTCAAGTTGACAAAAGGAGGATGATGTGGGGTTTGGGGTCCAAAAATATGACATTTTAATAAAAAAATGTACATTTTAAGAATTTCAAGATATAAATGTTGATTGTTGATTGAGTGCGAGCCCAAATCTAGATGCATCTAGAATTTTTGGATTTTATAAATGAATCCCAAATAGTTGGAAATATAGAAGACCAAAGATCCAAAGATTTTATAAAAGGGGCTTTATGAAAATCCTATATTGGTATTTCTCATTAGTAGCTCACATGTTTGGCCTATAGAAGTGACACAATACAATGGCAACACATGGGCACATGACCACCACATGTCAACCATGTTTTAGATGAAATGGCACAATGTAGTCGTGACACATGGGAACAAGGCTACCATGTGCCAACTATGGGATTGTTGATATATCATAAAATAATGAAACTTCTAAGGACCTTAAGTTAGTGTCCAAAACTCATAATTAGCTGAAATTTATATCGTTGGAAAGCACTCAATGAAAAGAAGAAAATGATGGGTCCAAAAAACATAATTAGTTGAAATTTATATTATTGGAAAACACTTGATTAAAAGAAGAAAATGATGGCCTCAGAAAAAAAGTTGAGAAGATTAAAATAAGTTTTTTTTTTGGATACCCCACCTCCATAAAGTTTTCTTGGGGTTGAGTATGTTACAAAATGTGTAATTTTTTAAAATATTACAATGCCCACTCTAAGTAAAATATTTTTTAAATCAACATTATATATTGTATAAAGTAATGCTAAGAAAAGGGAGATGTGTAATTCCTTTCATGTTGAACATGGATTTGATATCTATCCATCTATTTATATATTAAGAATCAAAATAGATCCATATTATCTCTAGAGCTATCATGTAAATAGTGGGATAAAGTCTATCATAAGTGTTTTTTTTTTTTTTTAATTGATAAAACATGAGGTAAGATTACACCTCAAGGGATTTGATCCCTCACACTGTATGATACATTTAAAGTTAGGATACACTAGTTCTATTAATATATTGATGCATAATACATCCACTATGATAGATTTATGCTATAGATATAATCTATTTTTTTTATGTGACATGCCAACTCCATGTTAAGATTAGAATTACACATCTCCTTCAAACAAAGTTATAGAATTGTCTCTCAATAGAGTTGTCATGTGATATGGAAATATTATCTTTAAGAATTTCAATTAGAGAATAACAACTTAAGTAATAGATTAAAATTAATACATTGAAAGTATAAAATAAGATACGATCAAAATAGGGTGGAATTTTATTGTAAGCGTAAATCTAAAATTTATAAGTATTATATAGATCTATGAAAGTTCAAACTTTGATTTTTAAAAGTGTAAAATTGAATTTTAACTTTATCAATATTATAATCCAAAATTGTAAAAGTAAAATTTAAAATTGTATAAATAAATTTAGTATTTATAATATTATTATTTCATAAATTAATAATTGAGTACACATTATTAATTTTTATATAAATTTATATTTATTTATTTTTCTATGTGGTTTAAAGTTTTGGGAGATTAGTGATCACTACTTCCACATAATAATAAAAATGTTTTACACGACTGGAATTCATATCTTAAAAAGCTTTATGAATCTCCAAATGCGAGGGATTTTGAAACCCTGCTCACAACGAAAGAATTTTTCTGATTAGAAGACATTGATTTCGGGGTTAAACACTTGGAAAATGGGAAAGCTAAAGACATTGAAGGTTAACAGGCAAAAATCTTAAAAATTGGAGGTCCTGTCCTCATCCCCCACATCCAAAATCTTTTCAACCAAGCGGTCAAGCAAGGGTTCCCTAAACCTTGGACTCAGAGCCTCATTATCCCTATTTTTAAAAGTGGGGATACAAATAACCCCTCTGATTATCAAACAATTATAATCAGCCCTCTCTTAGCCAAGTTATATTGTATTATTTTGGAAAAGAAGTTGAGCATTTGGCTTGAAAGGGAACGTAAGCGGGCTAAAGGAAAAGCAGGTTTTAGAAGGCAACACTCAACAACAAACCACCTCGTTACGCTTAGGATCATTGTGGAAGAATGTCGCAATGATAAATCCAATCTCTTCTTTTTCTTTGTGGAATTTAGAAAGGCTTTCGATATGGTTCCTAGAAATAACCTATGGAATAGATTAGAAGAGTTAAATGTTCCTTTCGAGCTAAGAGCGGCCGCTATAAGTTATACGAGAATGTAATTTCCAAATTAAAGAGAAATGAGAGGTGGTATAAAGATATTAAGTGTAATATCAGAGTTAAACAAGGTTTCCCACTCTCCCCTCTACCCTATTTGGAATTTACATCGACAAGCTAGAAGGTTGTTTAGAGGAAGCAGGATGTGTTGGCACGATCTTAGCTGGGATATTTATTATCCTTCTTCTATATGCTGACGATATTGTTCTTCTCGCAAGGTGCCCATCTGATCTTGATAAGCAACTTAGAATTATTAAGGATTTATTCTCTACCATGGGTATGTCTGTTAACACTGACAAAAGAAAATTTATGATTATCAAATCCAAGAAGGACACTTACGCTAATTTTGTGTATGACAATAGTAATTTGGAGGAAGTGTCTTCTTACAAGTACCTAGGATTTGATATTCATCAAAAGCTCAACTGGAACTATAGCATTCAGAAAAGGATTGATGGGGGGTGGAAAGCTTATTTTGGTCTTGAAAATAATTGTAAAACGACAAACCTCGTAATGTGGGATAGAAAGAAGTTCCTCTTTGAAACTTTATTCACTCTTGATATCTTATATATTGGATGTGAGGCTTGAGGTTGTAGCATCTCTAAAGAATCCTAGAGAAATATTGAGCAAATCCAGAAGCTTTTTATAATGTATAACCTTAAAATTAAAAGAAATACACCCCATCCTATTCTCCTTATAGAAGTGGGTCTTTCCCCTATCGAGAGCCTGGCTATGACTAGGCTTCTATTGTACAAGCACAAGCTCAATAGCATAGGAGACCATAGACTTCCTAAGCTAGCTTTAAATTCCATCCAAAACCACCTGGGGCTTAAACGAAGTTGGTATAAAGACACGAGGGCCTGGTTAAACAATTGGGAGATCAGCAAGAATGTTGCATTGCAAAACATTAATAACATTAAAAAAATTTGTTACTTCTAAGTTCAATGAAAAAATGTGGTGTGAGAAAGATCTAGCAAATAAAAGAAAATTAAGGTATTATAAGGAGGTCGTCAACCCCACCTTAGAATATCAAAAGTATCTCTCTGTTTTAACTATCTCAAAGAAGAAAATTAATATAAACAAGATTAGAACGAACTCTCATGAGTTCCATAGTGAAACAGGTCGTTGGACAGTTCCTAAAACACCATGGATGGAAAGGATCTGCCATCTCTGTGAGAATATGAACATCGAGGATGAAAATTACTTCCTCTTAGAGTGCCCCACGTATAACCACATTAGAGCTCAATTTCATAATCTTTGTTGCAATACTGACCTTCCTAGCCTTTTAAGATGTCAAAATTATAGTGAGCTCGGGAGGCTTCTCTCCAAGCTTTTTTAGCATAGGAATAAAATCTTAAATCAAATGAAGAACTATTTTCTTTAGGTCCTGCTGCATCAAATATTGGTCTTAGTGGACGTTAACCATCATCATCATCATCATCATCAATATTTGGGGGAAGAAGATCTACCCAAAACCATGGAGCCTGACCCCAAGAGTGTCAAGAGAATTAAACATATAACCTCTTAATAACAAAATAGCTTTAACTATAATACTCAACCAACTAAACTAACCCTCTAACCAAAATCTATATTTAATTATAAACAAATTATATAATAATTAAATTTTTAATATTAATAATTTAAAATAAAGTACTGAAAATGGAGAGAGGACCCCTAGGATGGATGTGACAGGCGTTCACCTGCCTCTGTTGCAGCACCTACCCTCGCCATACTCAGTACATTTCTCTAGGTACCTGGATCATCGCCAACTGTACGGTGTTTAATTACCCGGCTTAAAGAATGGGGTTAACCTCTCTTTGTCATTTCTGTTTTACCCGACGGTGTTTAGCAGCTAGGGTTTCTGTGCTGGAGCGGTTTTCGCGCTTCCTTGGTGTTGTTTTAAGAGGAGCCGTCGGCGTTAACAATGGGTTTTGATAGCGACACGGTTGAGCTTGAGCCTACTCCTGAAGATCTTACGTGATGGGGGCACGAGATCTCTGAGAAAATTATCGAGCTTTACTTCCCTAATACTGTTGTTTCTCAAGATTTTGCAGTCAAGGCAGTTTATGGGGGACTTTCGAACTGGGCAGGGCTGCTAGGTGAAACCCTACACAGTACTTGGAGTGGGTGTCAGAAGGTCGGGCTCCTTCCAGAATCGATCGATGAGCATCTTCCAACTTCTGAAGCAGGAGTCAGAGTGGCGCTGAACTTTCCTCGGTCCCTCCCTTCGTCTGCACCTCAAGGTATTCCTCCTTCTCACATTTTTACTGGGGGTTTAGAGGACATAGTTGGCTGTTGTGGTCTTCAAGGTTTTTCTGGTCGTAAAACCTTTGGGGTAGGCCTTCTTGTTGGAAATACTTCCCAGGAAGGGTTCCTACAAGATGTTTCTGCGGGACTGCGTTTCCCTGGAGTAGGTCAAGGTTTTCCACCCTCTGGGGTCCCTCTGTCGGTTGATGCTCTTGCTCCTGTATTTCAGAGCGGGGCTGGGCTGATTCACTGTGCACCGCGCGGGGAGGCTCCATTATTTTGCTAATCTAGGGTTTCCTCGAACGAGGCAGTTGACAAACCCCCGCGATCCTCGGCCTTTGAAAACTAGGGTCCGTCCTTTTGGAATGGGGTTGCCTTGGGGCCCTACGCTCAGCCTGAAAAGAGGGAGGTAGGAGAACCTCCTAAGATCTCTGAAGAAGAAAGTCAGGGTTTGCCTGAGCCAGTGGGGGCGGATGTTCCCATTACAAATTCCACTGAAGAAGGGGAGGGTTTCAAGAAAGCTATGGGTGGAAAGCGCAAAAAGCCTAAACCCATCAAGAAGAAAGATGACAAGCCCAAATGCATGTTGGGAGTGGACATAAGTGTAGAACAAGCGATGGAAGCGTCTGATACGCTGGTTGGAAGAGTGAGGGGAAGGAAGTATTCGGCAGAGTACATCTTTGATTGGGCCCTCTCTGAATGGAAAGATGCCCTGGGTCAGCCTTCGGAGATCTCAGTATTGGCAAGGGGCTGGTTCAGTATCAAATTTGATAGAAAGGACCAAGTCGACTGGGTGCTAGAAAGAAATTGGTTCTTCGGGAAGAGACCAATACTGTTTAGAAGATGGACTCCCTTATTTGATGCTTAGAAGGAAAAAATGGCGGAGTCCCCGGTTTAGGTAAAACTCCCAGGCCTCCCTTTGTAGTTCTGGACAGACTCTGTTTTCATTTCCATAGGGAATACGCTAGGCACTTTTCTGGAAGCAGACAAATCATACATCCAAACCAGGGATCGGAGTGTGGCACGAATCCTAGTCAGTCTAAACCCCAGGGAAGGTTTGGCGGATGCTATGACTCTCCATTACAGGGACCTGGAATTCCTGCAGACCCTCGACTATGAGCACCTCCCCTTTCGTTGCAAACGTTGTCATAAGTATGGACACTTGGCGAAGGATTGCCCTCTTGGTCATCATCATCGACACAGGTAGAAAAAACAATGTAAGAAGGAGAGAGTCTCTCTTCATGATGTGGAAGAGTCCACACAGGCAGTAGCTCCTCGATCCTCTGAGTAGGAGTCACCCCCAATTATTGAGGAGACCTTGGTGCAGGACTAGGTAGTGGAAGCAGCCCCCCTCTCTCCTTCTCCAGATGACTTGGCGACCTCCCTGGTTCCCCTCCCAGTTGCAAAACTTGGTGGGGTATCTCAGGCAGGTATGTCCACTTCCATTCCTTTCTCCATCCAATCCTCTTTTTGTTATTCTATGTCTTAGTTTGTTGAGCCTGGTCCCTCCATGAAGATTCTCAATGATCTTTCGGCTTTAAATATTTCTTTTTCGTCTTTAGACAGTGTGATCCTTTCTGTCCTGGACCCTCCCGAACCTATTCCCCCCCAGGCTGTTCGTGACCCTATATATTCTAGCCCTTGGGCCTCTTCTTCTAAATCTCCCCCTTATAACCTCAGACCTCGGGCTAATCGGGCTGGGAAAGGGCTGGCAGTGGGTGGGCTTGCTTTGGACCCTATGGCATTCGGACCTAGGAAGATGAGAGGAAGGAAATCTAAGCTCTCCAAGGCCCAGTTGAAAGCTGTTGTAGATATAGCTGATGGGAGGCAAATGTCTATTACTGGGGTGATTAGAGCATAGCAACCAGCCCCCGAAGGTGTACCATGATCTTCCTATCTTTCAATTGCAGAGGCTTAGCTAGCCAGCCGAAAAGGCTAGCCCTCAAAGAACTAGTGAGGTCCCAAAACCCGGATGTTATCACGCTTCAGGAATATCTGGGGAAAGGGGATGAAGTGATCAATACTATCTTTAAAATGCTGCCTGGCTTGGTCTTTCTTGCTCTCGATGTTGTGGGTAGATCTGGGGGAGTGGTTTCAGGTTTTAATTCAAAGAATTTAAGATACATTTCTTCCTGGGGTTCTGAGAATTGTTTCGCCCTAGAGCTCTATTCAAGTGAGTTGAACCTATCGTTTCTTTCCCTGAACATTTATGGGTCATGTGTGGAAAGGGAGCACTTCTGGACCTCTTTCTTCAGATCCTCTTAGCTTTCCCACCCAAACTTAATCATTGGAGGAGACCTAAACTTCTCCCTGGGGGAAGCGGAGTCTTGGGGAGCATCTGCCAGGGCGTACCCTCACACAAACTTTTTTAGGAAAAATTTGGCTATGTCTCGTCTGGTGGACGTCCCCCTCCTCAAATTGCGCCCCACTTGGAGGAACCAGAGAGTTGGGCCCGATTGGGTAGGCAAAAATTTAGATCGTTTTTTGCTATGTGAAGCCTGGGTGGAAAATCTATTGATCTATAGACATTAGGTTGGGGAAGGGGGTGTCTTTGACCATTTCCCTATCTTTTTGGAAATGAAAAGTGATGGTAAAAAGCCGAGAATCCCTTTTAAATTCAATTATTCCTGGCTAAAGGGTGATTCTTATAATGAACTGTTTCTTGCAACTTGGGAGAAAGACAGTTTTAGTTCTGAAACCTCCAGGAGCTCTTTCTTTATGAACAACCTTAAGAAAATGAAAGCAGCGTCCAAACTTTGGGCTACTCAAAATAAAGCTAAGGAAGAAGAGGAACTCAAAAAGGTCAACTCTGAACTAGTGATGTTGGAAGACCCCGAAGGGGGAGGCTACACCTCTGACGAATCCAGGGCAAGAATCAAGGAGTTGGAGGCTTCCAGAAGGAGAATTTTATAGCTCAGGGAAGAGAGTTGGCGGCTGAAAAGCAGAGCGATCTGGCTTCAAGTGGGTGATGAGAACACTAAGTTCTTTCAGAACTTTGCCAAAGGCCGGAAACTCTCAAACACTATCTGGGAAATTCCCAAGGAAAACAACGAACTAGAAAAATATTTTGAGGATTTGGCGTCCTTGGGCATCTGTCACTTCAACTTTCTGTTTAAAGCTCCTACAGAAATATCCATAGCTAAGGTTATTAGAGTCGCCCAATTCTGTCCTAGTTTCATAGACGAAGAAGGAAACGAGGCTATCATGGCTCCTGTCTCGAAACAAGAAGTGGAATATATCCTTAAAGATATGTAGAAGGACAAAAACCCAGGTCCAGATGGATGGACTGTTGAATTTTTTCAGCATTTTTTCGAAACTCTAGGGGATGAACTGGTAGCTATCGTGGAGGAGTCTAGGAGCTTGGGGTCTATCTACCAGCCTTTTAAGTCTACTTTCCTAGCCCTGATCCCTAAAGCCGACCATCCTGACTCCTTTGCTGACTTCCAACCCATCTCCTTGTGTACCTGTGTTTATAAAATAATTGCAAAAGTCATTGCCTCAAGATTAAAGCCTTTCTTATCCAGACATATCTCCCCTGAACAATTTGGTTTTCTGGATGGTAGACAGATTCATGAAGCTGTGGGAGTTTCCCAAGAAACTCTTCATAGTCTAAAGAGAAGTGGGAGGAAAGGGGCTATTATCAAAATTGTTTTGTCAAAAGCCTATGATAGAATAAGTTGGATGTATCTGCGCCTCTTGCTAACTCACCTTGGTTTCATATATCATTTTGTTAGATGGGTAATGAGTTGTGTGACTTCATCCTCTATTGCTATTCTGATAAACGAAGCTGCTACTTATTTTTTCAACCCTGAGTGAGGCTTAAGGCAAGGATGCCTTCTCTCGCCCCTCTTTTTCCTATTGGCTGCTGAAGGGATTAGCTTAATGATTCACAAAGAAAAAAGACAGGGTCAGCTTAAAGGAATTGAATTGGCGGTAAACCTCTGGATAACTCATCTGCTCTTTGTAGACGACATTCTTTTGTTTTGCAATGGGAGTTTGGAGGACTGTCGATCTCTGAAAAGTATCTTGGACCTCTTTCTGAAGGCTACAGGCCTCCAAATCAATGAACATAAATCGACTCTTACTACCTCTGGTCTATCCATTTAAGAAGTGGGAAGGGTGGAAGCACTGCTGCATTTTGAAGTCAAATCCATTCAGGATAACTTCAAGTATTTGGGGTTTCACCTCAAGCCCAATAATTATTGAATCCATGATTGGAAGTGGGTCCTCACTAAAATTGAAAAAAAACTCAATCACTGGAGTCTCAAATGGCTGTCAAGGGCAGGAAGGCTGGTTTTAATCAAGTCAGTGTTGATGGAAATTTCTGTGTATTGGGCCAGTCTGTCATGGGTTCCGAAAGGTATTCTGGCCTCTATTGACAAATTATGCAGTAGATTTCTTTGGGCTGGCTCTAAATCGGATCACAAAATCATCAGACCCAAGGAGTGGGGAGGTTGGGGTATAAAAAGCTTACTCTCCTTTTCTAAATCCCTTGTAGACAAACTTTCTTGGAGATTGATCTCGACAGATTCGCTCTGGTCGACTGTCATTAAAAGAAAGTACATTAATCAAGGATCTGTCCTTTACTGGGTTCTCTCTCCTCTCAAGTCTTCAAAAAATTCTTCAGTGGTCTGGAAAGCTGTTGTCGCATCTGTACAAACCATTGAACAGGGTTTGGCTTGGAGTGTGGGCGATGGAACACAAGTCCGACTTGGCTGTGACCCCTGGGTTGGATGCTCAGATAGGTTCTCTCTTTCACAGGATTTGGTAACCTTCATAAAGGGTAGAGGTATACACACTTTGAGTCAGGTAGCTGATCTGCGGTCTTCCTCCCTACTGAAACAAGGCTGGTTCTCAGGGACGGATCTGCAACTTGAAGAGAGATGGAAGGAGGAATGGCGTTTATATGTTTTAGCCTTACAAAATTATTTTGTCCGGATCTCTGACTCAAGGGACGAACTGTGCTGGGTTCATGCTCAGACTGGAGTCTATTCTCCAAAGGTGGGGTATAAATGGTTGATGTCTCAGCAAGGGAAGGGAGGCCCCAGCCTGGTGGTACAAACCGATATGGAAATTGAAATGCCCAGCGAAGACCAGACTTTTTTTTGGGTGTATCCTACAGAAAAAAGTGCCTACGTGGGATTTTCTCCAAAAGAGGGGGAAATCGGGTCCGGGGTGGTGTTCCCTTTGCAAAAATAATAAAGAAACATCTACCCACATTTTTCTTCATTGCCCTTTCAATGTTAGTCTCTGGGTTGAATCTCTAAGGCTTATCAAGGTACCCTTCAGATGGCAAGGAGAAGACCTTTTGCAAACTTGGACCCAATGGTGGCAAGAGGCTCCTGATGATAAAGTAAGATCAATTCCCCTCCTGATTGCGTGGGGCACTTGGATTGCTCGAAACAGGGTAATATTTCATGACCAGTCTTTCCCAATTGGAAGGTTGGCTGCGGAAGGTGCTACCATCTATGATAGCATTCCATCCCCTCCTGGCCCAGGCCCCCCTCGTAGCATTCAACCAGAAGCTATTAAGGACTCGATACCGTAGGCTTTTTCTGATGGTGCCTCAACTTTGAATGGGCAGTGTGGTGCTGGTCTAGTTATCCACCTATCTCCTAAAAAATATTTACGTGCTTCAGTGGGTCTTGGGAAAGGGTCAAACAATTTTGCTGAACTCAAAGCCCTTCATTTTCTACTTTGCTGGTTGATCTCGAGACAGTTGAGGTAGATTCAGATTTTTGGTGACTCTAAGAACATTGTGAATTGGTTTAATGGGACTCAACAGTGCAGGAATTATATTTTGTTACCTTTGCTTAAAGAGATTCTTTGGATCAAATGCTATTTCATTGAGATATCTGTTTGTCACATTTACAGGGTAAGGAACCAGGATGCAGACCGCCTATCTAAAGCAGGTTCTCAGCAAGATATGGGGTCCTAGACAGTAACTGAGATGGAAAATGGGGCTGTTCATTTCCAGGAACAACCGATCTTTGATTAATTTCTATGTTTTTATTTCTTTTTGTACATAATTTGTTGCTCTTAAACGACAAACTGTTACTTATTTATTGGTGACCCATAACTGTTTTCCTTATGTAAGGAGATTTTGGGTCCTCATTTTCCAAAACTGTCTACAAACTTCTGGAGACTGGGATAGTTCTTACTGCCGGTCTTCCCTATTTTTGAAATGGAAGCTTGTGCTTCTGATGGCACTACACCCCTTTGTTCTCATCTCTGTTTTGGTTTCTACACCGGGGGACGATTAATAATGGGAGGTGCCTCTATTTTTTTGATATTTGTGTATACAGGCTGCTTTGACAATACTCTTAGGTGTTGCAAAGTAGTTGAGACCACCATTCTACTTTGGATAAAAGGGGAATGGTGAGCTATCTAAATGCCTGGTCGATTTTTTAAAAAACAAAAAATTTAAAAGAAATACTTATTAAATTTCAATATTAATAATTTGAAATAAATACTTATTAATTAAATTTATACTTATTATATATTTGTTAAATTAACAATATAAAATTTAAAATTTAAAAATTTAAAATAAACTATCAAAAATATAAAATGTATTTATGAATTAGTGAAATTATTACACTTACATATAAATTAGTAAAATCATTACACTTACATATAAATGTTAAGTTCAATATTTTTTAAGAATGGTAAACAATTTATATCACATTTAAATTGCATGTTTCATATCTCAATAAAGTATAATCACATTTAGTTGGATGAAATTAGTAATAATTTAAATTAATAATAAAAAATATTAAACATGCTAATTAATTAAAAAAAATCAAAAAATTTTATCAATTATAAAAAAAAATCATAAACAATTTATTCTCTCGACACTCACAACAACGATCAAACAATTTAAATGAATGAGATCAAAGGATTGGAAAACAATATTTCAATATAATATAGTGTTCAATTCTTTTAATTTGAATGAAATCAAAGGAATGAAAAATAGCATTTCAATAAAATATAATCTATGTAAATGGAAGACAGTGTTACATTTTTAATATAATATAATTTATGTAAATGAAAGACATGTTTACATTTTTGATCTTATAGGTTTCTTTTATAACTCAGTATGAGGGTGATATGTAATTCTACTAGTGGGACACGTTTACATTCTCCTAGTGCTCATTATAGAGTTCATATATATATATATATAGTTAGTTAGTTTTTAATTAAAAGTATTAAGAAGCATATTCTTCTTTAATCAAGTTTGTTTTATTGGTTGTTGATATTACAACATAATACAAAAAAGATATAGTAAAACTAGAAATTGCACTAGATGTTGCAAAGGAAACGTCCTAAGGAAATAGTGTAGGAAAGAGTAGCATTAAATTGTTACTCTTCCATACATGATTGACATGATTGGGGTATCCTTAGTATCAAGTCTCTCCTTTTGGTTATTTAGTGTAGTTTCCAAAGAATGGATTGTAGAGATACAAATATCTCTATCCTTAGATATCCTTTTGGTTATTTAGTGTAGTTTCCAAAGAATGGATTGTAGAGATAACAAATATCTCTATCCTTAGATATCCTTTTGTTTATTTAGTGTAGTTTTCAAAGAATGGATTGTAGAGATAAAAAATATCTCTATCCTTAGATTTATTGACGACTTTGATTTGGTCTTTTGGTTATACATACATATATATTTACATTGGAAACACTTATGTTTGAAGTATTAGCCTACTTGAATGGTTAAAATTTATCCACACCCTATTTGTATATGCCAAATTTATTTGGGATTCAATATTTCTTGCAATTTTTATAACTCTCATGAGTTTCATTTAAATCTATTTATATTGTCCCCCCAATTCAAACTCTAGCAAACATTTGTATCATTTTTTAAAAGAAAGTTTTTCACTTTCAGAACAAAAGCATAAGCATAAGGAAAGTTGGTTAGTGAAGATATGCTTCTTAAGTGACAATGGTGATTTCCATAGTAGCTCCTTATGGGGTTGTCTTAGTATTTGTGTTTTATTAATTCTCATAAGGTCAATACTATAAAGTACTATAGGGATTAATTGATCATTCACCTGTTATTAATTTAAGTTGTGATAATATTTTTTTAATGATGTCTAAAGTCTGAAAAAGAAAATGCAAGTTTACCTTTTTTTATATTTATAAATTTAAGTTGTGATAATATTTTTTTAATGATCTCCAAAGTCTGAAAAAAAAATGCATTTCTCTTTTTTAATAGGTAATTTGAAATCTTATTGAGGTAATTTTTATATTTATAAATTTACTTTTAAATATGTTTTTCAATGTAATTTTTCTTATAAAATACTTTTCCAAAAAGGTAATCTTTGATAATAATTTTTTTATAATATCAGTTGTTTACGATAGAAAATGCAAATATATAGTTTTCTATAGATAATTTGAAACTTATTTAAGGTTATGCCATGTTTAATAAATATCTTGTCAATTTCTACCATGTGCATTTAAAATAAGATGTGAGCCCGACAATTGATATATGAGGAGATATTTGAACCAAAGGAGAATGGCTTTTAGTATGAAATATACTGAAAGTGTAAAAATAATATTTCTTTTTAAATGTTCGAATGTTACGGAGTCGATATAATGGAAGCTATGTTATTTAAAAAAAAAAAAAATTAACTATCAATTCACAACAATAACATGACTCCACTGTAGAATTATATGAGGAAATGCAAGCAATGCTGTGTATATAATTTAGTTTTTGGAACTATTTATCTCGGATATGGTTCCGTAGATCCTAAACAAACAGGTTTCTCATGAATCTAAATTATAAAAAAATTACCTTTATAAACTCTATAACATTGAACATATTACAACGCCTATTACGACTATAACTTGTATAAATGGAAAAATCTAATGGATCGTAATCCATGAAACATATTCACCACATTAATGACATATGGATTAGTAACTCCCCATTAATGACATATGGATCAGTAACTGCATCGGAAATATAGACTGGTCCACTAAGCAAATTTTAAATGCTCTGAGCTTTAGAGATTTTAATAGGATCGATCCGCAAAAGACCATGAAAGTTTGATAGTAAACAGGATATCAAATAATCTGTGTAGTTTTCCAGCGTGAAAATTCCAAATTTTCGTGGCTTAAAAGGAAGACAATGCTTTCATACGAATGAAACCAAAATACAAAAAGCAGAAAATGTGTTCCTTTGTTACGTTAGCCTAAACCTAAAATATGCACCCATTAGAGCTCGAATGGCATCCTCACTTTGAATGCTTGAATGCATCCCTCTCTGATTTTAATCAGCTAATAAACATCTCCAACCGCTTTCTTCGACCAGCCCAACTGTATCATCACAGAAAACCAACATAAACAGATTTCAGTCAAGTTAAAATCTACAATAACAAACATTCCATAAGTGTCAATCAAGTGTGAAATAGGTATTATAGAATGTTTTGTTCATCTTGATTCAGTATTTTTGTTATTAGTTTCAAATCCAATTTGTTGAATTAGATATCATCTTCTAAGTGCATTACTAATTTCATTACGTGAACAAGTTGCTCGCACACTCTCAATTTATTATCGTTGGGATTTAGAAATATTATTTTATGCTGAAAGAGATATTGAGTGGGTGTTTTCACAAACGGGTATTGTGATTGGACCAGAATCAACAAAATTTGTAGTTACCATCTGTGATGTGTGTGGCAAGGAAGAATTAACCCTACAAGCATTTCGTATTCAGAATCTATTGCACAACCAGTTAGGTTCTCTTTCTACAAATGCAACAAGTATATCTTTCACAATCCCTTCGATAATGAATTGAGAGCGTGCCAACAGTTTTTTTCCTTTAGAGCAAAGGATATCCATTATCTTACGTTATACCTCTCTCTCTGATGATAATAGAGATTATTTTGTGATGATTTTCATGCTCTGTAAAGCGACAAGCATCGAGATAGAAAAACGTTTTTGGTAATGCTGGTACTCATCATCATCCACTTCAGTTTTCCATCGCTGATACTTCACTAGGTTCATCGTCGTTCGTTAAATCCTCCTCACTCCTCAGTGTCCACATGCCATGACAAGTCGTTCTTGATATGTATCAGATTATCATATTATCACAAAGAAAAATGTTAACATGAGAAGTGGGTGATAGGAACACCAAACACACCACCTCACCCATCTAGAGCCGCCATTTCCTCCACGGGCACCTGGGTAAGTTTTTCCACTTAAAACACAAACAATCCCCACCATTAAAAAGAAACAAAACAACACAGAGTCGCCAGAAACTCCTACTAGTGCTCACCACCTTCTCCAAATATCCGTATAAAACACACTGCAGAAAAACTAAATCACTTTATATAAACCCTACAAATTGTACCATGAAATGACAAAGCCTTTCGACACCAGATCTAACCAGAGAAATGAAGGTTTGGTACATCTAATTTTACAAGAGAGTAGAAATTGGGCTCTTGAGAAGTATCATTCTGTAGTGAGTGTAGGTTAGGAAGAGATATTTTTTAGAAGTTAGAGAGTTAGTTAGGTAGTTAGGTTAAATAAAGGAGGTTATAGATGAATGGCCTAAAACATTTCAATCATTTAACAGTTAATCTGATGGTGGAGACAAGTACACCGTGGCAATTAAGGTATTTGTTTTCAAATATTATCGCCTTACGATGTAAAAATTTCACTCTCACTCTCACTTTTAGTTATAAATAAAATATTTCTATGTCCATATAAAATAAGATAATTTTATATATATTTAAAAAAAAATTGAAGTAATTAAAAATAACAAATAATGTTCATATTATTTATATTTTCATATTTATAAGTAAATAAACCATTATAGTATCCATGCTAACTAATGTATTTTAATACTAACTTTAGAAAAAACATAAACATATATCTATATATATGAACTCTTTTTCAAGTATCATTATTTTACATTTTGACCATTTTTATTAAGGGCTAATTTTCAATGGAGCAAATACTTGTTGGAATTGCATGTTTAAGCTAATTTATTCCATGTAATCTAGGGGTTGAATCCATTTATGCATTCAAAAATGCAATTTAAAAAATGAATATATATATAGAGAGAGAGATTCATCTTAACCATCATCTATCAAATCCTTAGAAGGATGCAATTTTTAGAGATGCATTTTAAAAAAAAAAATTGCATTATAAAAAGAGTTTGCAACTCAAGAGATTTGATCCCACTTTCTCTTGTTAGATCCATAATTAACATAGATCTATATCAATTTATATTAATTGAACATATACATTCAATTTAATTTAAATGACATCAAAAGAATGAAAATTAATATTTCAATAATCCATGTGAATGGAAGACATTAACACCTTTTTTTAGTAAATTCAATTTGATCTCTCATATGGATATAGATATATAGCTTTTAAATAAAAAATCCATATTTTATTATATATAAATAAATAAATAAAAATTTAAATTTTAGAAGTTTTGTATATTTTTTTAATAAAAAATTATATATTTAAAAAGGAGGATATATACATTACAATCATATGGCTGCCTTGAAGGGCCTCGGATTTAATCATTCCTTTTTCCAAAAAACACACTCTTAAGGTTCATATTTTTGTATTCTCCACAAAATTAGGGCCTTTACAAAATTAGGGCTACATTTAAAAAAAAACACATAGAATAAAGAACGAAAAGGAGATAAAACTATGAGGGAGAGGTCTGTTACAGATGAAACTCCATGGTGTTTATTACTTGTTTATTGTTGAATTCATATATTCTTGAATAGTGTAGAGGGAGCTAGAGAGATTCTTTGGAGATGGTGTCAACTTCTTTGTTTAAATCTCGCAATATATGATTGTAGGCTCTCTGCTCAGAAGAGAAATCTGACTACTGTATTTCCTATAGTACCTAATTTAATCCAATAGTTTGGAAAATTTACCTTCCCTGGACCCACTCTATGATCAACTTGGAATTTCTAAGTACTTGTAATCCTGAAAATATTTTCATCTTAGAAATTTCAAGAAGAAGAGGTAGGGAAATCAATTCTTCCTTGTTATCAAATCCTCAGTGCGACACTTATCGACAATGGAGAAAGTGTGCTTGATTGAAATATAATACCACTCCTCCTTGATCGGGGTGCTAGGTGTACAACGCAAGGTGTAAGGTGGCAGGAGACCATGCGGGCCACATGGTAAGACCATGTTGACACGTGAGGAGGGATGTGGGTGGTACCACCCACACCATATAATGACGGAATTAAATATGGATGGAAGACAACTAATTTTGTCAAACAAGTCTTGGAATAAGTGCCTATGCAGGAGGAAGAAAATATATGTTAAGGTTGGAAAGTTAGTTCCCACTTGGTTGTCTGTTAAGCAGGAAGTAGAGCAGAAGGTTGGCGAGGAGGCGAAGGATTTGGCAGCAGATGCATGTCGCCTCCCCAGGTATGTTCTTAGCCTTATTATCAATATGTCTGTAGTTGCAATAAAATAAGGCCTTGGATCATTGGCTTTATTTATATTATCTGTGTTTGGAATGGAAGCAATTCACCCTAGTTTTAATATGACGTCTGTTTCTTTTGCTGGTTTATTGAATTCTGCATGGGATGTTACAGTAGTTAAGCCTTGGAAGTCTGGCAGCTATGGGTACTAAGTTTTAAATTTTCATGGTAATCATGTCTTCATCAGTATTCATGGTTTCTAGTTTTCTTTCATCTTCTGTTTGGATTTTTTTTGTTGTGATAATCCCAAAAGCTTGGCCATAAAGTATGCAGTAGAGGTGGTAGGAGAAAGTGTCTGGGAAATCCTAAATCCCGAATTTTCTTGCCTGTTAAATTTCTTGAATGACCCTTCATGTCTCTCAATTGGATTTTCATGTCACCATATCAGATCTGTTTATCATTTCTTAGACTATGTTTGTCAATTTCTCATATTTTTATACCCAATTGATAACCTTAGCAGTCTTATCAAGAGCTATCTTCCTCACTTTCACCGCATAGACAAAAAAGTTTTTAATTTACTCATTATGGCCTTAGTAATGTAAGCCAACCTCTTTGCCCTTTTTGCAACTTCCATAGCTCGGCCCTACAACTTCATGAAATTGATTGCATGGCTTATAATGATACTTTGTGGGGTAGAGTTCTATTTGGAAACTTGCATGGAAATATAAACTTCAGGTTATTTTGTGGGGGGGCTACTTATATTTCCAAGAACAGGGAGGGTTTATTTTCTGGTTGCATTTGTGAAGCTGATCAAGTCTTATGATTGGGTGGCATGAGTGGAGCGTATCCGACTGTATTTTGGGGTCACTATCAAGGCTCTACCCGAGTGTTTGTGGTGTATGGAAACATTTTGTTTCTGCATGGTTAGCTCCTACATGTCATGAATGTAATTCCTCTTTGGAAAATAGAGGCACCTCTAGGTGGCCATATTATAGGAACTAATAGCAATGAGAGCTGTATAATGCTCTCAAGTCAACCCAATGAGCTGCCTCGACCTGACCTACCTAGACCTCCAAATTTCATAATTCTCAGGGATAAAGGAAGAGGGACAGATGATACTGAGCATACAATTAAAATTGAGGTGGTCACCCTCAATAAGTAGGATATTATCCTTTACTTTTTAACTAAATTAAATATTGAAATTATGTTGCCTTCTACAAGTATTCTTAGTTCCTCTATAGGTTTTCTTAGACCCCCGGTGTGGCCGAGAAAGATAGTTAATTTTTTGGCCTAATATCACTAACACAAAATGGTGAAAGGAAAATCTGCAAAAAAAGAAGCTAAGGATAAAGGAAAGTCAAAAGCGGGCCCAAGAAGGAGGGGAAGAAATTCAAGGAAGGAAATAATGGATAATATTTTCTAGGCCTATGGGGTAGGTACACCTGGTCATGTGAAATATCTTATTTAAGGTTGGGAGCGAGACTAGAAAGAAAATGAGGAAGAAGACCTCTGTGAGGAAAAGATGCGAATGTTGACAAGTTTGGGGACTACCAGAGGTAGACTATCTTTATTTAAACAATCCATTCATATTTATCAGACAATGAAATTCTTATTGGCTAAGGCCATTTTTAATGTTCAAGAAATAGGTGGTGATCTGAAAGCAACTCTATTTTAGCTGAAATGCGCAGGGACATCTAGGAAATACATCTTCTGCAACACCACTAGAATTTTCATCTTGGATGAATAGAATGTAAGCTATAGATTATGAACCAATTTGACATGCTCGGGTATGGTGTTAAGGACCTAGCGCCTATCGAATCATCAGATGACTAAGTTTTATTACTCTTTGTATTTTTTAGATGCATATTACAGATATCATTTACATTCTCGTTAAGTATTTGGATGTAGTAGATAATAGACCTGTTAAGGCAGATAGGGACATATTTAAACTTTATCAATTTTGGTTGGCCTTTATCTCTTTAAGGTGGCCAAAAAACCTGGCTTCCTACGGGCAGGTTGAGGCCATCCAAAATATATTATGATTGTAACCTATTTTTTTTATCTAATGGAAAAATTGGGAGGCGATACCAAACTTACAAAAAAAGAGTATAATACCACTCCAACTCCACATTGACGTAGATTTCTTTGGCTTTCTCGGCCAAAGAAGCCCCAAGGAATTTCATAATCAAGATCTGGCATATGAGGCACATGCTGAGGCGGGGATTTCTGACCGAACTTGTATTCCTTTGCATATGAATTAATTTTGTTGCACATGGCTCCAATGATGTCTCTGTATTTAGAAATAGAAAAGAGTTTCATGTTTTCTAAATGTTTTCAATAACAATGCATGGAAGACTTGAAAAAGAATGGACTGATTTGTAAAGGGGGCATCTACTGGGACAATGTTATTTGCGAGTGTAGAGGATGTCCCATGTGAGAAATTATTGATAAGTGATAACCACATAGTAATATTAAATTTCATAGAAGCATTTACTTTCTAGGTTACCTTCCACCACCAAATCTTAGGGCCTTCAAAAGATTCCTTAACCCACACCTTGTATCCAAGCTTCACGGTGAACTCACCTGATATGAGATTTTTTGACCATTGAAGTGTATCAAAAGTATCAAGCTTGAGGAATATGAAATTTTCATTTAGCAATTGAATATAGCGTCCCCTTCCAAACCTATCAACTAAGCCGATTTCCAATCAACCAGGCCTCTGACTTATGAAATTTTCATTGAGGAAGTAGATAAGTGAGTTATATTGGTTGCCTCAAAGCTTTAAAGTAGGGGAGGAGACAAGGCCCTCCTACTTAGCAACTTTGGTAGAAAGGATGGAGAAACCCAATGTGTGGAAGGTCTCAACATGGGGGATTCACTGGGGGAGAAATACCATACCATTTGCATTTATATGGGGGGATATATATTGAGGGGAAAATGACATAATATATTGAGCATATAATTGGGGGTAAAGGGTTTTTATATTGGCAGGTATAAAATATGGAGCTCAAAGTTAATGAAAAAATATAAGGGGGTATAAAAATGTTAATGAAAAAATGGATACCCACAATATCTAGTGAGATAGGGGTTTTTTAGATTAGGAAGTAGTATTGGGTTCATATTGGTAGGGGATTAAATAATATGATTTTTATAGGTATTTTCCAATATGTATTCAAATTAAGAGTATTTTTTAGTATGACACAGACACACATGATATGCCAGAGGTTCATTAAATGAATCCCCTGTGGGCCTCAACAACCCTCCATATAGCCACCCATGTAACTTCTCTCATCTTCACCTATTCAAACACCTACATTTTCCCCTCCATGGCCTTATTTAATTGCAAAACCTATTACAAACCATAATTATGTTAGAAACGCTCATTCAAGACAAGGTATTTGGATGGAAACTTACCCCATTTATGATATCCCTTCCATGAATTTCCATGGCATCCACCTTTAATCACAGAAGAAACTGGCCAAAAGAAAATCCTCGAGTGAAAATTGAAGTTATTAATGAGGAAATTTCAAATTAAGAACTTAAGCAATCAAATTTTATTGAACCATTGATGATGAAACATACCAACGATGATGTCCAAGGACCACCTTATCTTAAGAGGATAAATATAGAGAAACATTTAATCGAACCCAAATTTTAGGAAACGTCGTTAAAAGAGGAAAAAATCCATTATCGTTCATTTCATGGGAGAACTATATGATTTTTTGATCCAAGGAGTCGCCATAGAAAAATACTCTAATCCTAGTAGCCCAGTATTTGACGTGCAAATCAGTAATATTTTTATCCCAGACACATTGATTAACTGTGTGTTCCTATCAATGTAATGACATGAGAAACCATGGAAACCTTAGGACATTCAGGACTTAGAAAAACTTCCATTTTACTTCAATTAGTTGATACATCTATTATTAAGCTAGAATGTATCCTATAAGATGTCGAAATATTTGTATGTTATAGGGAGTATCTTGCAGACTTCATTGTCCGCCAACCTAAATATTATATTCAGGCATACACTCTTATCCTTGGATGACCATGTTTGGCCAATATAGACATGTATATCAGATGCAGGTCTAGGAGCATTCCAATCTTCGATGGCACTTCCACTAACAAATTGACTTAATATCCACCTACTAAACCGAGTATGGATCATGAAGCACCTCTTTGGGTAAATGGGGAATATAGAGATAAAGAGGAAGTTTCCCATCAATTACTTAACATTGATCAATATATTGTTGTTAGAGATAAAATGAAGGATGATAAAAGTAATGATTTCATTACATCCCACTCTTTGTCTACAACGACACATACCCTTGAGAGTATTGTGCAAGCTAAGGTAAAATAATGTCTAGCTTCGATTAATGCTTCATTACATGAACACGGGTCCTTATTTATAGGGAAAATTTTAAGGATGGAACTTTATCTTAAAGTTTAGAAACCTTGGCGAATCTTGTTAAAATTTTTGGTGATATTTTTGTAGAAATATTTAGATTTCCAATCATTTTATATTATTCCATATAATATTTTGGCTATTTTTAAGGTAAAATAATGGTGTACTATAAAATTTGGGCGAATCATTTTTGAAAAAAATGGAAACTGATGAATATTTTTTTTTGGAAAAAGCATGGAAAATTAGCCCACCTGCGAATATTAGCCAGTAAAATTTTCCCTGCTTATTTAAGGAAGAAAAAAATTCCTTTGACCGCACTTTGACCATGAGCATATGCACCTTTTCATTTCAAATTCAACCAAGTGGATAGGATGAGATCCATATGTGGATCATTCTAAAGATGCCCATGTGACTCATTTCTCTATTCTCTCCTCAGAACCTATCAAACTATTAAAGTAGTTGCGCAAACAACAATTAGCTGCGGAATTGGATGCGTTATGTAGCCGAGTTATAAAAATTCATTCAAATAACAAGAACATCAAAATATAACATAGAGATCATTCAAATGCATTCTCTAAGATAAAACATGTCATTTATCATTGGTTGGAGTTATGGATTTATGAAAAGGTAGGGAAAAGTGCTGAGAATGAACTTCAGAGAAAGAAAAATTCTTAGATTCAACACCTTCTACAGCTATTCTTAGTTCCTCTAAGGTTTTATTAGACCCCCGATGTGGCCCAAAAAGATAATTAAGTTGTTGGCCAAATATCACCAAGACAAAATGGTGAAAGGACAACCTGCGAAAAAGGAAGCTAAGGATAAAGGAAAGTCAGACAAAGGAAAGTCAAAAGTGGTCCCAAGTAGGAGGGGAAGAAAATCAGGGAAGGAAATAATAGAGAATCATTTCCAGTCCTACGGGGTAGGTACACCTGGTCATGTGAAATCTCTTATTTCAAGTTGGGAGCAAGAGCAGAAAATAAAAGAGGAAGAAGACCTCTGTGAGGAAAAGATGGAGATGTTGACAAGTCCGGGGACTACCAAAAGTAGACTGTATTTATTTAAACAACCCATTCAGATATACTAGACAATGAAATTCTTATTGGCCAAGGCCATTGTTAATGTTCAAGAAATAGGTTGTGATCCGAAAGCATCATCTATTCTAGCTAAAATGCACAGGGACATGTAGGAAATACATCTTCCACAACACCACCAAAATGTTCGCCTTGTCTGAATGGAACATCAGCTATAGAGTATGAACCAAGTCAACATGCCTGGATCTAGTGTTAAGGACCCGATGCCTATTGAATCATCAAATGAGTAAGTTTTATTACTGTTTATTTTTTTTAGATGCATATTTCGGATAATATTTACTTTCTTGTTAAGTATTTGGATGTAATAGATAATAGACCTGTTAAGGCAGATAGGGACATATTTAAACTTTATAATTTTTGGTTGGCCTTTAAACCTTTTAGGTGGCCAATAGACTAGGTTTCCTATGGGCAGGTTGAGGCCATCCAGAATATGTTATTATTGTAACCTAATTTTTTTTATCTAATGGAAAAATAGGGAGGAACTACCAAACTTACAAAAAAAAAGTATAATACCACTCCAAATCCACAATGACGTAGATGTCTTTGGCTTTCTCAGTCAAAGAAGCCCCTAGGAATGTCATAATAAAGCGCTGGCATGTGAGGCACATTTGAGGGGAGGATTTCTGACTGAACTTGTATCCCTTCGCATATGAAGCAATTTTGTTGCACACAGCTCCAACGATGTCTCCTTATTTAGAAACAGAAAAGAGTTGCATGATTTCTAAATGTTGTCAATCATAATGCATGGAAGACTTGAAAAAGAATGGATTGATTTGTAGGACAATGCTATCTCCAAGTGTAGAGGACGTCCCATTTGAGAAATTCATTAATAAGTGCTAACCACATAGTAATCTTTAACTTCATAGAAGAATTTACTTTCTAGGTGATCCGGGTTTATGCATGAATGCAACATAATACACATATAACCATAAATATAAAAATGCAACATAAATAACACTTCATTTCATTAATATCAAAGAACTAAACCATGTTTACAAACATAATGGAAATAAACTAGCTAGGGCACTGGTACCTTATCTCTGAGAACATATGTGGTGCTTACAGGCCTCTGAAATTTGTGTTACAATGAGGCTCGAAGGCCTATATATTAATGAGAAACAATGGAAAACCCTAAACATCCAAAAACCTAACTCTAGGAGATGAAACGCCAGAATATGGGCCCTGTCGGGGTAAATTAGTACATCAATTTCTCGAGGTGTAGCTTTGGAATACTATCTTCGTTTGATGCACATGATACATTATTAGAAAGATATATCCGAGGACTAAACATAATAATCAAAAATATCAATTCCGGAATGAAATCATATTTTTGGAGAAGTGATGCCCAAAAAAAACGTTTAGGGCCTCAAACGACTTCGGAAGTTCAAAACCTGAAAAACTGCTAGAAATAGTAATCTGTGCTATTATTAAGGAAACTGAAAAATTGAAAGAAACAATGGTGGGGCCCCAAGTGGAATACGTGGGTGGCCACCAATATCCATCTGGATCATTCATCCCCCCTTAGGAAGAAATGGTCCCCATTGCATTGATTTCCTCCATGAGATGAGGAAACTTCTGTTGAACTTGGTCCCTACTAAACCACTTCCCTTGGTGCAAGAGTTAGCCAGCTTTGACCACCCGATATGGTTGGATCTTCTGCTAGTGAGTGTGTAGAAATTTGTTGAATAATGATTAATTATCCACCGAGACTATCCTGGTCACATACTATTTGAACTTCATACACAACACATAATCTCTTCCACTCAACTCAACTCAGATCATCACACATGCGGAAATAAAATCAAGCGATAACACATCAAATCATCATACACATTAACACAGTATGTATGGGAAAAGCTTATAGCTGAAAACCCCGCAGCTATTGTGTATATTATAATGGAGAAATCAAGTAACAAAATCAGTACAATACTCCTCACAAGTACTCAGTACTTTCTCATAAAGTTACTCACAATCTAGCTCAGTTTTGAACAGGTTACTAGTTCAAAACTCACCGCCAATTGCCTTGCCTCTATTGCGTGTTTCAATGCTATGGGATGGCCTCTTTATATAGATAAACCACCAGCCTGAACTGCGCAATCCTCATGGGCTTACTCCACCTATATGTGTGTTGCAAATAGCAACAGTATAGTCACAACTGATAGCTAACTCCACCCTTTCATCTACCTCTTTCACTGGTCTCCACTGAACTGATCATGCACTGTAGTGAACCGATGTGTTCTTGAGTTGAATAATGAGTTACTAATTAATGAATTAAATAATATTTAATTCACTCCACTCATAACTAATTGATTAGCTAGTTAAACTAATCTCAATTAGTTCAACTAAAATAAACAGAACACAACTCCACTAGCTGTCTCATTAACTCCTCTAAACTTCTGCCACTGAAGTCCAACTGAAGTCAACCATGCATGATGCCATCAAACCCTTGGGAACCACGTGATTCCTCTGTCAGATGCATGAGCCACTTCTATAGCTCGAACTGAAGTGCTCCAAGAGAGTAAACTGAAGTTTATAGTCTAAATATTATTAAGGGTAAATAATATTTGACTTCCCTATTTTTAGGAGAGGCAGTCTAAAAATAGCCTTCGACCTCTTCGACCTAAAAAAGAGAGTCTCATCTATTTTTACCAACATGACCAATGCTCCAAGAATCTCAAACTGGAATCCCCGAACCATGCTCCATATGTCTAAAAATAGACATAGTCTAAAAATAGACTTTGCGCCAGAATTTGCCTGCGGGCCCACTTAGTGAAGGCGACTTCATTTCACTAAGCTCCATCATCTTCCTGCATTCTCAACACTCCCTCTCAGCAAGATATGGATTATCTGCAACCCCTATCCTGCCTCTGTGGAATTCGAACTTGCTCCTGGTGAGCGCCTTCGTCAGGATGTCGGCATCCCGATCCTCCGTGGGAACATATGAAAGCATCATGATTCTCCGTTGAACACAATCTCTGATATGATGGTACCAATCCGTGTGAAGTTATGCCGCCCAACTAACTCCGTTCTGTATCTACATGAACCATATCCTTGCAGTGCTCTGATATAGCGTAATACATGCTTGCCCGCCTTCCAAAAGAGCTTGGTAGGCTTAACCATAGCTTGCGAAAGCTGGTTAACTGCATAGCATATATCGGGTCGTGTATTGACCAGATACATAAGCGACCCCACCAACTGTCGATAGACAGTGGCATCCACTACCTCCGCTGAAGTAGCATACTCCTTCCTCCAACCACCAGGAAGAGGAGTGTCAACAGGCTTGCAGCCTTGCATGTTGAACCTCTCCAGAATCTCCCGGGCATACTTGCCCTGAGAAACAAACAGTCCTCCGCTGCGCTGCCAAATCTCCAATCCCCGGAAATAATGAAGGATGCCCAAGTCCTTCATCTCAAACTCTCGTGCAAGATCCTCCTTGCATGAAAGTATCAACTGCTCATCGCCAGTCAAAATCAGATCATCTACATACAGTACGATGATCAACAGCTTCCCCTCCACCACAATCTGGTACAGGTTAGGATCCGCCTCACTCTTGGAGAATCCAAGCCCGGTGAAGTAGCTGTTTATCCGAGTGTACCAAGCACGAGGTGCTTGCTTCAGCCCGTACAGTGCTCTCTTGAGTCGGCACACATGCGACTCACTGCTGAAGATCTCGAAACCTTCAGGCTGCTCTATGTACACCTCCTCCTCAATAACTCCATTGAGGAACGCAGTCTTCACATCCATCTGATGAACGTGCCACCCCATCTGCGCTGAGAGAGCAAGGATCGTCCGTATGGAAGAGTACCTTGCGACAGGTGCAAAGGTCTCCTCATAGTCAATCCCCTCGATCTATGAAAAGCCACGGGCGACAAATCTCGCCTTGTACTTCTCCACACTCCCGTCAGCCGCCTGCTTCACTTTGTAGATCCATCGCGAACCCACCACTGATTTCCCCTCCGGTCTTGGGACAATCTCCCATGCACTGTTTCTGACGATCGAATCATATTCTTCGATCATGGCATCTACCCATGCGGGTTCCTCCACAGCTTCCTCAAAAGAGGATGGCTTCGTCACAACACATTGACTCACAAGAGCCATGTATCCAGTGTACCGATCCGGTGACTGTCTCTGTCTGCGCTGTGCTGTAGGTGGTCCTACAACCTTCTCTGCATCCCGAGCCAGTCGCTCAGCTTCTGTAGTGCGCATGCGCCCTCTGATGGTTGGCGCTGCCTGGGTGGTTTCTTCCACCTCCTGAACTTCCTCTTGTGGCTGATCCACATCCAAAAGCTCCTCCTTAGGAACTAACAGCTCCTCATCTGCATGCAAGTGTAGCTCCCTCTCAAGCGAACACTGCATGGCTTTCTCCTCCTGAAATTTTATATCCCGTCGTACAACAGTCTTGCGACTGTCTGAAAAATACACCCGGTAGTTGTGAGGTGTATCAGTGTACCCCACAAATATTCCAACCTCAGCAGTTGGATCCAGCTTCCTTCTCGCATCCTTCGTCACATGCATGTAGACAGGAGAACCAAAATCCGCAAATGGGAAATATCAGGCCTCTTGCCAGAATAAGCCTCCTCTGGTGTACTCATGCCAAGAACCTTGTGAGGACAACGGTTCTGCACATACACTGCTGTATTGCATGCCTCTGCCCACAAGTGAAGGGGTAGGCCCTGATCATGCAACATCGCCCGTGCAGCACCCACGATCGTTCTGTTCTTCCGCTCAGCCACCCCGTTCTGCTGTGGGTTATGGGGTGCGATGAGCCTCTCCGAATCCCTTCTGCGCTGCAGAACTCCTTGAATTCAGCCGAGATGAATTCACCACCGTTATCACTCCTTAGAGCAATCACCTTCTTCCCCGACTCCTTCTCGACCAGTGCTTTAAACTCACAGAACTTTGTGAATGTATCGCTCTTCTTCTGCATGAAGAAGATCCAGCACTTTCGAGAGAAATCATCAACAAAGATCACATAATACCTGTGCTTTGCTGTCGAAGCAACCGAGAAAGGACCACACACGTCTGTGTGAACTCTCTCAAGGATCGTCGTGGCGCGACTATCCTTCTCGTGAAAGGTGGCTTTCACATACTTCCCTAAAGTACACCCCTTGCACTGATCTGACTGCGCAAGGGTGCCCTTAGGAAGCCCAGTAGAAATCTGCTGCAGAATCTTCAAAGCTCCATGGTGAAGGTGGCCCAATCTCCCGTGCCACAGTTCGCCCTCATCATCCCGGCTCACCACTTCTCCCGCCTTGCATGCCATAGCTGCGCAGCCATCTACCTGCAACTGATAAAGGTTCTTGGTTCGAACCCCTATCTTCCGGGTCTCTCCAGTAGTCTTACTGCGCAGGAAGGCTTTTCCTTCGCTGAAGACCACATCATACCCTTTATCCTCCAACATCGCCACAGAGATCAAGTTCTTCTTCAATCCAGGTACATGCATGACATCCCTCAATACAAAGGGTTTACCAGACTCCCTCTGAAAGGATATGGTACCGATACCAGTCGCACTGTATCTACCATCATCGCCCATCTCGATATGCACACCCAAATCTTTGTCCTCCTCCGTATCCGGTGAACAACTCCCGATCTCCGTCATATGAAAAAATGAAATGAGCACACCGTCAAATCCAAGAACGATACCGATCCCATCACACTTGAAACCAAGCATGCGATCAGTGAAAATTCAAGCTCGAACTGTGAAGCCAAAGCTTCTCCATCTGCAGATCTTCCCGCTTGCTTGTTCTTCTTCTTCTTTGGACAATTGGTAGCATAATGTCCGTGATCATGGCAGTGAAAACACTTCACTTTCGCCATATCCTTCTTCTTGCCCTTAGCTCCAGAATGAGAGGTTTTCTTACCCTTCCCTTTCTTAGCTTTGGACACCAAAGCGCAGTTTTCTTCATCAGCTCCCTTTGATGAAGATCCATCTCGAGTAGTCCTCCTTATCTCCTCCCGCATGAGATCCGCCCAAAGGCGCTCCCATCCCGGCAGCTTCTCCCGACCATTGACACTATCTTGATATGAGTGCCAAGCCTTCGGAAGACCAAGGAGAGCCAGGCCGACCATGTCCTCTTCATCGACAGTAACCCCCACACTTCCCAGTTCATCTCTGCATTGAGTGAACTTCGTGAGGTATTTGGCGATACTGTCGCCCTTCTCCATCTTGATGTTCCTGAGCTTATCTTTGAGCGCCAGCTTCCTTTGGTCACTCTTACTCTGGAATAGATCCGTAAAAGCTTTCCACATTAAATATGGAGTAGCCTTTCCATGCAGGCTGGATACAATATGATCCTTGACGCCCTCCAACAGGATCCTTCGACACTTCGCCATCTTCTTTTGCCATGCTTCGACTTCAGCAGGATCAGTGGGCTTTTGGACATCTGTATCTACGAAATCCTTGAGACCATTATCTTCTAATACTGCCTCCATGCGATCCTTCCATGCAACATAATTTGAACTGCCTTCAAGAGCATATTCGAGTCGCAAACCGTTGAAAGACATTTTCAACACCGACACCAAGAAAACAAAACTGCTGCAAAATTCGAATTCCACCTCAAAGCTCAACCGCTCTAGATCTGTGAGAACAAATTATCAGCACGTAGATTGACCATGGTTACTGCATCTTTCATCAAGAACTACTTCTTTATTTGCCCGCATGCATCGTCACCGAAACAAGTTTGTAATCACCGTAATGATCGAATCAACTTCAATAGCTCGATACTCATAGAAATTTGTCGAATAATAATATTAATTATCCATCAGACTATCCCGTAAATACACACATTTGAACTTCATACACAACAACAATAGTTAATTCCCTTCCAACTCAACTCAACTCGCATCATCATCCATGTAATAAATCGTTTATACACATCAAATCATCACACACATTAACACAGTATGTATGGGGAAAGCCTGTAGCTGAAAACCCCTCAGCTATTCTGTTATATTAGATGGAGAAAAAATGCAGCAATACATAGTACAATACTCTCACAAGTACTCAAGACTTTCTAGGCCATTTTTCACATCTAGCTCGCCTCTTTGAACAAAGTTACCTGTTCAAAACTCACCGCCAATTGCCTGCTCTCTATCATGTCAATGCTATGGGATGGCTTCATTAAATAGATAAACCACCTGGCTTGTACTGCGCAATCCTCATGGGCTTCTCCACCTATTTGTGTGTTGCAAATAGCAACAAATACACAAATATAGTCACAACCGATAGCTAACCCACCCTTTCTATCTACCCTTCACTCGGTCTCCACCGAATCGATCATAATTTAGTGAAATCGATGTGAATGTGAGTTGAATAATGAGTTAATAATTAATGAATTACATAATATTTAATTCACCCACTCTATAACTAATTGATTAGCTAGTTAAACTAATTCAATCGCTTAACTAAAATAAACAAATGGCACCACTCCACTAGTCATTCTCGCATCCACTCCTCCAAACTTCATGGCATCAAGTCCAATCAAGTCAACCATGCATGATGCCATCAAAACCCTTAGGAACCACGTGATTCTCTGTGTCAGTTGCGAGCCACTTCGTAGTTCGAATCATGTTCAAGATAGTAAACTGTTATTATAGTCTAAATATTATTAAGGGTAAATAATATTTGACTTCCCCTGCTGGACGCCCCTGTAACAATAACAGACTTCACCTCTTTTCTTTTTCAAAATAGAGTCTCATCTATATTTACCAACATGACCAATGCTCCAAGAATCTCAAACTGGAATCCCCGAACCATGCTCCATATGTCTAAAAATAGACATAGTCTAAAAATAGATTTTGCGCCAGAATTTGCCTGCGGGCCCACTTATTGAAGGCGACTTCATTTCACTAAGCTCCATCATCTTGCTGCATTTTCAACAGAGTGTTCTTGATTTGTATGTCCATGATACAATATGTGGTGGCCTGTTCCATACAGTCTAGGTTTAACTATGTTGGCGTGAGTTGTTCTGCAATGTCAGAGGTGTCTAGTAGAGGTGGGAAATAGGGCCGAAGGTGGTCCACATTGAATACTAGGTGCAGACCAAGGAATGGTGGAATACTGAGCTTGAAGGAATTTTTCCCTACAGCCTTGGTGATGGTGTATGGCCCATATCGGAGTGGGTGAAGATTGCGATGGGGTCCAATGAGGCGCTCCTTCTGCAAATGTAGCCATACTTTGTCACCCACCTGGAAGTGGTGTGGCACCTGATGTTGATCATGTCATTACTTGTACTTAGCATTGGCTCTATCCAATATGTTATGAACCTATTGGAAGATGTGCTGAATGTGCTCAGTGAATTTGTTCACTTTGTTAGCTTCAGACTGGAGATGAGTAAAATCGGCCTGAGTAGCCACAAATGGCATGGATACATCAATGGGACATAGTGGCTGGAATCCCAGGCCCACCTGAAAGGGGTTGTGTCCAGTTGAGATGTGGAGATCCCGATTATAATTGTGTTGTAAATAGGGAAGGCTCTCATCCCATGTGCGTGGATGCTTTGAATTGTACAAACGCAGAATGTGTACAATAATCCTAGTGACGACCTTTGTTTGGCCATCAGTTTGGAGATGGAAAAATATGGACTTGGTGAGCTTGGTGTCTAGCATTGACCAGAGACTAGACCAAAATGTGCTGAGGAAACTGCTATCCCAATCTGAGATGATAGACATGGGATCCAAAAGTGCACCCACACTCATTCAAATAAGAGTTTAGTAGTGGATTTTGCTGTGATATTATTCTTGCAGACCGACATAATGGTCATCTTCGAGAATCTGTTGATGACCACAAAAACACAGTTGTTTCCATGCTTAGTAGAAGGAAGGCCCGACATGAAATCCATGGAGATGGATTCCCAAGGTCAACTAGGGGTAGGTAGTTGAGTATAGAGGCCTTGCTTCTTGATGGTTGGTTTGGCAATGGAGCAAGCAATGTAGGATCTAATGTACTTCGCAACATCCTTTCGAAGGTTCGCCCAATAGAAATACTTCTGCAGCACTGCCACTATTTTCTCAACCCTGAAATTCCCAACGACTCAACTGTAGTGTGCTTCCCAAATCATATTGGCACGCTTGCTTGAAGGAACACAAAGGTGTCCCAGGTGACATAACAGTGCATCTTGGAGGTGAAAATTTGGAATTTGGAAAATTTGGCATACCTGCACAATGGAATACATTTATTTGTAATAAGTGGGATACTTTTGGACTGTGTTGAAAAATATCTCACTATGATATGCCACTAGATGCCTCTGTTGAGTAAGAACTTCCCCAATAGCATAGTCAAAGGCGTCTATCTCAATCTGAAATGGTTGTTGCAAGTATGGTAATATGAGAATTCGGGCAAAGAAGAAGCAATGTTTCAATTCTATGAATGTTTTTTGTTGAGATTTCGACCAAAATAATTTTTCTTTCACTCCTCCCTTGGTGACTTGACTCAAGGGCCAAGTCATATGAGAGAATCCCAACATGAACCTGCAGTAGAAATTAGTAAGACCCAGAAAGATGTGAATCTCTGTTAGAGTGGCTAGGGCTGACCAATCCTGAATTACTTGGATCTTGGTTGGATCCACATCCACTTCCCGTTCATCAATATGTATCCTAGATACTGAACTTGGGTCATGCCAAAAGTGCACTTCTCTAAATTGACACAACTTGTGTTGCCACACTGTTTGGAGGACCTGTCGAATGTGGTGGAGGTGCTCTTCCTAATTTTGGCTAAAGATCAGGATGTCATCCAAGTACACTATTACAAATGAGTTGATGAATGGCCGCAAGATGTCATCCATCAGCCTCATGAAGGTTTCGGGAGCATTCATCAACCCGAAAGGCATGACCAACCATTTGAAAAAGCCCTCCTTGGCTTTGAAGGCAATATTCCACACATCAGATGGTTCGATTGGTACCAGGTGATACCCAGACTTCAAGGTCGATCTTGCTGAAATATTTCACCCCTTTGAGTTGATCCAGAAGGTCATCAATCTGTGGGATCAAATACCTATTCCATACAGTGATCTTTTTCATCACCTGATAGTCAATACAGAGTCTCCAAGTCCCATTCTTCTTCTGCACTAACACGATCGGGCTCCCACAGGGCAATGAAATCGGCTAGATGTGACCTTTCGGGAGTAGCTCCTGAATCTACCTCTTGATTTCATTGTTTTCTAGAATAGAGCAGTGATAGATCGGTCCATTGGGCAGTGTCGCACCTAGGGTAAAATCAATGGGTTTCTTGACTTGACAGTGTAGAGGCATCCCTATGGGTGAGGTGAAGATGTCCCCCATACTCCTCCACAAACTTGTCCATTTGTTTTTGTCCTGTGGAGGATCCCTGTCTAGAGGTCATGGCCATAGTCTTCTTCTTGCCCTGGGGGCAGATCACTAGGAAAACAAATTTCCCAGTTTTGGAAATGAGCTTACTGCATTGTTTTTCAGTAACTAAAGAGATAGCCATAGGTGGTGGTACCTCTAGTATCTTGTACAACTTATTGCCCAAAGTAACAATAATAGTGCGAGGCCAAGACTCATACACATAATGTCTCTTCCATAAGTATGGTTGGCCTAATAATACATCACAAACATCAAGAGGAGCAATGTCACATAATACCTCATCTGTGAAGGGCTTGATGCTATAGGGAAGGAAACATTGCTGGCTGATGCAGAGATCTCGTCCTTGGTGAAGCCACCCAATGGTGTACGACTGTGGGTGCATTGTGATAAGCAAGTCCAAACCCTTCATGACATTTGTTAAAATTAGGTTCTTTTGGCTCCCACTGTCGAAAATAAATATAGCGAGGAACGCTTTACCCACATCTGAAAGGGAAGAGACCCTCCTCCTCATTTGGATCTTCTAGTTCCTCCTTCTGGAACTTGCAGTGGCAACGGTGGCGTTGGGCTATGCATCAATAATCTACTTCCCTTTTTCATTCCCCTTGTCAGGTTATGATTTAGAGTCAGAGCATGCATCCGATTCAAAAGCCCTCATCTCAGCCACGAGTGACTGCTTGGCCCAACACTCACTTGTGTTCTGAGTGGAGCTATTATGAAACTCACACCACTTTCCCATGTCCTTCTTCATCTTCATGGTGTTTTTATTTTCTTGAGGCTTTGGTAGGTTATCCTGGGTCACCATGCCTTGGCTTTTTCCTTTGTTCTATGGTTTGGGGGAACCTTTCCCTTGCTTTTGATTCTCAGATCCAAAGTCTCACTTCTTTTGTTTGAATTTCTGCTCAATCTTGGCAACATACTGGTATGCCGTTCCAAGCGAGGAGATGTCGAGGAACTCCATTTCCTCCTAAATTTATCTGTGTAGAAAATTGCAGTACTTCAGCACCAATTGTTTCTTCAAATATTTGATACCTAACTTTGCGCACAGGGTATGGAACAGATTCGTCAACTCATGTACATCTTGATCCCTTTTTTGTCATAGTGTAGTACATTGTATGTACTTGTCCTCATAGCTCCCCCGAGATAATATTGTTCCTTGATGGCATCTCAGAGAGAATTCCAAGTGGGTACGATTGAGAACAGAGAGGGTTCCCCCTTGTCCTTTTTCTCGTAGTAGGTTTCCCACTATTCCTTGACATGGGGGATAGGTTTGAGGAGTGCAAAAATAATCTTCTCTTGGTTGGAAAAGTGATGAACTAAGAAATATCCTTCTAATATATTCAACCATCTATCTACAATGTGTGCATCTATTTGGCCCTCAAATATGGGAATGTCAAAGTTTACTTGTACCTTAAAAGGAGTTGCGCCTCTAGAGTGGTTGTTGGATGCAGATGTGTTGCCAGTGGGCAGTCGTTGAAGGATATGGGAAAATTTATCCATCATTGCGTTCCTTTGTTTTTCAAGCACCTCCTCGAGAAATATTTTGATAGGATCTCCTGCTCCCTCATCTTTCTTTTCTTCCCCCATGGGCGACCGTCGGGGTTTGCAAGGCTGATATTGCAAAGAAAGATTGAGAAAGAGCAGACCACTGTGATACCACTAATGCGGATTTATGCAGGAACGCAACAGAATACACATATAACCATAAATATAAAAAAGCAGCGGAAATAACACTTCATTTAATTAATATAAAAGAACTAAAATGTTGAAAATGCAACAAGGTGATGGAGCTTAGTGAAAATAAGTCGCCTTCACTAAGTGGGCCCGCACGCTATTTTTGGCGCAAAGTCTATTTTTAGACTATGTCTATTTTTAGACATATGGATCATGGTCTATGAGTTTCAGGATGCTATTTGTGGATGGTTGGTCAAGTTGGTAAAAATAGATGGACCTCTATTTTTAGACATACTGGGTGAAGTCTATTTTTAGATTGCCAGTCTAAAAATAGAACAGTCAAATATTATTAGCCCTTAATAATATTTGGACTATAAAAATTATCTTATCCTCTTGGAGCACTTAAGTTTGATGCTTGGATGTGGCACATGTAGCTGACAGAAGGAAATTCCTAGGGGTTAGTTGAGCTATTGCATGGTTGACTTCAGTTAGAACTCATGTGGCAGAGTTTGGTGGAGTTGATGAGATAGTTGGTGGAGTTGTGTTCGGTTTAACTTAGTTGAACTAGTTGTATTTAGTATAAATGATAAATACACTAGTGATGAGTGGTGTGAATTAATTATTAATTAATTCACTAATTATTAACTCATAAATCAACTAAAGAATACATCAGTTAACTGCAATGCATGGATAGTTCAGTGGAGACTAGTGTTAGAGGTGGGTGAAAGGGTGAGTCTACTATCAGTTGTGACTATAGCTGTGCATGAGATTTTCACACACATTGATTGAGATTTCCAATGAGGATTGCGCAGTACAAGGAAGTGGGATTTGAACTTGGATCTAATCATTATTCATCTTGGATTGCGCAGTAGAGGCAGGCAGATAGGTGGAGGAGATTTGAACTTGTGACTTGTTCATATTTGAGCTAGTTTGTGTGTAGCATGTGAGATAGTGCTGAGAGTTGTGAGGAGCTTTGTGCTATGTATTGTTACATGTTCTATATCATTATAATATACAGATATTTGGGGGTTTTCAGCTGTAAGCTTTCCCCATTACATACTGTGTTATATGTGTGCTTGATTATGTTTTAATGTGCGCATGCGACTGCTTCTAATTTCCGAAAATTGATGATCAATTGTAGAAGAGGTTATGTATTATGCATGAATCTTAAATAGTGTGTAATCAGGATAATCTCGGTGAATAATTCAGCAAATTATTCAAATTTCTACATGGTATCAGAGCAAAATTGATCATCGGATCTATTACGGTGACTACATTTTATTTCTATAGGCAGAGTCTGTACGAGGGCCAGGTAGCCTCTGGATCCATCCTTCTTTGAAAGTGATATATCTGGTAAATGCCCCTACAGTCGATCTCTGTATTAGAAATAACTTTTTCTCAAGTTTAGATCAGAAGTGGTCGAGTTTTGAGCTGGTGGAATTTGAATTTGCAGCAGAATTTGGAATTCGAATTTGCAGCAGTTTTCTTGGTGTCAAAGTCAAAATGTCTTTCAACGGATTGCGACTGGAGTATGCCCTTGAGGCACCCAATTATATCGTAAGGGAGATAGATGAGGCAAAGAGGACACAACGGTTGAAGGAGTTCATAGATGTCGAAGTCCCAAAGCCTACTGATGCTGCTCAAGTTGAGGCTTAGCAAAAGAAGACAGCAAAATGTCGAAGGATTCTATTGGAGGGTGTGAAGGATCACATTGTATCCAGCCTGCATGGTAAAGCTTCTCCATACTTGATGTGGAAAGCATTGACAGATTTATTCCAAAGCAAGAGCGACCAGAGGAAGTTGGCGCTCAAGGATAAACTCTTCGGCATATAAAGATGGAGTAGCATGGCGTATGCCCTGGTACCTCACGGTTCATCCAATGCAGGGATGAGCCGGGAAGTTTGGGGGTGATCGTAGATGATGAGGACTTGTGAGCCTGCCTCCTGGTCTTCCGGGCGAGTTGGCATTCCTATCGTGACTCGAATGGTCGGGAAAATTGCCGTGATGGGAGCGACTGGTCGTATCTTTGCAAGAGGAGATAAGGCGGAGTACCAGTGAAGGATCTTCATCAAAGGCATCCGATGAAGAAAATTGCGCTTTGGTCACGCAAAGCAAAGAAGGGGAAGAGCAAGAAAGCTTCTCATTCGGTGCGAAGGCAAGAAGCGGGGTGGACATGTCCAAGGTGAAGTGCTTTCGATCGTCACCAACACTTGACATTATAACACAAATTGTCCTGCAAGAAGAAAAATAAGCAAAGCCGCCGGGATCTCCAGCGGAGAGGCCTTAACCTCAGCTGATTTGGATTTTTCAACATCTCATGCTTGGTCTCAAGTGTGATGGGATCAGTATGGTTCTTGGACAGTGGTGCATCTTTTCACATGACAGGAGATCGAGATTTGTTTTCCGATCTGGATGAGAAAGATCTTGGAGTGCACATCGAGATGGGTGATGATGGTAGATATAGTGCGACCGGTATCGGTACCATTTCCTTTGAGAGGGAGTCTAGTAAACCCTTCGTATTGAAGGAAGTGATGCATGTTCCAGGATTGAAGAAGAATCTTATCTCTGTGGCGATGTTAGAAGACAAAGGATATGATGTTGTCTTCAGCAAGGGAAAGGCTTTCCTGCGCAGTAAGACAACTAGAGAAATCTAGAATATAGGATTTCGAGTCAAGAACATTTATCAATTGCAAGTAGATGGTTGCGCAGCAATGGCATGCAAGGCAGAAGGAGTGGTGAGCCGGGATGATGGCGAGCTGTGGCACTGGAGATTGGGCCACCTTCACCATGGAGCTTTGAAGATACTGCAACAGATTTCTACTGGGCTTCCTAAAGGCACTCTTGCGCAGTCAGATCAGTGCAAGGGGTGTACCTTGGGGAAATTTGTGAAAGCCACCTTTCACGAGAAGGATAGTCGCGCCACGACGATCCTTGAGAGAATTCACACAGACGTGTGTGGACCTTTCTCAGTAGCTTCGACAGCAAAGCACAGGTACTATGTGATCTTTGTTGATAATTTCTCTCGGAAGTGCTGGATCTTCTTCATGCAGAAGAAGAGCGAGACATACTCAAAGTTCTGTGAGTTCAAGGCGCTAGTTGAGAAGGAATCGGGGAAGCAGGTGAAGGCTCTTAGGAGCGACAATGGTGGTGAATTCATCTCTGCTGAATTCAAGGACTTTTGCAGTGCAGAAGGAATTCAGAGAGAGCTCATAGCACCCCATAACCCACAGCAGAACGGGGTTGCTGAGCGGAAGAACAGAACGATCGTGGGTGCTGCACGGGCGATGTTGCATGATCAAAGCCTACCCATTCACTTGTGGGCGGAGGCATGCAATACTGCAGTATATGTGCATAACCGTTGTCCTCACAAGATACTTGGCATGAGTACACCCGAGGAGGCGTTTTCTGGTAAGAGGCCTGATATTTCCCATTTGAGGATTTTTGGTTCACCTGTCTACATGCATGTGACGAAGGATGCCAGGAAGAAGCTTGAGCCGACCGCAGAGGTTGGGATATTTGTGGGGTACACTGATACACCCCACAACTATCGTGTGTATTTTCCAGACAGTCGCAAGACCGTTGTGCGACGGGATATAAAATTTCATGAGGAGAAAGCCATGAAGTGTTCGCTTGAGAGGGAGCCACACTTGCATGCAGATGAGGAGCTATTAGTTCCTAATGATGAGTCTCAGGATGTGGATCAGCCACAAGAGGAGGTTCATGGAGTGGAAGAGACCACTCAGGCAAATACCAACCATCGTAGGCTAAGCGTGGATTGCAAAATCGCCAGCGATCAAGCTCAAGATGTTTCGAGAAGGTTGTAGGACCACCCACAACACAACGCAGACAGAGACAGTCAACAGACCGGTACACTGGCTACATGGCTCTAGTGAGCAAATGTGTCGTGACAGAGCCATCCTCTTTCGAGGAAGCTGTGGAGGACCCCGCATGGGTAGATGCCATGGTGTAAGAGTATGATTCGATTGTCAGAAACAGTGCATGGGAGATTGTCCCGAGGCAGGAAGGGAAATCAGTGGTGGGTTCGAGATGGATATACAAAGTGAAGCAGGCAGCTGACGGGAGTGTGGAGAAGTACAAGGCAAGATTTGTTGCCCGAGGCTTCTCACAGATAGAGGGGATCGATTATGAGGAGACCTTTGCACCTGTCGCAAGGTATTCTTCCATACGGACGATCCTAGCTCTCTCAGCACAGATGGGGTGGGACATTCATCAGATGGATGTGAAGACTGCGTTCCTTAACGGAGTCATTGAGGAGGAGGTGTACATAGAGCAGCCCGAAGGTTTCGAGATCTTCAACAGCGAGTCGCATGTGTGCAGACTCAAGAGAGTGCTGTATGGATTGAAACAAGCACCTCGTGCTTAGTACACACGGATAGACAGTTATTTCACTGGACTTGGATTCTCCAAGAGTGAGGCGGATCCTAACCTATACCAGATTGTGGTGGAGGTTAAGTTGATGATCATTGTACTTTATGTAGATGATTTGATTCTGACGGGTGATGAGCTATTGATACTTTCATGAAAGGAGGATCTTGCTAGAGATTTTGAGATGAAGGACTTGGGCCTCCTTCACTATTTCCCGGGATTGGAAATTTGGCAGTGCAGTGATGGACTATTTTTTTCTCAGGGAAAGTATGCCTGGGAGATACTAGAGAAGTTCAACATGCATGGCTGCAAGCCTGTTGATACTCCTCTTCCTGGAGGTTGGAGGAAGGAGGATGCTAATTCAGCGGAGGTAGTGGATGCCACTGTTTATCAACAGTTCGTGGGGTTGCTTATGTATTTGGTCAATACACGACCCGATATATGCTATGCTGTTAACCAGCTTTCACAATCTATGGTTAAGCCAACCAAGCTCTTCTGGAAGGCAGGAAAGCATGTATTGCGTTATCTTAGAGGCACATCGGGATATGGATTGTGGTACAGACAGGAGGATGAGGTGAAGCTGTGTGGCTTCATGGATGCAGATTGGGCAGGGAGCCCAACGAACAGAAAGAGCACATCTGGAGGGATCTTCAGTATCGGGTCGACAGCAGTTTCCTGGTACAGCAGGAAGCAGAGATCTGTGGCACTCAATTCAGCAGAGGCCGAGTATATGGAAACAAGCTTGGCTGCATGCGAAGCTATATGGATGAGGAAGATCCTGGTCGAGTTGTTCGGGTCACACTTGGAGCCTACTGTGATTTATTGTGATAACCAGAGTTGCATTAAACTCTCGGCTAATCCAGTATTTCATGATAGATCCAAACACATCGACATCAGCACCATCATATCGTAGATTTGTAGGTAATGTGAGAAATCATGTTACTTTCACATTCCCACGAGGATCAGTAGCCGATATCTCTACGAAGGCACTCACCAAGAGAAAATTAGAATACCACAGAGGGCAGGTGATAGGGGCTGCAGATAATCATTCAAGTGAGAGGAGTGTTGAAAATGCAAATAAGATGATGGAGCTTAGCAAAAAGTGAAAAGAAGTCGCCTTCACTAAGTGGGCCCGCAGGTTATTTTTGGCACAAAGTCTATTTTTAGACTATGTCTATTTTTAGACATATGGATCATGGTCTATGAGTTGCAGGATGTTATTTTTGGATGGTTGGTCAAGTTGGTAAAAATATATGGACCTCTATTTTTAGACATATCGGGCTTAAGTCTATTTTAGATCACGGTCTAAAATAGAACAAACAAATATTATTAAGGGTTAATAATATTTGACTATAAACATTATCTTATCCTCTTGGAGCACTTCAATTTGATGCTTGGATGTGGCACATGCAGCTGACAGAAGGAAATACGCTTTTCCTAAGGGTTAGTTGAGCTATTGCATGGTTGACTTCAATTAGAACTCATGTGGCAGAGTTTGGTGGAGTTGATGAGACAGTTGGTGGAGTTGTGTTCGGTTTAACTTAGTTGAACTAGTTGTATTTAGTCTAACTGATAAATACACTAGTGATGAGTGGTGTGAATTAATTATTAATCAATTCACTAATTATTAACTCATAAATCAACTAAAGAATACATCAGTTAACTGCAATGCATGGACAGTTCAGTGGAGACCAGTGTTAGAGGTGGGTGAAAGGATGAGTGTAACTATCAGTTGTGACTATACTTGTGCATGAGATTTGCACACACATTGATTGAGATTGCCAACAGATTGCACAAGACAAGGCAAAAGGGATTTAGACTTAGATCTGGGAATATTACTCACCTGTCACATGACTTGGCAGATATAGAAGTGGAGGATTAACTGTGGACTGTTCATATATTTGAGCTGTTAGTTCAGAGTGAGATGTAGAGACAGCACTTGGAGCTCTGAGAGCTATGGCTATGTGTATGTTTATATGTTCATTTGTTGAAAATACATGATAGTTGGGGTTTTTTCACTTAAGCTCCTATTATATATCAGGTAAAGTGTGTGCTTGATTATGTTTTAATGTGCGCATGCGACTGCTTCTAATTTCCGCAAATTGATGATCAATTGTAAAAGAGGTTATGTATTATGCATGAAGCTCAAATAGTGTGTAATCGGGATAATCTCGGTGAATAATTCATCTATTATTCAAATTTCTACATAAAATATGTTTACAGATATAATGGAAATAACCTAGCTAGGGCGCTAGTATCTTATCTCTGAGATGTGATGTGGTGGCTACAGGCCTCTAAACTATGTGTTACAATGAGACTTGAAGGCCTATATATTATTGAGAAATAATGGAAAACCATAAACATCCAAAAATCTAACCCTAGGAGATGAAACGCCAGAATATGGGCCTTGTTGGGGTAAAGTGGTACATCAATTTCCCGGGGTCGTAAATTTGGCGTACTATCTATGTTTGACGAACATGATAAGTGTTAGAAATATCTATCCGAGGACTACAACTTCTGATCGCAAATATTGATTACAAAACATAATCATATTATTTGAACAAGCGATGCCCAAAAAATGTCATTTAGGGCCTCAAAATAACTCCGGAAGTTCAGGACCCGAAAAAATGCTAAAAATAGTAAACTATGCTATTATCTAAGAAAACTGAAAAACTAAAAGAAATAATGGTGGGGCCCCAAGTAGAATAGGCGAGTTGCCACCAATATCCACCTGCATCACTAGGTTACCTTCCACCGCCAAATCTTGGGGCCTTAAAAAATTTCCTTAACTGACGCCTTGTATCCAAGCTTCGCAGTGAAATCACTTGATCTGAGATTTTTTGACCGGTGAAGTGTATCAAAAGTATCAAGCCTGAGGAAGATGAAATTTTTAGTTAGCAATTGAATATAGCATCCCCTTCCAAACCTATCAACTAAGCCAATTTCCAATCAACTAGGCCTCTGACTCGTGAAATTTTCATTGAGGTAGTAGATAAGTCAGTTATATTGGTTGCCTCAAAGCTTTAAAATAGGGGAGGAGACAAGCCCCTCCTACTTAGCAACTTTGGTAGAAAGGATGGAGAAACCCAATGTGTGGAAGGTCTGAACATGGGGGATTCACCGGGGGAGAAATATCATATCACTTGCATTCATATTGGGGGATATATATTGAGGGGAAAATGACATAATATATTGAGCATATAATTGGGGGTAAAGGGTTTTTATATTGGTAGGTATAAAAAATGGAGCTCAAAGTTAATGAAAAAATATAAAAGGGTATAAAAAATGTTAACGAAAAAATGGATACCTACAATACCTAGTGAAATAGGGTTTTTTTATATTCGGAAGTTGTATTGGGTTCATATTGGTAGAGGGTTAAATAATGTGATTTTTATAGTTATTTTCCAATATGTATTCAAATTAAGAGTATTTTTTAGTATGACACACACACACATGATATACTAGAGGTTCATTAAATGATTCCCCTGTGGGCCTCAACAACCCTCCATATAGCCACCCATGTAACTTCTCTCATCTTCACGTATTCAACCACCTACATTTTCCCCTCCATGACCTTATTTAATTGCAAAACCTATTACAAACCAAAATTATGTTAGACACACTCATCCAAGACAAGGTATTTGGATGGAAACTTACCCCACTTATGATATCCCTTCCATGAATTTCCATGACATCCACCTTTAATCACTGAAGAAACTGACCAAAAGAAAATCCTCGAGTCAAAATTGAAGTTATTAATGAGGAAATTTCAAATTATAACTTAAGCAATGAAATTTTATTGAACCATTGACGACGAAACATACCAATGATGATGTCCAAGTACCACCTTATCTTAAGAGGATAAATATAGAGAAACATTTAACTGAACCCAAATTTTAGGAAACCTGGTTAAAAGAGGAAAAAATCCATGATCATTCATGTCATGGGAGAATTATATGATTTTGTGATCCGAGGAGTCGCCATAGAAAAATACTCTAATCCTAGTAGCCCAGTAGTTGATGTGCAAATCAATAATATTTTTATCCCAGACACATTGATTAACCTGTGTGTTCCTATCAATGTAATGACATGAGAAACCATGGAAACCTTAGGACATTTATAACTTAGAAAAACTCCCATTGTACTTCAATTAGTTGATACATCTATCATTAAGCTAGAATGTATCTTAGAAGATGTGGTAATATTTGTAGGTTATGGGGAGTATCTTGCAGACTTCATTGTCCCCCAACCTAAATATTATAGCAGGCATACACTCTTATCCTTGGATAACTATGGTTGGCCAGTATAGACATGTATATCAGATGCAGGTCTAGGAGCCTTCCAATCTTCGATGGCACTTCCACTAAAAAATTGAGTTAATATGCACCTACTAAACCTAGTGTGGATCATGAAGCACCTCTTTGGGTAAATGGGGAAGATATAGATAAAGAGGAAGTTTCCCATCAATTACTTAACATTGATCAATATATTGTTGTTAGAGATAAAATCAAGGATGATAAAAGTAATGATTTCATTGCATCCCACTCTTTGTCTACAACCACACATACCCTTGAGCATATTGTGCAAGCCAAGGTAAAATAATTTCTAGCTTCAATTAATGCTTCATTACATGAACACGAGTCCTTATTTGAGGAAGAAAAAATGTAAACCATAGAAACCATCAAAATATATCCTTGGAAAACCATAGAAATGAAATGAGGGCTAACACAAGAGAAAACAAGATTGATTGATTAAACAATTGTAGAAGCATAGTGATGCCTTTGCATTTTCTTACAAGGGCACGGAAGGGATCCATATAGATATTCGCACACACCATATTGATATCAAGGAAGTATCATAACCCATTAGACAACCTTAGAATAGGATGAAACCTATAATGAGGGATATAGTAAAATAATAATTGCAAAAGTTGCTTATAGTTGTTTCATTTACCCATTTTTTTAGAGTTAATAGGTGTCACCCTTAGTCATATTTCCCAAAAAGAATAGAAAGTGGAGAATATTCATAGATTATAGAGAGATGAACAAGTCCATGAACAAATATCACTTTCCTCTTCAATTTATTAACCAAGTACTAGATAGACTTGCAGGGAAGAAATATTTGTCCTTCTTGGATGGATTTGTTGGGTATAAAAAAACCCAAATTCTTTTGGAAGAAAAAGATAAACAACAGTTATTTGTTCATGGGAGAATTTTCTTATCATGTGATTACCATTTCGGTTATGTAATGCACTAGTAGTATTCCAAAGAGTTGCAATTGTAATCCTTCTAATCTTGTTCATGATTGCATGAAAATGTATATGGATGATTTCACAACTTATGGTGATGAATTTGATGAAGCACTTGCCAATTTGGAAAAAAAATTAATATGATGTAAAGAAAATAATGTTTCTCTTAGTAATGATAATTTTTTCATAATCCTAAGTGATGAAATAATACTAGGTCACCATAGACTGAAAACATGAAATTGGGAAACACGTTTTGGTATGTAGAGAAAATTTTGGCTATGTTCAAAAAACTCTTGACCGGGAAAAAAAGATCAAAATATTTTCTCGGCTGAGAGTTCAATCATTTCTTAGCTAATAGTTTCAAAATATTTTGGCTAATAATTTAGCAAAGTTAATCCTAGGTTCAAAAACCCTCGGCTAAGACTTTAAAAAGTTTTCGGCCAAGAGTTTTGAGAAAAAAAATCTCGGACACACTCATGGCTGAAATTTTAGACACTTACTAAAACTATCGTCTCAGATTTTAATATTCTAGTTTATTCTCTCGAATGAAAGTTTGGGTAAAATTAATTAATCGGCCGAGAGTTTAGATTCTATTGCAATACTCTCGAACGAGAGTTAAGATTCCATGTAAGAACGAGATTTGATATTCCATCTAAAACTCTGGACTGAAATGTGGAAATGTATAAATTGAAAAAGGCACGGCACGGGGATATTATTAATATGAATGTTAATAAGGAGTCTTCATGGGTATACATATTTAGTCATGAAAATTTTCCTTAAAATCAAATATTCTTGTTTCCCAATAATGTGGATGTTGTGGGATCTTTTTTCTTCCTTCCTATAATACTCGAACTTAATTTTTAGATCACTTTGGCACATAATATAACATATTTTATTGCTCGGAACAATGGAACTTTTGCATTCTTCAATTTCCCTAAGAGGTCAAATTCATGTTGTATAAGGGTTTTCTATACATAGATATTCATTCTAGATAAGGTGGACTTCAAACGAGTTTGAACGACTTAAACTCATCAATCTTAGTTAATTGTTTGAAGATGTTGCAATGGACATACATGTGTATGAATAATTAACCTTTTATGATTTCTAATGAGTAAACCTTATTCGATATGTTTTATTTTCTCGCGTTGATTGAAAATTGTTTCATAGAATTTAAAATATGATTAGATTAATAATTGCACTTTTAAAAATAGAAGATTACCAATTTTTATTACTAAATTTTAAAAATATATTTTTAATTAGGTCAATGTGTTATACATATTTGTTGGTTTTTTATATATGTTCTAAATTTATGTTGTTTTTTTATAAACGCTAATTTTAAAAATATATAAAAATAAAATAGTTGGAATGTTATAAATAGAGTGTTACATATAATTTTAAAGAGGAAAAAATTAAAATCATTACTACTTTAAAAATTAATAAATGCCGAACCCGTGAATTACTCAATGTATATTTCTTATATTTAAAAACTGATTAATTGCCCATGTACGTCCCTTATTTTTTAATGATTTATTTTAATAAGAAATCAATTTATTAAAATAATAAAAACTCATGATTGTTGAGCAACCAACTTCTTCCGAACAACAAAAACGTGATTAGAAACATACTCTCGTGCTTGCTTATATAAAATATAAGTATTCATTTAGGGAAATGTTGTGAAAAGGCATGCTCATGTATTCATTTATGTGGGGTCTCTATTAAATGAACATATGCCATAACACTTGAATATGTGGGATGTTAAAGGATGCCTTTAATTTCTATATATTGTGATAAATACTTCTAAAATATATTTGTTAAATCCCTCCACAAGGCATGTTTCTAACAAAAGAACCCATATTTTTACTAAATATTTACAATTTTTATTTGATTCCATGTTTGATACGCTTTCAATACCTATAAACATGTACCACACTTCTTCTCTCTAATATGTAAGATATAGTGAATTTGATTTTCTCAATTTTAAAAATGCCTTATGAGTGAACACAATAATAAACTAGTGAACAAGATGAAGCCCCCATTGTTATTTAACATAAAATGTTCTTAAGAAAGGCTATGTAACATTGGTGATATTTGAAAATGATTTAGCATGATTAGCCCTTGCAACAATGTGATTGATATTGCATATGCTTGTTGAACGAATTTTCATATTACAATACTATTGATTTATGATGATAACGTTGGACAAATATATTAGTATTTTGAAAGGAATAATCTATTGTATGCTATTAATCGAATGAAAAGACAAGAAAGTGCACTTAAGGGAAGGGCTTATGAACCAACATGATTGGCCATCATATCCTAGAGCTCAAGAGCCCTTAGGAAAGGGAAAATCTTGTGAAAATTTCCCCCAAAGTTAACTAGAGAAAAAAGACAAAAGGTAAAGAGTTGTAACTTACTTTTATCTCGTTCTTAATACTTGTAAATCCACTCTCAAGCCTTTTTTTTTTTTTTGCCTTAGATGATAAGGAGAAAGGCTATGTGTGAAGTGTACTTGTAAATCAACTCTCAAGCCCATTTTTTCCATTTAATGATAAGGAGAAAGGCTAAGAAATGTTAGGAGCATGTTAGATTGAAAAAAAATGGAAAAGGAGTTGTTTTGTTTTCTTTCTTGTAAGGGAACCACTAGGTCATGAGGAAATGTTCTATAATTTTACCAGTATTGCATTAGATGTTGTGATTGGAAGTTTGTATTGGGTTGAGCAAATGATTGGTTTCTCTAACATGGTTTGAGGGCATTAAGGATTTGGGAGCATAGTTGACTAATAAGGAGCAGTGATTATCATATTGTGTTTTGATCCTTATACTATTATTTTGGGTCCACTAGAGGATGTCATTTCCAAGTGTGTTTATGATAAGCAAGGGCTAAAGGTGGTAGTAAGATGCTTACAAAGGGGGTTTCCACCGCTAATTTTGGTTACAATAAGCAAGGGTTGGGGTTGGTAGCAAGGCCCATGGACATGATAATTCCATAAGGATTACGAGTGTTGCAAGTGTGGGAGTCTCTCCACCACATTGGGGTTATTAGACAGAATTCTAAATTTTGATCATCCTTGAGAATTTTAGAGTTATTTGTAGAGGATACGAGTGTTAAGCATGGTTGTGATCATGAAGGGGCTATAGTGATAATAAAATCCTTACACCATGTAGCTTTACAAGGTATGAGAATGGGTTATTTGAAAATAGAAATTGTGGGTGTCTTAAATTTTGTGACTTATTTAAACTTTTGCTTTGCTTATAGTACAACAGGATCCATGAAGGTAGTTGTATGGCATTGATTGAAAATTAGCTAATAGAATTTAAAATATGATTAGATTAATATTAGAATATTTATATCAATATTTATTACTAAGTTTTAAAAATATGATTAAATTAATATTTAGACTTTTACAAATAGAATATTTATATCAATATTTATTACTAAGTTTTAAAAATATATTTTTAATTAAGTTATATATGCATTATACATATTTCATGTTTTCTATATGTGTTAAATTTATGTTGTTTTTGTGTATAGGTTGAATTTTAAAAATATATTATAATGATTTAAATGTTACGCATATAATTTTAAAGAAAAAGAAATTAAAATCATAGCTATATAAAGGTTTACTACTTTAAAAATTAATAAAACCCCATAAATTACTAAAAAAATCTCTTATATTTAAAAACACATTAATTACGCCATGTATATAGCTTATTTTTTAATGATTTTTTTTTATGATAAATCAATCTATTAAAATAATAAAAAGCCATAAGTGTAGATAAATAAAAAATGTGATTAGAAACCTATAAGTATTCGTTTAGGGCAATAAATATGTTGTGAAAAGACATGCTGATGATCGTGTCATTTTGGATTCCATTAAGCATACTCCCCTTCTTTCTTTCATTCAGCGAACACAACACAAAAGTAATTGCGCCCCGGGCTGCTTTCTCTTTCTCTTATTTACATCTATAATTTCTGGACAGACAGTCAACTTATTCCCGTAGCTCTTTTGATCATTTTCTGATATGGGGATTGACGAGAATCAAATTAGGTTGAGACCTGGCGGAGGAAGCAATCAAATTAGCTTGAGACCTCCTGGTGGTGGAGGAAGCTGCAAATCGACCTCTAGCCGCCTCCCATTGCAGCATTCTTCTAATCGTCTTTCTGCGCCTCTGATCAACTCTAGTTCTACACCAATATTGCAGTCTACTTCTGATTGTCGTTTGAACTCTTCTCATGAGCCTACTGACGTACCAATATCGCAGTCCTCTCATCGGCCCTCTGTATCTTTACAGTCTTCTCGTCAACCAGCTTCTTCTGCACCATTACAATTACAATCATCTATTCGGCCTTCATCTAGAAACTCTGAGCAAATTAGTATTACTACAGGGTCCTCAGTAGCAGCAGGTGTTGGCCTTCAAGAGCAGGTATCATGTTATTCTTTTTTTGATCTCCAAAGCGCAGCTAAACAATTTTTTTTTAAATGTCTGAACATTACTGAGCATGTTATTGCTTTTTATACAGTTGAAATTCATTTTTAAAATGTCTAAACCCCTATATATATATACCCTGATTTTGACAGATCACAAAGACAGGAGTTATTAGATACTCTCGAGATGAGTTGTTGCAACTTGAACATGAGGTGAGATGAGATATCCCATCTGGATTCATGAGTAGTGACGATGTAATTGTGAAGATTAATCCAATCCGAGCTTGACTTGCAAATAATACTATTTTTTTTTTGAATTGCAGCATGTCCAAAGAGATACCTTTCTTCGGGTCATAGAAAACGTGCCCGCCATTTTGAGGAGGAGGGATGTGGTGCAATCTTTCGAGCCATATGTATGAATCGATCATAATTTTCATGTTTAATTATATATATATATATATATATATATATATATATATATATATATATTGAGGATGGAGTAGAATCTGACTCATGTGACTTGATGATGATCATGACTATCAGGAATCATCAAGCAGGTCGAATCATGAGAATCATAATCAAATTTCTAGACCTGACCGTACTACTTTTGAGTGGCGTAGTGGGAGAACAACATTTAATGACTATCAGGAATCATCAAGCTGGAATGGACATAACCAAATTTCTAGACCTGATCGTACTACTTCTGAGTGGCGTAGTCAGAGAACTTATCTTCGGCCAGTTCAAGCAGATGACACAACTAGGTCAAGGCACTCTGATCAACCAATGAAAGCAGCGGATGCATTTCCATGGCACTCTGAACCAGTTGCAGGGGTGGGGAGCTATTTTCGAAGTTATAATTAATTATAAGCATATTAATTAATTGAGATTAGTCGATCCATAATGTTGAACAATTGCTAGATTTTGCAGCTCTAATTACAAGTTTACGTCCTTTTGCATGCAGCCTGTTCTGTCTAAGGCCGCAGTTCCATGGAGTGCAAGGAGAGGGAATATGTCGGAGAAGGATAAAGTGCTCAAGACGGTTAAAGGGTATAGCGACTTCTATCACTTCATGTGTTTATTTACTTTCAAGTGTGTATGTCCAGCAAGACAATTAGAAGCTTTTAAATTATTTACTTTTATTGACAAAAAACTTACATAATTTGTTTCTTGATCCAGGATCTTGAACAAATTGACTCCTGAGAAGTTTGCTTCATTGAAAGATCAGTTGCTCAACTCTGGAATTACTACTGCAGACATATTGCAAGTATGGCTCATGATTTTGTGCTTTTAGGTTTTTGTTTTGTTTTTCGACAACTTTGAACCCTAGCTAGATTTATAGTTTTGCTGGGAGCATTTACATTTACATTTTAGAGGGATAAGGTAAGAATTATAGTACACTATTCGCTCCACCGCTTAACAGAGTTTATAATAGTGATCACATCATGAGGTTTAATGGTTTTTTTTGTATATTTGCAGGGTGTGATCTCACTGGTATTTGATAAGGCAGTGATGGAACCAACGTTTTGCTTTATGTATGCCGAATTGTGTGTGCATCTTAGTTCGGGGCTCCCTGAATTCCCCCCCGAGGAACCTGATGGGAAAACAATACACTTTAAAAGAGTCCTGCTAAACACTTGCCAGAAGGAATTTGAAGGCGCTGATAATATGCGCACTGAATTGAAAGAAATGAGCGGACCCCAACTCCAAGAAAAAGAGCAACTCTTAAAACGACGAACTCTTGGAAATATCAGATTCATTGCAGAGTTATTCAAACAAAAGATGTTACCCAAACCCATTGTTCATTTCTGCATTAAGGTAATAAATATATAAATTATTCGTCTGGTCTGGTAATTAATTATATTTGTCACTATATAGTAGCTGACTATATTTAATAATTCTGAAACATTAATTTGTACTTGATGGCAGGAATTATTTGGGGAGGATCACATCAAATCACCTGCTGTGGCTGAAAATGTAGAGGCCCTTTGCCAACTATTTTCATTAATTGGAAAGCAGCTGGAAGAAGAGATGCAGCAGGCGGGTGACTCAAAACAGAAGGGAAGATATAATGTTTCTCAGAAGGAAATATCGATGTTTGATTCATACATGGCTCGGTTAAAAAATGTTGGTAATGATTCTCGATTGGAGTCGAGGATACGGTTCATGGTGAGAGACATTATCGAATTGAGGGCAAACAAATGGATTCCTAGAAGAGAAGAGGTACAATATAGCCCACTACAGATACAGATACAGAGTCAAATTTTATTTGTTTTCCAGATCAATATAAAGTGTTTCTCTTTATTGAAATTAGCCTTTATATACTAATAATAATCATTGATTAACTGTGTTGTACTGTTGTCCAGGTTAAGGCAAAGACTATAAGCGAGATCCATACGGAAGCCGAGAAAAAGCTGGGCCTAAGGCCTGGCACAACAAGGAAGCAACTTAATAATAATGATGCTCCAACTAGATACTTGGATCCGGCAGATAACAAAATGACGAGACCACGGTTGGGGGCTGATGATGATGATTGGAGAGGCATAAAAACATCAAGCAGCAGGAGGATGCCTGCACAAAATTTGCGATCCTCCTCCTCTAGACCGGCTAGTCATCCCCTTCAGCCCATCAGTTCTACTGTGTCGACATCGAATTCACTTAATAATCCTCCTCCTCCTCCTGCACGTCACGCAACCGCTTCGAATGAAGACGTACGTCATGCAGGGAAATCGAGTTCCAGAATATTTTCAAAGCCCCCTCCCTTTCCATTTCCAAACACCAAAACTAGTGCATTATTATTATTCTCAAATCAAAAGGATGCAGAGTCGAAGCCCTTCTTGCCTCCAGGTGCAAAAAGTTCGTTGGTATCATTCGACGTCGATGCGCGGCCTGAAAAACAAAAACAAGAACAAGAAGATGCAAAAAGTACGTCCAAGCTCATGAGTGCTGAAAAAGTACAAGAACAAGAACTAGCTGATCACAAGTGTTCTTCGACTGTTGCGCCTCTTCCCGCCCAGAAATTATTAACAACAGCCCTGCATGATGATGATCAGCTTGAACGCAAGACAGTAGCATTGGTGGAAGAGTACTTCAATGTGAGAGACCTGCGCGAAGCAACACAGTGCGTTCAAGATTTGGACAGCCCAGGCTACCATGCACAGTTGTTGTTCAAAGCAATCTCCATGGCCTTAGAACAGAAGGAAATACATGTCAAACTCGTGGGTGATCTTATCGACCATCTCTTCTCGCACCAAACCGTCTCAAACTCTGATATTCGAAATGCTTTTCTCCTCATTGCGGAGCAATATGATGACTTCGCAGTCGATGTTCCGCTAGCGCCAAAATATATTGGAGGATTGTTTGGGAAATCTGCCTTGAACGGTGCAGTAGATCTCAAACTATTATACGATGTCCTCGCTAAAATACAAGAAGATATTGAAGGTAGAAAAAAGATCTTGGATACCACTCTGAACACCATAGAATCAGATCCAAAAGGAAAGCAATTGTTGTCTCACCAAAAGGCTCACCTCTCCGAGTGTGAGAAGCTCGTGCAAGTACGAGTAGAAGAAGAAGAATGACTTCTATGGTTTGAATAACATATTCTTTTCCATTGTCATTTCTCCAATACATATTATATTGTCTGTATTTTGAATCATCAAATGTTTTATTTTATTGGAATATCTCCACATATGTACGAAATGTATTTTCTATTTTTAATCTTAAGGCTGTGTATTATTTTGTATTATTTTGAAACATTAATTAAAATATCTCAGTACTAAATTATCTATAATTAGCTATTATCATTTCTCCAATGTATTCACATTCCACCATTTAACCAATATATTCATTTATTTACAAAATAATTATAAAGTATAACATAAAAGTCATTATTAACTAAGTTAATGTACAATCTTCATTGATAATTTAATTACGAAATTATTACTATTAATTTTTCATTATTAAAAACAATTAATTTATTCAAACTCTTTCTAATTAATAAAGAATTTGGAATTACAAAAATATTTTAAAATTATAAACTATTTAAATTCAATAAAATTCATTTATATGAAAAATAGGGGAAATTGATAAGTGTTAACCAAGTAGTAATCTTCAAATTAATAGAAGCATTTACTTTCTAGGTTACCTTCCACCACCAAATCTTGGGGCCTTCAAAAGGTTCCTTAACACATGCCTTCACATGCCTTGTATCCAAGCTTCGCGTTGAACTCGCCTAATCTAAGATTTTTTTACCAATGAAGTGTATCGAAAGTATCAAGCTTGAGGAAGATGAAATTTTTAGTTAGCGATTGAATATAGCGCGCCCTTCCAAACCTATCAAATAAGCCGATTTCCAATCAACCACGCCTCTCACTTGTAAAATTTGCAATGAGGCATTAGATAAGTGAGTTATATTGGTTGCCTCAAGGCTTTAAAGTAGGGGAGGAGACACACTGAAATCGTTTCCAGCACCAAACCACAGGTTCTCGCCAATGTAGATTTGAGTTCCATCGCCAACCTTCCATGAAATCCACTTTCCAATCTGAATGAAGGATGCCACCATGACTTTCCAAACGTTTGATCCTTTGGAAGATTTATTTGGAAGTTTTTTCCAATCTATGATGGATAGAGGATTGAAATACTCCAAGCCTCCACAGGTTTCTACCAGCCAAATCTTTGGTCAAAAAAGAGATTTTTGAGCGCCTCACCACCAAATTCCTTTTGAGTCGTAAGTCTAGACCATTTTACTAGAGCTAATCGAGATTGTGATCTAGCACCTATCTATAAAAAGTTGAAAATTAGTATGTAAATGAGGTTTATAATTCCCCGAGGGGCAAAGGATAAGGAGAGCCAATATACATGAATGATTTTTAAAATGGATTTCAAAACAATGAGGTGGTAGCCATGAGAAAGAAGATGTGTCCAAAATTTGATCTTAGCTTCAACTTTCTTTATGAGCCATGACCATTCTATCGTTTGGTACTTTTTAGGCTTTAAAAAGAAACCAAGGCATTTGAGACCTTCCTCCGACATCTTGATTGGGAAAGGAAAAGTAACATTAGCTAATAATTGGGTCTAGTCAGAAATTTCATTGAAAATCAAAATAGATCAATCGGAATTGATTAACATGTCTATAGACTTACAAAAAGTAACTAGAATAGATTTCAGGTAAGAAATGTTCCTTCTTGTACCTTCTAAAAAGAATATGACAACATATATGAATAGGATGTGAGAGACTTGTACCATTTTAGAGAAAAATATGCCCTTAATGTCTCCTATAGTTTTGTGTAGATCCATAAGTTTACTAAGAGCATAGGATTGAATACAACTTATTATTAAATTGACAACTCAGAGATACATGCCCGTCTAAATGAGAAGTATTCTTATCAAGGTCCAATCCACCTTGTCACAAATCTTTTGAAAGATCTATTTTGAGGAAGATTGCATCGGATTTTAAGATTTTAATGTGATGCATTACATCCTATGAAATAACCATTGCATCTATTATATTATGTTTTTTTGATAAACCCAAAATGTTCTTGTGAAATATGTGCACTCAATATAGGCTTGAGCCTCCTCACAATGATATTGGAGATTAGCTTGTATAGGTTATTGCAACATGTAATAGGGTGATAATCAACAAAGGACATGCCTTCTTCTGTATTTTGAATTAGAGATAGGAAGGTTGCATTGATTGAGTCTAAGAATTTTCCTTGAACCGTACATTCCTATACCACCTTTAAGAGATCGTCCTTTAGGATATCATAGAATCCCAAATAAAATTCTACTTGGAATCCACCCATTCGTTGGCTCTTTCAATGTTGCATTGTTCCTAGAGCTACTAGCATCTTACATTCAATTACATCCCGAGTCAGAAAAGAGCTTATTTCATCATTGATAGAAGAAGGGAAGAGGTAGACCACCTGGAGAATGACTTATATGGGACATCTCGAGGGTGCTTGGAAGAGCGAATGAAAGTAACAAACTCCTACCTATGCCTTCTCCTCAAATGTATGTAGAGAATAACCATATTCATATTTGTTATTCCATATAGTATTCCTTTTCTTTCTATAATTTGAAAATTAATGATTTTTTTTTGTATTATTGTCACCTGATTTTAGCCATACTCGGTTTTTGAGGCACTGGCACTCTTCTTCCCAAAAAGGAGTGAATACATTCTTTCTTCAAGCAAACACAATTCCTATAGAGACACCGATGAAACTAGCCCAGAGTCTAAGGAGCTATACATATCTAATAGCTTTGATTCTACCTCCAAAAGTTCCTTGTCCAAATTTTCTTGGTGTGTTTTTTCCCAAGAGTGAGAGACCCTCTTGATGGTTTGGAGGTTCTACATGAATTGTACGATATCTGGAGTCCTCCTATGAACCAAGTGAGTCTAGGTTGAGTGAATCAGAGAGAAAAGGGTAAGAGTGGGAATTACCCCTAGGGTTAACATGGAGGAGGATGGGCCTATGGTCAGATATTCCTCTCGACTCTATTGAAGATTTAAAAAATCCATAATTCTAAAGGCTTTCGTTAATGAGGAAGCAATCAAAGGATTTTTGCAACTTCACTTCCCTTCAGATTGGCCATTTCTCTAGGTTTGAAAAAGCTTGATAGGATTGATATTCATCCTCGTTACCAGAAACGAGATGGTAATCACCATTCTTGAGAAAATTGTACTAAAAATGTGACCGAATGGAAACTTTGTTTTCTACACCACTTTTCATGAACGAGTGCATACATTTTATTGTGAGCAAATAACCTATACTTTTCCATATGTTTGAGCTCAGTTCATTGTAGTTCATTCCATTTATAGTTAGGACTCAACTTGTATTTTTCCTCTTTATTGTAAGGCTTTCATGCATATATTTATTTAGTAGTCTACAAGCCTATGGAAAGTTGCTATAAAGTTGTTTGATATCTTTCTTTTCTTCATTTTTTTTGCCAGCTTATGACAACTCTTTGTTTTTTAATTGGCCCAACAGTGTGATGAAAAATCAGTCTATTCAAGATAGATTCAAAATAAGTTTGAAATTCATTTGATATCTTATATTTAATATACGGGAAACTATTTTCCTTTTTTTAATAGTTGATTAAGGATTTTCTTAGATAACATGTATATTGGTAAAATTCATAGCTTAAACATAATTCCATATCAATTGCAGATTCTACTTATTATTTCCCTCCTCATCATTATATGTTGGTCTTGATATATATATATATCATTTGAAATCATTATATCATTATATCATTTGAAATTTCCCCACATAACAATAATTAGCAAAAGGGTATATACTTAACGACTAATTTTCTGAGTATATGTATGAGATAAACGATAATCATTAGTCTTTTAATTAAACTCAGCTACAAATCTAGTTTAAACTATATTGAAAATTGAAACTAAATCTATGGTTTTGATATTTTTCTTGTTTTTTTTCTCTCTCCTTGTTGCTTGAGTGCGAAACATCCAAATCATGTTTCTTGTACTATTGTTGTTTCTCATTTCTTTTTTATGGTAACATAGATCTTCATTAAACTATGGCTTGAGAGAAGATCCCAAATGAAAATTCTCTATGGGTTTAGACAAGGGTTAGGACCCCATGCTTCTCAATTTAAGTCAGCTACCAATGTAGTACAAGGATATGAAAGTGGGCTACCGAATCCTCCCAATAAGAAATACAATTATCTTAGGGGTCGTATATGTTAAGGAATGGTATATTAAAATCAAAATCCTTGATTTTTAGATTTAGTAGAATAGCATATGACATGAGAAAAGTAGATAACGTTGATCACTTTGGGCTCCAAATGGAAATGAGAACTCTATAGAGTCCACTAGTATCCAAATAATAGAAAGAACAATCACTTACGAAACCTTCTAAGGACTTCCTAACCTAGTCCCTAGAAAACTTTATTCCCTAGATGACGATAACATCAGGCTTCTGGTTGGCTACCAATCATTCAAGGGCTGATAATTTGCAAGTGACCCCTAAACCTCTAGCATTGAAATAGTAGACTAGGAGAATAGGGCTACACCTACTCTAACAACCCTGGAGATGGGAACATGTTTCCCCTTCTTAATTTCAAGTAAATCTTTTCCTTGGGATTTATGTAGATTGGATTTGTGGCCAACTAAATTAGGGGTAGATAAGTTAAGGGAAAGACCCTTGCTAGATGGGGTCTCTTCCTGTAACTTGGACCAAGAGCGAAGGGCATAGTGTTTTTTTCCCCTCCATGAGGGAGTAGGGGGCAGGAGGAAGTGAGAGGCAATTTGGGAGAGAGATAAGGGGGTCAAGGGAGGGGGAGGTTTGGAGGGAGGATGACGTGGAGGTAGGGAAGATACTTGAGAGGTGAGGGGAGCCGAGGGAAGGAAGGAGACATGAGGAGAAGAGGGAACATAATATTGGGGGATGGGGTGGTGAATAATTCATACATAAACAAATTATGTTGGAGTTGGATAATTGCTGAAGGGGGTAGGGGGGGGTGGGGGGGAGGGGAGGGGTGGATTTTGTACCATCCAAATCATGCGGCTCAAGGGATAAATTCTTGAGGAAGAAGCGGATACCTTCTTTGTAGAATATTTTCTCCATTGAGTATATACAGAGTATGGGCCCATTATTTGACAGTTCTTTTGAAGATGGCCAAACTCATGATAGTGGAAGAATCAAAAGGGAAGAATAAAAAGGGAATCTTCCAATAGTCAATATTCTATTTCTAGTTCTGACCATCCACCACAACCTCCAAATATGCAATATTACCTTCCTTTAAATTTACTTTGAATTGTATCCACACTCATTTGCAATTTGGTTTGATTCCAATCTTGGTTCTAAATTGAAAAAGACCAAATTTTATTCCCTATAGCCATGTGAATGTTGTCTTTCCATGTGAGAAGGGAAAACTATGGAAGAATGGCCCACAATTTGATATAGTCTACAGGAGAGTGGGGTTGAAGTTGACAGTCAAGGGCTGGAGAGAGAGACCAAATTTTTCGAGGTCCAATTATGCTGCAAAATACTAGTGCAATCCTCCTTAGACCAATAAATAAAATCAAACCACACATGTAGAATAAAATGGTAGATTGGAAAGTATCCAAGAGAATACATCGAATTTTTGGAGAGCCATCCCCCGATACCAGAGAGATTGAGAGAGTTGTCGGTCAAATTCCCCACTAGGTTTTTGCCTAAATAATCCAAATCTTGTGAGCAGGAGATTCCATTACCATTAACAAAGCTAACCAAATCTTGTTGATGATGAATGGAATTTTTTCTATGCGTACCTGAGCCTCCAACTAAACCCCGAGAAAAGGGTGAAGCGAGATGATGGAGGAAGAAAAAAGAGGAGAAGAGTTACATGTGCTTGAAGAGTGGGGTGTGGGAAAACAAGATCCTCGGGAAGAACGGGGAGGCGAAATGGAGGGGAACGGGGGACCAAAAAGAGGGAGGGGAGACCAAACGAATGAAGAAAGGTAGCTGACACAAAGAGAAGTGAGTAGTTGAAATTCATAAGGTTATAAGAAAGACATGTCGATTTATGAGAGAGATGCATAGTGAACTCTTGTTGGGATACAAAATCGAGGAGGGAGATAGGGTTGGACGTGTAGTCCACCTCATTCTCCCCCATTAGTCAATGTCACCAACGAATCAAAGAACGGGGACCAGAAGATAATGAAGCAAGCTACCAAGAAAAAATGTTGAGATAATAAAAGATATCACATTAATATAAAAATAATAATCATAATAAAAAACTGGAAATATATTAAGCAACAAACATATACATTTAAGAGATGTATATAGTTATTAAGTACAATATTTTACTGTGCTTTACATAATTCCCTATATATATAAGTTATTTCTTCTAATTTTTTTAGTGTTAACGATTTTTTTTAATTACATTTAGTCACTTTTAAGTACAATTTTTATCCATAGAAAACTTGAACCGGAGCCACTCAGACCAATGTCTTCGCTAACTCAAGAATGACGGACTGAATGCCTCACCTGAACGAACATTGACCATCATAAGGTGGTCTTACGAATCACTTTGAGGTGTATTTATACAAATGATGATAATTTATGAATAGGTTCTTGAGACCTGCCAAAAATTGCTGCTATATTTTTTACTTTAACTTTATAATCCGATGTCTTTAATGTAATGTTTCTTTTTGCCTAAATGTATTTTGTATAAGATTGAAATTTTAATAGGAGGTTGAATAGTGGGTTCTAAATCATGGAATTAATTATTTATCTATGCTTCTGACATGTGGAATGGTCATTGATAATAAGATCTATTTTATAGTCTTCACAGTAGAATTAACTAGTGTGTAAATAATAATGATTATATGCTTATACATGATGAACCAAGTGATAAAATGAAGTGAATATGTATGTTGTGAATAAATGTGAGGCATCCTCGGTGAGAAGGACATGCAATATTTCTAGGTAGCGTTGATTGTGTAAAAAGGAGGACCACAAAAGCCAAACTAAATGTTATGAAAATATAATTATATAACATAGTTTCATTTTATGATAAGGAAATTATGTTTATATTTATGACCGATATACGCCAAACATTATTATTTTTATTATTTTTCTCAAATCATTTATGGAGATTTTGGGATCAAAATTTGGATCTTAGAATGCAAGGAATAATTTGTGTTTTTTCTAATTTAGTCGATTATGCATCATGAATTTTATCAAGTCAAATAGAAATTAAATTTATTATTTTTGGAACTGTCCTATGATTAATGTGCGATTGGTTGGAATTAAGCTTTTCATTCTTTTTTCAGAGTTATGGAAAACTCAAAATAAAAATGGATTGGTTTTTGGTAGAAATAAATTAGAGACTAAATCATTTCTTCATATTGCTAAGATCCAATAACTATGGGTAGGTATTATCACATTGTTACTTTCTTCCATATGTGAAAAAAATGAGACTTTGATATCTAGTAAGTGAGAAAGGTGTTGAGTAATGTGGAAAAAAAAAGAAAAACAGGAAGGAGAAATGAAATCTTCTCACAATATTGTATGGTTCATTACTACCCTCCAAAAAGAAATATGATACATCATAAGAATCATCCTAGTTCATGGTTCATTAAAGCAATATTGAAAGAATTTACCTTATGAAGCATAAAGATCTTTGGGTTGAAGAAAACTAAGGAAATCAATTTTGTAATAGACGAAAAGAAACCTTCATTTTGGAGGGAATCCTTGGACATTTAGATAGAAGTTATAGAATGATGTAACTTATGAATGCATAAGATCATATAGGAATCTTAATGATCTGTTGGAGTGGATGGAGAAATACACCAAAAAAATTAATTTGACCCCATGGACAAAACACTGGATTCTATATACAATATGTGTAATGCATAGATATATAATCATTTATATATAACTAATAATTACATATTGATTGTCCAATCGACATAGATTATGTAACAAGCATGGTTAAAAATCCATGTAAAAATATATAAGACCAAGGTCTTGGGATGCGTATTCCAAGCTAAATGGCGGGTAAAACATCTTAGTGGGTGTTCATTTCAGTTATTATGGCTAAAGGAAATTGGAAAAGTAAATGGAAAAGGATTTTGAAATGCATGAGGAATAAATTGGCATTTTATTTATGAAAATAATGGAAAATAGGAGAAAAGGGAGGTGAAAGGTCACATGTTGCATGTGAGGAGGAAAATGAAGGAAAATAATAGAAATTGAAGAAAATAGAGGCCTCATTGATAGAATGGATTATGAGGATCATTGGGAAATTTTTTCTCACACTTATGGCTCTCATTATATTCTCTATACCTCTCATACTCTTGGGTACTTATAGTTTTATTGGAGCACTCTTGGAGGAGTGTGGCATACTTTGGATTTGGAGAAAGAAGGAAAAGGAAAGGCAGGAAAGCACAAGGGGACATCAGGATCAACGACTACAGCTGGATTGATTTGTAGGTAGCAAGTTGCATGTATTGTTTCCTTTCTAGTTTTGGCATGCACGGCATATGCATGTGGTTTCTTGGTTATGTTCTGTCATTGGCATGGAATATTTACTGGATTGACATTGGATTTTCCTGGCCTTTCCTTTTCCTGGATAGGCATGGTTTTCTGGGTTCATTTTCATTGTTTGTTTATCTGGTTGGTTCACATGTGCCTTTGGTTGTGAGTTGAGTTAATAGTCTGTGGAAGCCCTAGTTGGAAAAACGCTCTGGAGCCATGGAAATCTTGGGTAGAGACTAATCTGTGATGGTTTTGATGTCCGATCATGATTTGGAATCACTAGTTGAGGGTTGAGGTGGTTTGTCCTCTCGAAGCCCTGGTTTGGTTTTGATGCATTTGGTATATGAGATCCCACATTCATGCTTGGAATATGGCATGGGGGTGACTGGCTGAAGAGATATTTGGATCATCCATGTCTAAGTTCAAGTGGAATGTGGGAGTCCAAGACTTGGTTGCATTTTTCTTATGGAAATACAAGTTCTTTTCCCCTTGTATTGATGGGTAAATATGCTTGTTATTCTATGGATTATATGATTGTCATGTGCTTGCTATTTTTGTTGCTTATATGTTGGTTATGACTAAGTGTTATGATGGTGATGAAGTATGGATCTCATCATGTTTTTATTCATAATCGAATGAAAATTTTTTCTATGCCTAAATAGACTATAATTTAGTTAATGTGATGTAACAACAATACTTCTTAGAAATTCTCAGATAAGTATGAGACCCCTATGGTTAGATATGTTATTTAAACCCGTAGATTACATATTTGTGACATGTTTGACGAAATGCATGTCATGGCTAGTAGGGGTCCATTCAAGCCCTTATTCAAGTGTTGGCTTGTGCATCATTATTTTGTTGTTATATTTCAATTCTAAACGTGTCATTGAATTTTGGGTAGTGACCTAGGCTTTGAGACTCAAAAAGTGGCTTAAATGTCGTGGACGTTGGCATAGGTCTATGGGAAAAAGTCCTTGGAACCAGCATGCCCATGTGGTGGGAGATTCCAAAGCCTCTTGGATGCACCCTTACCCATATGAAGGGAGAATCCAGGGGTTAGATAGTATAAAAGCTCAATGGGACCCAGGGGATATATACCTGAGTGGTTGGGTTGGCTCCTGGGAGTTATGTTGTTGATGTGGAAGGCTTGATTGATGTGTTTCTGCTAGTTCCACTTCCTTAAGGTCACCTAGGAGGATAAATAAGATCATAGTAACTCTTCATCACATATTTACTCCAGTTGGTCAGTTAATTGAGTAGATGTGGGAGGAGGTTGTTACATAGTGGTATGAAACCATGATTCACCCCTGGACTAGATGAGTGGTGTGCATTGGTCAATAATTCATGTCAGTTGCACGTGTGTTAATCATACTTGGGGTCTAGATGCTTGTTGCATATGAATGGTGTCAATCATGGTTGTAGTGATGTTACCATGTGAAAGAGGATGTTTTTGTCTTGAAGTGTGTCTTCATGAGTGTATGATTTGTTACGCATTCCTATGTTTTTTTCGTGCATACACGTCTGTTGCATATGTGTTATGTATGTTAGTGAACTATGTGCTTTTTGTGTATGCATGGTGGTGGTCATTATTGTAGTTGTGTCTCCATGTGGAAGTTGATGGTGTTGTTGTTCAATGTGATTGACAGGAGTGCATATCGGTTATGCATTTATTATGCATGTCAATGTCTATATGATTGTTATGCATGCATTATCATGGTTATAATTGTTGTCCATGAGGTAATTTTAGGAATTTTAGGTCATCATGATGTTATTAATATGTTATGATGATAATGTGTTGGTTAAGATAGAGCAGGAGATGCTGATCATCAAAGTGAAGTTCCAGAACTAGGATTTTGGGTGAGAGAAGAGCATCATACATGTATTGTATGATAGACATGCAAGTATGTTAGTTAATGGATTGTTAAATTCATTAAGGTTACATACATGTTTTCCATTTTATTTTTGTTGTGGTTACATGCATGGTGGATGTTAGTGAATCAGTGTGGTCATATGCACATGTGTCGAATAGTTATAAATGAGAGTAATGTGTTGTCATATGCATTGTTATTTTTGTTTTACATTATTTAACTTGATGATTAGGTTATCAAATTGAGATCTTGATGTTATACATATCATGCTATTTTCGATTGGCCTATGTAGTTGGTTAGGGTTATGAAAATTAGGTATGGGTCGACCTAATTATGATAGTGTGTTATAATAATCTAGACTGACTATGCATCTGTGATTGTTATGCATGAATGAAAATTTCTCATGAGGTTATGCTGTGAACTTGTTAGCTAGTTATTATTATGTATATCATGACCTTATTTATGTTTGAGTGGATATGTTGTGAATTTATATCGTGCTAATCTAGATTGATTGTGCAGACAATATAGCCTCCTTTGAGATACATTAAGGTATGAGTTTTCTTATGGCATATAATTAGTGCTTCATTGTTTGATTATGTCATCTATATGGTGTTGATTGGTTGGTGTCTATTATGTCATCTAGTTGATTTATCTAACTGTAATATTCCTAAATGGGGAAAGAAGCAATATAGCTCATAAAATGAAATCAACAGCAAATATTTAACACATGATACCATGAGACCAATATGGAGTCATAAAATTATGTATTAGGATAGAAAATAAATACAAAATAGTGATGCATTAACCATATATAGTGAGGAAACAAGCCTCCCATAAGCAATCACTTCCAAAAATGAGCTATTGTTACAATACAAAATGCCGGAGAGAAACTACAGTGCAATAATGTTAAGAAAAAATTTAGCTGGAGATGATACAATGATAATAAAGTACTGATATAGGCCCCAATATAGTCTAGACATACAAATCTGGGCACTAGATCAATTTTCCAAGACAATCCAAGAAGGTTTCCAGAAAATGCACACAATGTGCCAATGTAAGCTGCAGCCCTAGGGATGAAGATATCTTGCAACAACAGAAATGAGAATATATGGCTAAAGCTGATGTATAAACCTACATATCTTCTCCAATAGATCATCTGGATGAAATAATGGCTCCTCCAATGAAGAAATCACCTCCTAAAACAGCCACTGCAACTACCCCTGCAACTCCTCCCTAAAATAACACAGATTTGGACTGAAACTACATTGTAGGGGATAAATAATCCTTAGCCTGCTCCTAAATGCATCAAGAAATCTCAAGGGGCTTATTTATAGGCCTTCCAATGGATGGAAACCTTCCTCCACTGCAAAACTAGATCTGAAGACACCCGATCTAATTCTCCACTGCTACACCTTGCAACACAGCACAATATTCTGAAGAAATCGCGCTGATGAAGAAATTTGTAGCTTGGACTTAAGTCTGAGTGTGGAAATGAAGTGAAATGCTCCTCCAAGAGGCCTCTCTAGTAAAGATATGGGATTCGTGCTTAGGAACACCCGGTGCTAAACAACACAACAATCTCAACTAATCAGCTAAAGAATGCAGGAAGTCTAAACAGACCACATACCAAATAATAATCTCAAAACATAGCCCATATGGCTTCCATTCTCTTCCTTAAATAAGTTATGAGATTTATTACCCTTGGCCTCACTCAATTAGGTCACTTCCTCCATGCAATCAATCTCCCTCCAAAACTTCTTCATTCCTCATTTAATGTCCACTCCTCCATAACAACGATGTTGATTTGGTCAAAATTGACCAATTCAACATGATCCAACCCCTGTTCATACTCAAAGGTGCTTTATTTATCTGATTAGAAGGCCTCCTTTCACAGTTGAAGTGTTTTTATTGCTGCTAAGGAGTTTTATGGGCCTTCCTACCCATTTATTCACCTACCTAGTGACCAAATAATCTATAATATTCCATTTAGCTAAAAGCTAAATTTTAGGAATATTACACTAACATGCTATGTTTATAGTTTGTTTGAATGCTTTATTAATCGTATCATATGAGTATGTGTATGTAAGTTTGCATGAATTAATGACCTTTTTTAAAGATGATTGTACTAACACACCATGTGTTGAGATAGTTGATGTGTACTTGAGTATAAGCAGGTGATAGTTATAGAAATATGTATTATGATTGATGACTGTGAGTTGATTTCTTACATATAACTAACAGTTGGGTGATGTGATAGCAGATAATAAGGACTCAATTGAAACAAGGTAAATGGTAAAAGATAGGAATTGGGTAATAATTCCTTTGGCTATGTTTGGAAGCCTTAATTCTAAATGAATGAGTGATTTGCATACAGGAAGTATTCTTAAACCTAATATTTTCTAGAATTCTGTGGATATGTGTTGAACATATATTGACAGGTATAATAGTTGGTTTCTATTTATGGTCGGATTCGTCAAGGGACTGGAGTCCCTTGAGAGATGATATATGTATGTGTTCAGATACAAGGGAGTGCTCCTAGCATAACAAGGTAAGGTAATTGGTATATTGCATGTTTATATTATACACTGATAGTTACATGTTTATGGTGTTATGATGCAGGGGATTGCATGGAAAAAGAGACTGCCATGAAATATTTGACAAGACTCAAGCTGAGATTTCCCTTGGAAGAATTTGGAACCCATGGGGGATTAATTCATGGTGTTTGTTCCTAGTCTTGTACTTTCAGTATTTTATGATTTTTTTGCGCTTGATTTTCATATTTATTTATGCTCGGTGCAAGGCCTTGCCACTTTTTTGTGGTGTTGTATTTATTTTTGTTTTTCATGGCATTCCTCTTGTTTGTTCTTGTTCTTTCCTTTTATGTTTTGAGTGCCTTGGGAATTGGTTCGGGAAAGAGGAATTTAATGGAGGTCAGGGAGAGATTCTTGGTACCCAACAAGTAATGTAAGGCACAAGTGAAGCTCAATGCATGAGTAAGCAAAAAAAAATCTAAGGCTATGAAATTCGGTTGGAATGGTTGGGTCCATCGTGGTAAATGGACGGTGGTAGTACAAACATGAGAAAGGTAACTAGTAAGGTAAAGAAAATGGATTTTAGGCGTCAAATACCTTGGCTATATTGGGAACAATTGTTCTTAATGTTGTGTATGGTGTGTACAAATAAAGGAAGTTCTCTTAACCTTGACCTTATGCTATCTGGTAATTTAATGTTGTGATCATGATTATGTTGATATTTATATATGTATGTATGTATGTATGTATGTATGTATCTCATGTATGACATGGTCGTCATGGATCATTATTATGGAGGAATGATTGCTTATGCAGGTGAATGCATGAAGATGTTACTGGTCTTATGAGGAATCAAGTGGGAAGAGTAACCCTTACATATCTATGAGGTCATTATCACGTGGACATGAATGGATATTATATTCTTGTACTATGCCTATGTTTATGTTATGGACAAGTAATGTTGAGGTGCACATCAACGAAGTGAAAGTAGTGTGATCTACGACATGCTAGGATAAGCATGGATAGTGGAAATATTCAAGAATAAAGTTTTCTTGTGGGTTCAATGTGTGGTCTATGAATATGTAGTACTATTGTTGTGTATATGTTGTGCATGTTGAATATTCAATGATTTTACCTATGGTGATATGTACATGTAACATGTGTAGTATTGTGTACATATGATGATTTTATGTCTGTTGTATATATGGTGTTGTGTGTATATTGCATATATAGTGCTAGGTATAAATGGTACTATGCACTCATTGGATACGTGGTGGTGTGTACATACCGTACTATGCACATGTTGGATATGCGGTGTTGTGTGCATATGGTGTTGTGCGCATGTTGGATATATGATGATGTGTACATATGGTGCTACGTACATGTTGGATATGCAGTAATATGTACATATGGTGTTGTGTGTGTATTGTACATATGGTGTTGTGTGCAACATGATTGTACATATGGTTTTGTGTACATGTCGTGCATGTGGCGTTGTTTACATGTGGTGTCATGTACATGTTGTGCACGTGTTGTTGTTTACATGTGGTATTGTGTAAACATTGTACACATGGTGTGGTGTACATTTGGCATTGTGTACACATTGTGTAGGTGGTGTCATGTACATGTGATTTTTTGCACACATTGTGTAGGTAGTATTGTGTACAGGTGGTACTATGTACATGTTATGCATATGGTACTAGTAAAGATGTGGTATTGTGTGCATGTTGTCCATGTTGTGTTACGAGAATGCATTACTATGTATGTGCATGGTGTAGTCATGGTATTGTTACATGTGTATTCATTGTGCTATACTTTTTATATGTACATGTATTTTGTTGTGTTGTACACTGGATGTATGTGTATATGTTGTGTTGTATCACACATTGGGTGTAGGCATATGCATTTCAAATTAGTGTAAGCATATGTATTGTGTTTTATTGTACACCAGGTGTAGGTGTATATGTCGTATGCCGGTGTGGGTGGGTGTATTGTATGGTGGTGTATATCATATGTGGGTGTACGTGTTGTGATGTACACTTTGCGTATGTGTATGTGATTGAATATAAGAAAAGGAATTTGGTGCTTTTCGGGTGTGGCATCTGATCCGGTGTGTGTACAGAAAGAACAAAGGCAGATGTAAGGACCACTAAAGGATAAGTATCGATATTTTATATAAGTTATATTATGCATGTGATATATGATTCTGACTTATGATGGTTACATGTGCTTTATGATTATGGTTTATGATGATTGCATGCGATTCATGATTTTGACCTATGATGGTTGTATTTTAAGCTAAGAATATGTGATATGTTTATACATGATGATTTAATTAAAAAAATAGTTTCACTTGTGTGATAAGTAGTAAAGAAGATTGCGAGTGTACCTTATTAACGAGCTACCAACGAGGTATCATTTGAAGTTATTTAAAATTATTTTGAATCTAATGGAAACTGTGTGCTTGGTACATGAAAGCATGTAATTCGTGGTTTGGGTGGTTGAAACTGACTATAAGCATTAGTATCAATAAAAAAAGGAATTGAAACATGAAAAAATATGTTGGTAAATCACTTCAGGAGCAGGGCCATTGTGGCACACTTGTACCAAATGGTGTTCATTTATTTCCACAAGCATGCTATGACCGATATGATGGTTTTGAGGCTGGGATATTCCTTGGTTTTTGCATCTTCCGATGCAAGCAAGAATTTCCAAGGGATGGACTGCCCGAGATGGGGGTGCCAGCAAAACTTGTAAAGTGTGTGACTACATGGAAGGGGGTGACTAGATTTCCCGAGGGACTGTGTAGCAGAGAAATTGATTTGAATGGAAAATGGAATCTACCCATGGTATTCATCTACCCATGTTATCCATCTACCCATGGAATTTACCCGTGGTATTGTAAATGTCATTGACCCATGGTATTCATCCACCCATTGTATTTATTCGCCCATGGTATTGTAAGTGACATCTATCCATGATATTAATCGACCCATCGTATGTATCCAACCATGGTATTCATCCACACATGGAATTTACCCATGGTATTGTAAGTGGTATCTATTGACCCAGGGTTTTGACCCATGGTATCCACCTATGGTATCTACGCATGGTATTGTAACTCAAAAAAGGATATAAATAACAAGCCTTAGTTTGTGAAAGGATAGACTGTCCACCAGAATGTAGTTTCTGCAGTTATTCTCTATTTTAATAAAACAATTTTCTTTGTGGTTTTATTTGCCTTGTGTTCTCTCTTTTTTCTGGCATTCTAAGTTTGCAGATATTGTCAGATCTATTTCAAATTTTCAGATCTTGGAGACCTACCCCAAGATCCGGATCAATGGTATCAGATTCAGGTTGTGCCTCATGGGAATGAGGGTTTGAAACATATTTCAATTTCAATGTTTTGCAGCAATCTTCCGCAAACTCCATGAACTTTTTTTTAGGCGGCTTTTGCAGATCAGATATGAAAATTTGGTTAAAAATTTTACAAAAAAAACACCATATATAGATTTCTTGCGAAAAAATACTCAAATTCAAAAAAAAAAATCAGCCGAATTGGAGTTCGGATGAGGGAGATATTGCTAATTCAAAAGCAGCAATGTTGCAACAATTATTCTGACGACAATTCATGGATGACAGATATCCTATCGTTTCTTGCACTTTTTAGTGTGCAATTTCAGATAAATGGTTACATATCTGCGCTCCTCTTGAAAAATCACCTGATTTAAAAAAAAAAAATTGGTCGAATTGAAGTCCGAACAAGGGATTTATCACTGATTTAAAATTAGCTACTTTTTCAAAAAAATTATGACGGCGGAACAGTTCCAGCACGAATCTGAGAGTCCATGGTTTCTAGATATCGATTTCAAACACATGAGAAGATGCAGAATGATCGTTCCATTTCCAAAAACAGGCTATAATAAATATTATGATTTATATTGACAAAATTATGCTCATTTTAAATTTGCAACAGCATTCAGAGCAGGTTCCCTTTGGAGATGTGCCCTCCCACCCTACTTTAGTAGGCACCTTCTTCACATTCATCAATTTCAGCATAGCAACATTTGTCTTTGGTTATTTTGAGACGTGCCCTCCCACCCCAAGCTATGTAGGCACCTGCTACTTCATCAACAATCAACATCACGGTTATGGGTCAACCGCACAAAATCCTTCTCATCGAAGTCCATTTGCTAAGCCACACATTGTTAGTAACACAGTTGGTCACAAACATTATAGGGTATTTCTATCCTCGGATCTTCGTTTTTCATGGTTTTGGTTCATCCACAAACCCACACTTCATTGAAGTCCATTTTCTAGGCCGCACATTGTCAATAACACAGTTGGTCGCAAGCATTACAGGGTATCTCTATCCTTGGATCTTTTTTCATCACGGTTATGGGTTAACTACACAAAACCCTTCACTTCAGTGGATATTCATATTCAACAAAGGCTTCTCGGGAGGGAACTTCACGCAATGGGGACCATTGCTTCTTAAGGAGGGAGGAATGATCTGAATAAAAGATGGCATCTAACCATGGTATTCATTTATCCATGTTATCTATCCACCCATGGAATTTACCCATGGTATTGTAAATGTCATCGACCCATGGAATTCATCTACCCATTGTATTTATTTGCCCATGGTATTTTAAGTGACATCTATCCATGATACTCATTGACCCATGGTATGTATCCGCCCATGGTATTCATCCACACATGGAATTTACCCATGGTATTGTAAGTATTATTGACCCATGTTTTTTACCCATGGTATCCACCTATGGTATCTACACATGGTATTGTAACTCAAAAAGGGCTATAAATAACAAGCCTCAGTTTGTAAAAGGACAGATTATCCACCACAATGTAGTTTCTGCAGTTATTCTCTATTTTAATAAAAGAAGTTTCTTTGTGGTTTTATTTACAGCGTGTTCTCTCTTTTTTTCTAGCATTCTAATTTTTCATATCTTGTCAATCCATTTCAGTTTTTTTTTAGATATTGAGGGCCTCTCCCCAAGATCAAGATCTCTCTGTTTTAATAAAACAAGTTTCTTTGTGGTTTTATTTACAGTGTGTTCTTTTACAAACTGAGGCTTGTTATTTATAGCCTTTTTTGAGTTACAATATCATGCGTAGATACCATAGGTGGATACCATGGGTCAAAACCATGGGTCAATACCACTTACAATACTATGGTTAAATACCAAGGGTAGATACCTCTTACAATACCATGGGTAAATTCCATGTGTGGATGAATACCATGGGTGGATACATACCATGTGTGGATGAATATCATGGATAGATGTCACTTACAATACCATGGGCAAATAAATACAATGGGTGGATGAATACCATGGGTCAATGAAATTTTCAATATCATGGGTAAATTCCATGGGTGGATGGATAACATGGGTAGATGAATACCATGGGTAGATGCCATTTTCCATTCAGATCATTGAAACTTGTTTTATTAAAACTGTGTGTAATTGTAGAAACTACATTGTGGTGGATAGTCTGTCCTTTTACAAACTAAGGCTTGTTATTTATAGCCCTTTTTGAGTTACAATACCATGCGTAGATACCATAGGTGGATACCATGGGTCAATACCACTTACAATATCATGGGTCAATACCATGGGTAGATACCACTTACAATACCATGGGTAAATTCCATGTGTGGATGAATACAATGGGTGGATACATACCATGGGTGGATGAATATCATGGATAGATGTCACTTACAATACCATAGGCGAATAAATACAATGGGTGGATGAATACCATGGGTCGATGACATTTACAATACCATGGGTAGATGCCATTTTCCATTCGAATCAGAAATGAAGGATGGGGATGGATTTTTTTTGGCCACTAGCATTTCCATATGGAATCAAATGCACATTGGGAGTGTGCCATTTTCTTGTTTTGGGTTAAATATGACCAGGAATATTAATTAAACTGTTGTTTAAATAATTATTCCTTGAGGAAAATCAAACAATTGTAGATTTATTTAATATTTCCTCATGGGGTTTCCTGTTTAAACCATAAACGACTTAATAAATGTGGTTTACTAAGTTATTTTTCATAGTGGAAGCAATTTTACTTAGGGTAAAATTGGGCTTACATGGCGTAATTAGGTCCATCTAATAATAATAGGTTAGATGACCAAAAAATGGTGTAATAATAATGAGCCGATAATTGTTCACTGAGGGTACAATATCGCTTGATTGCAACGCTGGACAATAGATGCAGACTTTGATTTTTGCAGTGGATTCTAGACTTCCTAGAGAGGAGGTGAATCCAGATATTACTTTGAGGGTGGAGGTGTGAGCCTCTGGATTCCCATGTAGCTGATGTGGGCATGATATCCTTATATTTTCTTGTTGATAAAATGTTTATATGTGTATATTTTTATATGTGTATATCATTGTAAATACTGTATCGAGATGGACTTATAAGTCTCCATAGACAGTATGGTTGTATATATGGTTTTTATTGTAAATATAGTAATGAGCTGTGTTATAAAGATCCCGTAAGTGGTATGTTTGTCATGTTTTAACAATTTTCATTGTAAATACCGCAATAAGTTGTGTTATAAAGATCCATATAGAGTATGTTTTCTTTTTATCACTTTGCAGGTTTGTAAGTGTCATTGAACCTTGAGGACAGTGTTCCCCCAAGGGGGCGGGTTCTATAACAACCTTTGTTAAAAATACATGTAAAAATATATAAGACCAAGTTGATGGGAAATGTATTCCAAGATCAATGGTGGGAAAAACATCCTAGCAGGTGTTCATTTTAGTTATTATGGCTAAAATAAATTGGCAAAGGAAATAAAAAAGGCCTTGGAAAGGCATGAGGAATTAATTAGAAATTTTATTTATGAAAATAATGGAATATATGAGAAAAGGGAGGTGAAAGGTCACAAGTTTCATGTGAGGAGGAAAATGAAGAAAATAATGGAAATTGAATAAAATAGAGGTCTGATTGATAGAAAGTCTTCTGAGGATCAGTTGGCAAGATTTTTCTCACATTTATGGCTCTCATTCTATTCTCTCCCTCTCTCATACTCGTGCATACTTATATTTTTCTAGGAGCACTCTTGGAGTAGTGTGGAATACTTTGGATTTGAAGAAATAAGATAAAGGAAATACTGGAAAGTGAAAGGCGGCATCAGGATCAGTGACTACAACTCAATTTCTTTGTAGGTATCAAGTTGCATGTATGGTTTCCTTGCTAGTTTTGTCATGCATGGCACATGCATGTGGTTTCTTGGTTATGATCTATCATTGGCATGGAGGATTTCCTAGATTGATAATGGATTTTTATAGCCTTGCGATTTCTTGGATAGACAGGGTGATGTGGGCTCAGTTTCATTATTTTTTTGTCTGGTTGGTTCTCATGTATCTTTAATTGTGGGTTGAGTTATTAGTTCCTAGAATCCTTAGCTGGAAAAAACGTTGTGGAGCCATGGAAAACTTGGGTAGAGACCAATTCGTGATAGTTGTGATGTCCGACCATGATGTGGAATCACTAGTTGAGAGTTGAGGTGGTTGGCCTCTAGAAGACCTCGTTTGGTTTTGATGGATTTGGTTTATGAGATTCCACATCCATGCTTGGAATATGGCACACACATGACTTGATGAAGAGAGATTTGGCTCAACCATGTCTATGGTCGAGTGGAACGTGGAAGTCCCAAACTTGGTTGCATTTTTCTTATGGTAAGAGCTCTTTTCCATTTTTATTGATGGGTAAATATGATTTTTATTCTATGGTTTATATGGTTGTCATGTGTTTATCATTTTTGTTGCTTATATGCTCGTTATGACTCAGTTTTATGATGGTGATGAAGTACAGATCTCGTCATGTTTTGATTCTTAATTGAATGAACAATGTATCTATGCCTAAATAGACTATAGTGTAGTTATTGTGATGTAAAAATAATGATTCTTAGCGATTCTCAGATAAGTATGAGGCCCCTATGCTCAGATCTATTATTTAAACTTGTAGATTACATATTTTTGACATGTTTGACGAAATTATCTTCATGGCTTGTAGGGGTCCAGTCAATCCCTTGTTAAAGTGTTGGCTTGTGCATCATTATTTCTCTATTATATTTCACTTCAAAACTTGTCATTGAATTCTAGGCAGTGACCTAGGATTTGGGCTTGAAAAGGTGGTTCAAATCCAAGGGACGTTGATACAGGTCTGTGGGAAAATTTCCCTGGAAGCATGCATTCCCATGTTTTGGGAGCATCCACAAACTCCCGGATGCACCCTTTCCCATATAAAGAGAGTTTTCATGGGTTAAATAGTCTAAAAGCTCAATTAGATCCCTAGGCTAGATAACTGAGTGGTTGGGTTGTCTCCTAGGAGTTTTTTTGTTGATGTGGAAGGTTATTTTGATGTGTTTCCATCGGTTCTACTTCCCTAAGGTCACCTAGGAGGTTGAATCATATCATAGTAACTCTTTGTTGCATATTTACCCTGATTGGTCGGTTACTTGGGTAGATGTGGGAGGAGGGTGTTACAAATTATACATGAGAAATTAGATGAGAGTAAATTTTCATGTCAGGTTCTAGATTAGAGATTAGATGAAAATAATACTAACTGTGTATTAACCATCGATTAAAACCTAAAATGAACACAATTTCATGATCAATGTAGAGGAAGCTTGAATGGAGTATTTTACCGTGGATATCACATTTGTTTCAATGGATTCTTTCTTCAATAATTTTATCTTTCGTGGATCACATTTGGGTCTATAGAATCTAGATGAAGAACAAAAACTCATTATGCTTGTCATTGTGGAAAAATATGAGTACCCATATATCTCGACAAACCTATTACAATGAGATCTAGATAAACATATATGGTTTTTGGGAAAGGATCTCCCGTATATTGTGTATTTGTCATTAAATCGGGTCAAATAATTTATGAAATGGGAAGGAATATTTGAAACCATCACCAGAAAAAATGCTAGAATAATTTCATACAAAATTCCTATAAGTACTCAATTTTTTAACTACTTAAGCCATACAAAATCAAAGAGCTATTTTTGTTGGAAAAAGATTGCTAGTTCACAAGAACTCTCCCTTCCTCTTTATTCTTGCATGTTATTTGCCAAGGTAACAATTTTTTTTTTTTTGGGGGGGGGGGGGGGGTAATGATTCAATATCAAACTTATTTGAATATAGTAGATAACAGTGGAGCCCAAAAAATAATTTTTATTTGGGGTATAGGAGCAAGCAATCATAATTTTCCTCATATAGGTGATGTTATCATTGTTATAATTAAAGAAACAATACCTAACATGACCTTGGAAAAATTGGAAGTAGTTAGACCGATAGTTATATGAACTTGTAATGAATTTAAATGTGACAATGGAATGATGATACGATATGATGACAATGTAGTTGTTGGCATTTATAAGGAAGGATATATAAAAGGATCTTGAGTTTTTGGTCCACTTTCTTAGGGGTTGAGAATTGAATTTCAATAAAATAATTTCATTGGCTCCCGAAGTCTTATAAGTGTTAATAGATATTGTAGAAATGTTATACTTATAATTCATCAAATGGTAAGTGAATCAATTCATTTCATTTCAGGCATATTCCTCGAAGAAGATCAAACCTGATTTTTATATCAAGACTAGGAATTTCTAAGAGTTCATTCATCATGGGTAACGATACTATTTCCAATATAATTGCTTATATAATAAATACTAATATGGTATAAAAATGAATGGTTCAAGTAACAACCACTAATATTACCAAGAACATTAGAAAAATCCTTTTATGAGAACTTTTTACAGAAGACATTAGGGAACATCAGGAATGCCAAAAATTATTTTTTTGATATAGACTTTAAAATATCGGAGAAGGAAGAAAAGGACATATATAACCACTTCAAAGCATACCAATCAACCTAGTTTCAGAATTTATTCCAATTACCGAGAAATTCCAAAAATTGTAGGTGGAATGGGGATCATAATACTTTCTAACTCCCAAGGAATTTTGATGGATAAATAAGTTCAATAAAAGAAAAAAATGGGAGGAGAAATATCATATGTTATGGTAATTTATCCAAATTTCATCCAAAAAATTTATTATGTAAGATATCTCCATAGTATGAAAATTTAGAGCAAGCTTGGTTCGAGAAACCATTTATCTTTATCTAAGAACTTTAGTCAATTTTTTTAATTAAAAGAGGAGATTTGATGAAGAAACATAATCTAACCCATGCAAAATATTTTGTTACTAGATCACTTCCCAAAAATATTTTTTGAGTTTTAAAAGCTAATGAATGTTAGATTTTGACTCATATTTCAGGTAGGACTCGACATGATTCCATATGAATACTACAAGGAGATAGAGTCAAGCTCAAGTTATGTGCTTATGATTTAACCAAAGGACATATAATATATAGTCTTAACAACAAATATTTAAACGATTGAAAAACCTTTTGAAAATTTGATAAGTATCAAGAATCATAGATTAAATGGAGTATAATTATTACGAAACAAAATGTAATATGAGCAATGTAGAAGGTTATAAATATGAAAATTCATCCTTTTATTTGTAGAATTTGTGGAAAATGTTGATCGATTCGTGGATGGAAAGAGTTGTGATATTTTTTTCTAATTTGAGACATAAGAAAAAACAAGAGTAATCCTCTTTCATATCAATCAACATATTTAATGTAAAAGAGATTTCAATATGCATTTTGTGAACTAAAATCACAATAATTAATATGTCAAAAACTACAATATGAATTGGTTCATGTAGGAATGGGCATCGAGTACTAAAGTGAGTTATTCATATTTAAGTAAGTTTAAAAAATACCATGGTAAATGTTATAGATGTACAAGGACAACTTATTTCTTGGTATTTTATCAGTGCCTATGGATTCAAAGCTACAAGGAGACCAGAACCATTTTCTTCCCAAATTACAACAAAAAAAAATATTTCTAAATTAATGGATTGGGGTATTGAATGCATAGAAGTTATGATAAGTGTCCATGGTTGGAGGAGAGATATAACATTACAAACTATTCGTAGAAGTGATATACTATTAAGTTTTGTATTTGACATAACCCATATTCCACATAATGGATGTAGACCTCCCAAAAAGAGATGTGTGTAAGAATTGAATGGAATTCAAGAGAGAAATCATTTAATGATTTGACCAAATAATTCTAGTATGATTCCTAATGGAATTTTAGTCTCTATCCAAACATTACGATGGAAGTGCATTGAATCCAAAGTATGCACTAAATTTCCTCATTATGGCCAGTTTTCTCTATCTCCACCCCATAGAGGTTGAGTTGATACAATATACATCACAATGTTAAGATATTTACTTGGAGAAGTAGAAGGAAAATGTATCAAGCACATTCAATTGGAGAACATAAAACATAAATATTTTGTAATAATAGTTATTTAAGAATAAATACATGACATTTTGATGAATCTAAAAGAAATTGTACTAAGAAGTGACTCACATAGAACATGAGAACCTATTTTTATATTGTTGGACCCAATAATGTAACTAATCAAGATATCATATTACCATCTTCTGTGAAAGTAATTGATACTACAAAACATCTAGCTAGACTTACTACATCAATTACTTCTCATATTTTTCATAAATCATGGATATATTATACATAATCCAAATAATTATGAGGATTAAAATTTTCCTATAGATGATTTTTATGCTTGTTTGTGATGAAAATTATTATTCATTCCTATGGGAGTGAAAATGAAATACAAAAATTCATTTTCCTAGAAATATGGATGATGTGGGTTAAATCCTAGGGAGGAACTTTTCCAAGTTTCTCGAAATTTGTTTGACTTGTTTATTTCCTTCTTCAATGGAGAGGAAGAAAAAATTGATGGAATCAGCAACAGAAAATGTTTGAATTTGTGTGCCTTCCCCTTTTCACATGTATTGACTGACACGAGGGAAAAGAAAGAAAAAAATGTATTTAAACATATTTTCATTTACAAATTATAGTTACCCCCAAAATCCTATAACTCCCTTAGAAAATTCAATATACATACATTATTTTACCTCTTAAATTATGGTCGAGAATATCTAATGGGAGTAGAACACTTCAGGTAGGAATCTATTGAACAAGTATTGGAAGTTTTATGAAATCATTTTGCAATTGATCTACCCAGGAATTAGTTTTAGGTTAACTAAATGGTTGGTCCCATTTCATCTCATCATTCATATCCTTTCCCTAAGTTCTTTTGGAGAGTCATGATAATAATTTCATTTCAAGTCTTTGACATCTCTATATTTGGTGGAATATTCAAAGGAAACATTTGATAATATGGGTATATCTAGGGAGAAATAATTTTTCTTGAAGCAAATTTTGCCTAAATTTTTATATTGGAATTTTTTTCATATTTAAAAATACCTAAATTTAAAGATTCATCAATAGGAAACATTACCCCAATAGATAAACAAAGGGTTATTTTTAGTACCGATCAAGGGTATTGTTGTAGCTATTAGACATTGAAATGGATTCTGAAATTGATTTGAAAAAAAATTGTAAATAATCCCATGGGTACTAAGGACATTAAAAGGACACCTTATAATTTTTTAGGTATTGTAAAAATTATTTGAATATAGTGGAAATGTACCATTTGGGAAATTTCTCCAAAGGAGTTGCAAATGGATTTTCTAGTTCATGAATCACTAATGGTTCTAGAACTTCTAAGCCTATTATACATGTAATAGTAACTAGAATTACTACTAGAAAAATATATGAAAGGTCATTAGGCCAAGTGGGTTCCATAATAATTATGTTCCATACCTTTATCTATTTTAGCCCTTAACATAGGATACAACAAAACCATTTGATGGGTGGTTTTTGATTGACCTAGGTTTGACTTGTACTTCACACCAATAAAACCTTAGACACCATCCCTTTCGGCAACGACTTGCAAGCATATAACAGTCTCACCTGAGGTGGCTATGCCAGGTTGCAGAACCAGGTTTCTGCAGCCTTGAGGGACTACATGAGGAGGCTTTACTTCTCTTCTCTGCACTTAACCAATATCTTAACATGTATATTACTACTGCGTGGTATAGCTTAACTAGTTACTTCGTATCATCCAGCTAAACATAAATGTATTACATCATAAGATAATATACGCTATCATATCATTCAATTGCAACCATTACTTTGCATAAACAGATAAAAGAAACACATAAAACATAGAATATGCACAAAACTTCTATTCTTTATTAAATATGGATCTATTCAATGTGTACAAATTCTTCGACCTACGCATGTAGCTACAAGTGGTCTACGCAAAACACTGCAAACTCTTCCAAGGTCTCCAGTCACTCAATTGCAGAGCCTTCCCTTAAGGCCCAAAACAGACTAAAGGCAACAAATACAAAATTTTTCACTCACCAACTACCACAATATATGACTCTCACAAAGCCTTACATCGCTTTATATAGGTTCACATCAATACAAAACCACAGTCCATATACCATGGGATAGAAAAAATAACCCAATACCTGTTACAAAATGAGGGGCTTCGACCCACCCCAAAGACCCTAGACACCATGCGGTAGTTCTAGCTTTGCGGTACCACCCACTCCGCTCCTTGATATGTAGACTCTTTGACAAAAAATGGACCAAGTTGAGTTCCATCCAATAGGCCCCCAAAACTCACATGTGACTCATCCTTAGTCACTTAGTTGGTTCGCCCTGAATATTCATTTCTATGATGTCATAGGCCTTGTTGCAATGTTGAATCATCTCTACAATCTTCTTTTCTTCCTTGCCCACTTCTTTGAGCATCTTCTTTTTTTTCAGTCCAACTATCTTTTGGAGCACGTCTTTCTTCCTCTCCCGAATTTTCTTAAGCTTTCCATCTACTACCTAGGAAAGCTGAATGGCGTCACCCTGCCAAGGAGGAGTCCTCGTTGTTATAATATGGTATTTTCTTCTAATATATTTGATCCGAATCTGAGGATTTTTTCCTTTGGTGACCCTGGTGAGCCTCTACAAGACTGCTAAGGTCTTCACAGTTGCCCGAATTTCATCCAACTACTTCTGTTCATGTGTATCTCTTCCTCAATCCACTGAAATTTTTTATCCTCCTATAGTGAGGTCCAAATCTACATTGTATAATCTAATAATCTTCCACATTCTGCCATTGTGTCAGCGATGCCTTTCAGCGTGGTTTTGAGTTTTCCTTCCCTCTTCTCACGCACTTCCGGTGGTGTGACTAGCTTTAGCCTTAGTTACAACTCATTAATTTGTACTTGATACTTGAACTTCAACTTCTCAATGTCATTCTTTGATTCCTTGATTGCGAGAGCGAGCTTCACAACCTTGTTTTCGGGTGGCTCTTCTGTGCAACCTTGGACATCCGAAACTTCACTACAAGTTTTTTTGTTGCTGGCATGCCTCATATATTTCCTTGAGCACCTGATTGAGCTCTATCTTCATCGCATTTTTTTCAATTTTCCTCCTGCACTTGCACAGTGAACTGTGAAGCGCATTGTTCTCGCCCCCTCAATTCTTCTGTGATACTTTGGTGGAACTCATGAAAAATTTGTGCCAACAATGCGAAAGTGTTCATGCTAATACTTTCCCATCCTTTTGAGAGCTCTCTATCTTCTACAGCTTCGAACTATAGTGCTCCTCGTGGTACCTACAAAATTCTCAAACCAAATTGTATCTCTATTCAGTACTCTAGTTGCGCTGGTTGACCTACATGCACTTGTTGATTGGTTGGTTTCTCTTGTTGTCTTTCTGTCTACAATAGAACCTCTAATTCTATCATTCACTCTTCGACGCCAGTGAGTAGCATGGTGTAGTGATCCTCGATCATATTCTACGACTCTGCAGTTACTTCTCTCATTTTATCCCCAATCTCGTCGATGTCCCCTTTAGTGAGGATAAGCAATGTTGTGCCTCTAGACTTGGTTTCTTTCTACTTCTTCCTTGGGCTAGCCATAGTCACTGTAGGTACTCTATTCTAGATAATAAATGGTGAATCTTCTGGCTCTACGTCATTCGGAGGGTCTTGGCTACCTTGGTCATGCTATGGCTCTATTCCTTTGGTATCTTCCCCATCCTTCGATGTTTCTTGCTATGCATCTTTCCATTCCTCTGTGTCCTTTCCACTTGTTCATACATGTTGTGTGGTGTATTTCACAGCTTCTCTGCTTCCTAGGGTGGAGCCATCCATTGTATCATCCATTTCTTTATAACCTCTACATGGTTAGCCTCTATGACCAAATATGGCAAAATATGCCATTCCTTCATTGGATCCATTTTGACCTTAAGGTATATCCTGTGAAAATGAACCTTAAAATCGGTGACGCTCCAATATTTCTCATACAAACTAGGTGAGAACATAGGATGCTCATTGACCACCATGTGTAGGTCCATCTGCATTAATACCCAAAAAGTATTGCTTTACTGTGTGCGTGTCGGCTACTTGGAAAACCAAAGAAACGCATACCTCGCAGCTTCGCACACATCTGGTTGAACTGTAGGGAATTGTGACTCCACTGCTTCCTTCCAGGCCAATAATGTGATGATAAAAAATGACCATGCGTAGTGAAAAGTTTCCCATTCCTCCTGCGATTCATGACAATCCTCCAATAACTCCTTGCATAGATAATCGACCCAGTTAAATTGAACCCCTTTACTACACTACGCGGCTAAAGAGACCACGAATACTGGGACTTCATTTTTTCTAAACTCATGCATGATTTTCCCACCAAGAATGTGTTTGGCGAAGCACACCCCTTGGTCATTGATAGAATTGATGTCATAGCCCCTTGACTTCTTTATCAGTTCATACTTCCTTTTCATGTCTTCAGCGATAGCCTTATCCTGACTCTTTCCAACGAACTCCTCGATGGGGTTCTTTCCCTGGTATTATAGCGTGGTGACTCTTCTGATCATCATTTTTTCTATTGGGATCCTCTATTCTAGCGAGAGCTACCTATCATTCACTAAAACCAAAATTGTCAAGCACAAATCGTGTTGACGGAACTTTGACCAAAATGTGGCACATTCAACATATTTAACAGCCCTACCCTTTGCAATCCTTGAGCCCACTGGGGTTCCAAACCAATGAATTTACTCTTTGGGTAATATACTTGGTGTAGGTACCTGATTTGTTCACATTGTGGGTACTTACCTCAATAATTAAATTCCCAATATTCCAACTTCAACTATGGAACTTGCCCCAGTGGTTCTACTTCAAATGGTAGTTTTTTAGGTAGTAGAGGTGTGAAGACTCTGAACTTTGCAGTATCACGGTATTTAACCAGCTCAACACCCAATTTCCTTGGTGGTAGTACAGAGAGAACTTATGTATCCTCTGTCTCCATCTCTTCCAACTCAATTTCTTCCTCACTTTCATCGATCTCCATTGGTTTCTTCGGTTGTCCTTCTATTGTTTTCTCCGCTTCTCCTTGCCCATTTTATTCCTCGGATATTATCTAACTGCAAGGGTTTCAACTGGTCTCTTTTCCTACTTTTTCTTCCATTGCACTTTTGTGGTGTTCTATTTTCATGGTGACCTCGATCTTGTTACACTCGGTGTTGTATCATCCATAATTCTTGCTAAGCCTTTCTTCACAAATTCCCTGGAAATCTCTTCAAAACTCCTCTCAAACATACCACAAGATGCATGATTCTTACTTGGTTGAAAACTCACAGTTTTAACTCTCTAGAGTGTAAAGTGTGAAATGTGGAGTGCAACTAGTCATTTATAACAAATTTTAAGTATGAACCCTTAGAATATATTAGATCTTTCTCATTTAATCCAGATATGGCGACAAATTTGAAGAGATATAATTAGGGGAATTTTGAGGTCTAAAATAGGCCTCATAAGAAAAATGTACAAACAAAATAAAATTTATAGGAACCAAGAGGATTCAAGATGATGATGTCAACCATGGGGGATGATTCACCATTTTTGGAGTAAAAAAAGTAAAAAAGTTTAACAAATAAATTAAAATAATAAAACAACTTTTTCAACTTGTATTTTCAACTTATCTCCCTAAGATTTTACTTAAATTTCGAGTGGTAGTACTCATTGTATGCAAAATTCAATTCCTCATCCAAGGATTGCCCATGTTGCATACTTTCCATGGACCCTACTACACGAAAAATGTGATTGCAATTTTATTTTCATGTATTTCTCATTTTTCGTGTAGTGGGGTCCATCAAAATTATGCAACATGGGTGATCCTTGGATGAGGAGTCAAATTGTACATCGAATGAGAATTTCCACTCGAAATTTGAGTAAAAACTTAGGGAGATAAGTTGAAAATACGAGCTGAAAAAATAGTTTTTTATTTTTTCCCTCTAAAGTTTGATGATGTAATGTAATATTATTTTATAATTTCCACTATTACTTTATAATGTCCTTAGGAGGCCCATTTTAGACCTCAAAAATCCCATAATGGCTTCATAAATGCATTTCCCCCACTCCTTTTAATGACAAATTTCGTTTTAACGGTAACTATTTCCTTCCAATGATCATATTTATGGAAAACTTAGACAAAAATTTGCTTGTTTCACAGTAATAATTCTGTTGTCATTCTTCTCTAAAAGTTTTACATACTCCTAACTATCACACAGTGATCATCCTTCAGTGTGGTTCTTTTAGACTTCGCCATACTCCTAAACATCGCACAGTGATCTTCCTTCAACGAAGTCCATTTATACAGAGTAGTTTATAGTCCAGTGCCCACTTTCAATTTCAAGTGGCACTAACACTATCCTCCCTTCATCTTACAGTGCACAACTCCAGGGATAGATGTGTCCCTGTGTATCTTCAATCTGCTACCATTCACTCATTTTGGCAGTAACTGACCATCCAACTTCACGAGTTGAACTGTGCCCCCATATGAGACATGCTTGACAATGTCCAATACCAACCAATGCATTTTTAATTTTCCTTGTAGCTTCACAAATTTTCTATCATACAACACGACACGATATCCTTCCTTGAATGTCTTCTTCTTGGTGTGCCTGTCATGCCAAACTCTCTCCATTACTTTTTGTACTTGATGATGAAAACTTGCAATAAACCTGTCTTATTCTAGAGCAAGCAATTGTTCCATCCCTTATTCTATGATATCATGATCTACCATACTTGTGAATGTTGTGATTTTTAAACTTGGCACAATGTAATCCATAGGCATGACTTCTTCTTTTCCATATACCAACCTAAAAGGTGTCTAGCCTGTCAATTTCTTGCATGTTGTCCTATATGCTCATAACACTGCTGGAATCCTTAAATCCCTGTCCTTTCTATTCACATTGCACACCTTTGTGAGTGCATTCTTCAAAATCTTATTGAAGGCTTCAATTTTCCCATTCGTCTATGGATGATATGGTGTACTCTTCTGATATTATACTCAAAATTATTTAGTCAACACTTCAATAGTCTTAAGCAAGAAATGTGATCCTCTATCACTCATCAAGATCTTTGGAAACCCAAATATGGAAAAAATATATTCAAATATGAACTTCACGGAAATATTGGCACTGCAACCCTTAAGTGGTTGTGCTTCGGCCCACCCCATCAAATAATCAGTTGCAGTGATTATGTATCTCGCATCAGTCTTCCTCCGTGGTGGGTTAATAGGTCCAGAAAAGTTAATAACCCATTTTTCAAAAGCTTGCAATGTCACCCGAGGATTTAATGGCATTTCGTCCTTTCAAGATGGCTTCCCTATTCTCTGTCATGCATCACATGCTTGAAAAAAATCCCTTGCTTCCTTATGCAGTGTGGGCCACCATAATCCAGCTTGCATGATCTTCTTCGTAGTGGCCTTTCTTGCATAATGTCCTCCTGCAGTTCCTCGATGAGCATCTTCCAAGACATGTTGTCTTTCATGCTCAGGGATGTATCTGTGCAATATTTCATCTGGTCCCATTTTGTAAAAATGACATGCAATCAGTGAGAAATCAGCTGCTCTGACTACCATCTCCTTCTTTTGTTGCGTAGTGTACTCCGCGAGTGCCATTCATGTGGCTAGAAATAGAATAATATCTGTGAATTGATCATATATAACCCTGATTGCGAATAACTGCACATCGGGAAAGTTATCCTCGATGCTTATGGGTTCTTCTCCTCTCTCTATCCTTGACAGATGATCAAGCTTAGAATTCAATCTTCCTGGTTTGAATACAACTTTGAAATCATACTCCTGGAACAACAACAACCATCGAAATATTTTTCCTCCTAAAACAAGCTTATTCACCAAATAATTTAGCACACAGTGATTAGTGAACATATTGAAGTGCACTCCCAATAAATAATTCATGAACTTTGTAATGCATAGACCATAGCCAATCCTTCTCTTTCTGTCATGGAATAGTTCTTTTATACCTTGGATAGTTTCCTACTTGGAAAAGCTATGCAGTGATCAATTTCTCCCGCTCCTGGCTGAGCCAATACTGTACCCAACTCTATGCAATATGCATCAACATGTACATGAAATTTCTTATTCCAATCCAAGAAAACCAGAATAGGCATGGTTACCATCTTCTCTTTTAGTACATCTTTTCTCTTCTAGAATTATTCATCCCACTGAAAAGTGACATATTTCTTCAATAACTTCTCCATAGGCGCAGTTATCTACACATACCCCTTTATAAACTTCCTTTAATAGCCAGTGTGTCCAAGTGTCATGCGTAGTTGTTTCACTATCTCAGGTCGATCCAGGTTTACAATAGCATCAATATTCACAGGGTTCACCATGAGTCCCTGATTAGAAAAAACATGCCCCACCAATATACCAAAAGGTAGACAAAATATACTTCTTCAAATTCAAGGATATTTTATATCACATACATGTATCCAACATCAGCCTTAAGCTTGCAACGTGCTTTTTCAACAACCTGAAGATAGTCCAATCATCAAAGTAAACCTCCAGAAATTTTTGTATATATTCCTTGAAAGTTGCGTCTACAACTCTATAAAATATGACAGGAGCATTATTCAAACCAAAAGACATCACTTCGTACTAGTAACAACCCCATCCCATAGAAAAAATTGTCTTGTGTCTATCTTCTGGAAAAATTATAATCTGATGGTAACCTAAAAATCTGCATGTGAAAGAATAAGCCTCTTGTCCTCCTACATTGTCCAATACTTCGTCTGTGAATGGTGTGGGATAGGGGTCATGCAAACTTGCATCATTCAATTTCCTTAGGTCCACACATATTCAGATCTTGCCCTTTGCCTTATTTTCTTGAACTACAATAGGACTTACCCATTCATATTATTCAAACAATTGAATGATCCCTTCTTTGATCATTTTCTGTAACTCCTCCTTCACTTTTTCATTGTATTATAGATTCAATTGATAGAGTCTTTGCTTGATGGGCTTCGCGTCAGGTTTTAGATTAATCATTATAATTCCTAGGTCCCCTACTATTCCTTTCAATTCAAAAATCTTCATGGGGAAAATCTCTTGATACTCATCCATTAGATTTACAACTTTTTTAACCATATGTTCATCCCAATAATCTCCAATCATTACAAATTTGGTTCTTCCTCTAACCCAATATTCACCTTCTCCGTTTTTGTGGGTTGCGCTATATCGAGTATTTTAGGTTCTAATCCAGCAACTTCGCGATGTAACTCTGATACTTGAATATCAATATTGTGTGAATCATCACCATCCTCTTTCGTGGTCACATTATATAATTCTAGTGTGTGTTGCAACTATGCGGTCCAATCTGACTGCATCCATGGTAGCGTAGTTGCGTTCTTAAGAAACCCTGCTCTGACTTCTTGAAGGGATTCGTATATGCACGAAAAATCATCTTCAAAACTAAAGGTTAGAAGGAACCCTTCAACCAAATTTTTCCAGTTCATCATTCCATATCACAGTTATGTCTCAAGATCCCAATTCATAGCTATCATTTCCAATGTGTGAAAAAACACATGTACCCACTACGGTTTTGGATTTTCTCCCCAAGTTGAAGTCCATCGAAAAATATTCTCCTAGCGATTATCCTTTCCATCATATTTACATATATTTTGGTATTTACTAGGTCAAGTATGACCTTCATCAGCCTGTGATACTCGTTTCAACTCCCTATATTCTCTTTATGAGTACCCCACCATCTAGCAGGTGTAGGCCTTAGAGTGAAATCCAAAGCTTAGAACATTTTTAATTCTAGTAATTTTCTTTCAAATTTATCAAGAAAAATACTTACATCTCCTATCCGATCATAATAAGGAAAATCACATACCTTTGAAGTTATGCAGCGAAGTGATCTTGTGTTTCTAGCACATCGTCTTGTAAACAATTCATGCAACTTGTTCTACCCTTTTTGAAGTTCTTCATCGAAATCAGACACATAGGAGCTATCTTGTTCCTAGCTTAACCTTCCATATGCAGTGGGATTCATAGAATATTCCTCCTTAGCTATTATCTTGTAAAAGTTGTTGACATCTGCGTTGAAGTACTCATCATGAATAATCTTTGTATAATGCACTCATTCTAATGGGTCTAGAGGAACAATGACCCTTAGATCATCATTTTTGAACACCATTTGTCTCTTCTTCAAGTTGATTATCACCACAGTGTTGAAGTCTAAATCCAATCTAAGAAGTGCCAGATATGGATTGCTATCATCTACAATTTCAATCACTATGACATTTGTAAGAGAGCACACTCCTTCAATATCCACTACAATGCCATATATCCTTCCCATAGGAATGATGTTTTGTTGGTTGTCCATCCTCAACTAGATCACGACCATTGCAAATTTGGACTTCCCATTTGCTCCCAAGTTTTCTTAGGTAACACATTGGCATTGGATCCAAAATATAGGACTACCTGATCCATAGCAAATTCTCTGATCTGCTCAGTTAATCTCATTTCCTTCTTGGTTTGCTTCTTATGTCGATGTAGATTTTTTACTGTGGGCTGATCACTTTTTGGCACTTATTAATGCAAGAATCTAGAAAATTCTGAAGTCCTTTGACAACCTTATGATTCCTCAGCAGCTTCATGCAATTCTGTACGAACGGGCTTAAAATACTTGGATCAAATTCTTTCAGCTAAGTAGTTACCTCAGCGTTGTCCTTCTTTGGTATTAAATTCTACAATGGCTGCACGTTAGACGTCAAAGCTCCAGGATCTATGAAGCTTCAATTCGCCTCCATGAGTGCCTCTTTTTTCACTTGCATATTGAATCTAGGGTCTTTTTCTGTGGTATTTCTCACCCATGTATACTCCATCAACATCTTACCTTCTACTTTATCATCTCCTACCAAAGCTCCACTCCTCGTTACGATATTGATGTGTAGTTCATCCTCCCTTGGTTCAGTGATCGTCATCTGCATATTTTGTCTGGGCTACTAGTTGCTTTTCTCCTGCATCTTTTCCATAAGGACCATACATTCTTCTATCACATGATCCAAATCTTTGCAATACTTAGAGGTGGAAGTACTATTTTTACAATCTCTAGCATTATGTCCTGTCTGTCAACAATTATAGCATATAGTCTGGTTGTGCCCTCGACTAGCTCCACCTCCTCATCCTCATCATCGTCCTTAGAAACATCCTCAAACAACATACTATCCTTGATTTTCATGTGTATATCCTTAATCTTGCATTCAATAAGAATCAATAGTTTGTTCCATCATCATGTCATAACTTCGATAATTCTTCTCATCATGCCCCACTGAATTATATAAGTTGAACAATAACTGCTTGGGGGTCTACACGTATTTCTACAATAAATAACACTGTTCTATATGATTTTTTCCTTCAGTCCCGCATATCTCACCCATAGGCCTAGTCCCGGGTTCAATGGATTAGGTGTTCCTCTAACCAAGTAATCTCTGAACATAGGGCATTGTTCCTTAAAATGGAATTCAAATTTTCACTTTATGCACCGCACTTATGTTCTATATTATGATCTAACTTTGTTACGTTTCCTGAGATCTTGCAGTTCTAAGGTCATATGAGCTAGTTGAGTGATCAGGTGCTCAAAATTATGATAAAAAATGAAAATTGTAGGAATTATGTTGAACTTGAATGACCACGTATATCTCGTTGTTCTGAATCTGGCACAACCCTTTTCACAGAAAGCTGACACCATATGCTCCCAGAAATGCGTTCTATCCACTTTTCCAAACTGGTAAATTTTGGTAAAAAAATGGAGGTTGCCCAGTTAGCAGTCTATACAGCTGATTGGGCATGGTTGATTGGTCAAACAGTAATTGTAAAGTGGGCCAATATTGGCTCAATATTTGTTCTATGATAATTGGTTGTTGGTTGGCATGTTTTTATTGGTTGGAAATGTGGCAAACCACATGTTGCCACATGGCCCAACCAGAGGCCGCCACGTGGTAGCATGGGAGGCCGCTAAATTTTTTTTGAGGTCAAACTGTAGTCCACCATGGTTGAACACTAGACCTCACCACCAACAACACAGAGTCTTAACCAACTGTGTCAGGGTATTACTTGTTAATACTATGGGGAAATAAATTATATAAGTTTTATGTGGCAGAGGTATTGGGGTAGGGGCCAGGGCTTAGTTCTGACCCCCCCAAATAACATAGCATGCGACCTCTACCCAAGAACTAGAGGTGGAGGCGAAGTCCTAACCACCGAAAAACCACTGCAAAATGTGTCAACAAAACCACCCCATATGACACCCCGCTTTGACCGCCACCAGGCTTCTAATTTGTAAGCCGCCACACTAGCCGCCACCAAATATTGCCCATGTGAGCACTAACGCACTAACTGTCAGTGATTAGTTAACCATCGAACGTTTTAAATTTAAAAAAATGCAATTTGACGCTATTTTTATAGTTTAAAATTGGGATTATAAGCGTTATTGGACAAATTATCGTTCCGATAATTTCGCCCATATTTTCAGGAAATTGTCCCCTAGTTAGCTGAATTAAGGGTGAATTTGTAGGATCAATACATATTTTGGAGAAATTGTGGAGTGGTTAGCAAGAAAACTAGGGAGGCTCATAACTTCTTCAGTTTTTGACCAATTTCGGATCAAAAAGAGGCAAGGCATGAATTTTTGGACATTCTGAAGCTGATGGAATGGGTTTTGAAGCCATTTGAGCAATGTAAATGTATGTAATAACCATCTTGAGCATAATGAAAGAGGGCCAAGCCATTGGAAGCTATACTAAGGAGATGTAGCCTAGGAGGGGTGAACTCCTTCATCATTTGTTGTTTTGTGGTTATTATTACGGTGCATTTTCTGTTGTTTCTGTATATTTCAGAGTTTATTTACATTCTTTATGTGTTTAAATTTAAAATTTAAAATTCTCGAAAAATCATTTAAACACTTGTAATTTTCAAACCATCAAGCACAATTTGATTACTATCTCATACAGATAAAGTTTGGTATCAGATCTTAGGTTTTCATTGCTACTATGAGGATTTACTAGTTTGCAAGTGTATGTGATGCTTACAAGGTTGAAGCTTAAGAGAGGAGAAGGAAAGCTTGTGGTTGCAAGTCCTCAAGTTAGGCCAAGGACAAGAAGAGCCAATTTTCCTCAAGCTCCACCACCAATTATTCCTCAAATTGCAATTGAAGCTTCAACAAGCATGCATGTCTCATGAAGGAGGAACTAATAACATGTCAAATGATGAAAATAATTTCAAAAAAGATTTCTTTGACATGATTGAAATGGTAAAGGTTCTCTATGAAGAGAGGAATTCAAGATTGGAGGGTGAAAATTCCAAGCCTTCAAAAGAAGAGGGTTATTTTGGAGTAAAAGGAGGATATGATGACAATCCTTCAAAGGGAAATGGTGAAAAACAACCCTCTTTTCCACCATCATCTTCAAATCCATCCTCACCCTCATATTATTCCTCTTCCAAAACCACTATTGCTCAAACACCTCCACACACCACAAGTGTGCATGGTAAAACTTCTTTATTAAAAATTGATATAAAATTTGAATTACCTATGTATAATGGTGAAGTGAATTCTGAAAGACTTGACAATTAGGTTCATCAAGTTGAAGTTTATTACAAGATCCAAAACATCAAAGATAATGAAACAAAGATTCAGTTGGCTTCATCGAGGTTGTAAAGTGCTGCTTTAATTTGGTGGGAAGCCAAAAAACAAAAGGATATGAAAAATTATGGTAAGGTATCCACCTCTTAGATAGATATTATTGTTTCACTTAGAAGAAAATTTTATCCATTAGCTTATATGCAAAAGGATATTATGAATTGGCAGAATTATAGACGGATAAAGGGTCAAAGTGTGCAAAGCTACACTCAAGAATTTAGAAGAAGATACTTGATATTAGGTTTAGACTTGAATTCACAAGACACTTTGTTGAAATATATTGGGGGTTTACATAGTTATTTACGACATACTATCATTATGTTTATTCCTACAAGTTTAGATGAACTTTGTGTCTAGGAAACTCATCTTGAAGCAAGAGGGAAAAAAATTCCATAAGAGGGTAGAAAAAAGTCATTCACAAGTGGAGACAATGGTAAGAACAAGTTCAAAGGGAAGGGAAAGAAGAATGCATCTGTCGAAAAGGAAGGAGAAAAACTAACATGAAAAAATTGTTCCAAAGAGGGTGATGATGAAGCTCATCGTTGGAACCTTCATCCTGAGATGAAACCAAAGAAGTTTAACAACAAAGTGAAGAAAAAGACAGTTGCAACTACACAAAATGACTAAATCTTCAAGCAAGCACTAGATCTTCAAGTTTTCCTAATGAAACTCAATATGAGAAAACTAGAACTGAACTTTTCCATATTTGGGTTATTTCAAATATTACCAAAATTGATACACTTTTTGATAGTGGTTCACAAGAAAATTTTATTTTTGAAGACTTAGTCAAGAAACCAAACTTAGAGACCATTCCTCATCCAATACCTTATCCTTTAGGTTGGATATGCAAGAATGAAAAATTACAAGTAATGAGTAAATGCATATTTAAATTTGCAATTACAACAAACTTTCTTGATGAAGTTGAACTTGATGTAGTACCACTTCATATTTCCAAATTTTTTTTGGGAAGCCCATATTTGTATGATAGAAAAGATATTTTCCATCGCCATGAAAAGAAAGTATCACTAGTTCAAATATGACATAGAGTACATTGTTAGAGCACACCAACATAAACTAAATCTTTCACTTGTAAATTCCAGAAAAATGAAGAGACACATTAACTCTAGCAAGAATGTTGTTCTTCTAATGCTTAAGAAAAAGAATGATATTTAAAATGAAGCTTTTCAAGGTTGTGATTCAAGATTAAAATCTGATTTAGTTGAGGTTGTTAACCAATATGATGAGATGTTTCAAGAGCCAAAATGATTTCCTCCCAAGAGGGGAATCCAACATGAAATGCAATTGCAGCAAGATTGTCCTCCTCCTAGCATTGGCATGTACAGGATGTCTATGATGGAAAGTGCAGAAATTAAAAAACAAATTCAAGAGTTGTTGGAAAAAGGGATCATCAGGCTAACTACATCACCATGCAGGTCACCTATTGTTTTGGTGCCAAAGAAGGATGGAATATGGTGCATGTGTGTGGATTTCCGTGCATTGAACAAAATTATGGTAAAGAACCATTACCCACTTCCTAGAATTGATGATTTACTTGATCAATTGAAAGATGCAAATATTTTACTAAGTTGGACTTAAGGAGTGGCTATCATCAAATTAAAATTGTTGAAGGTGACATATGAAAGAAAGCATTCAAAACAAAGCAAGATTTGTTTGAATGGCCTATTATGCCTTTTGGTATTTGCAATGCTCCGGCTACATTTATGTGTGTGATGAATGATGTATTGAGTCCATTTCTAGATGAGTTTCTGATAGTATACTTAGATGACATATTGTTTTTTTGTAAATCTCACGAAGAACATGTCATGCATGTCAAAAAATTGCTTGATGTCTTGTCTAAAGAACAATTGTTTTTAAATATGTCGAAGTGTGAGTGTGGAAAAACTTCTTTAGTGTATTTGGGTCATATTGTTAGAGGAGGTGAATTGAAAATAGATCCCTATAAGGTTGATGTCATTCTAAATTGGCCAAAGCCCAAATCGGTTACTGAGTTAAGAAGCTCTTTGGGAGCAACCCAATATTGGAGGAATTTTATTGCTAACTTCTCTTCTATTGCGGCTCCATTGCATGCATTGAAAAGTGTGAAGCAGGTCTTATAGTGGGGAGGTAAACAACAAAAGGCATTTGATGCATTGAAAGAAAATATCAGTTCAACTCCAGTACTTTCAGTTCTAGACTTGAGACATTCATTTGAGATTCATACTGATGCTAGTAATTATGCCTTGGGTGCAATCCTCATGCAACATGGTAAGTCTATCTGTTTTCATTCAGAAACTTTTAATGGTGCAGTGATTAACCATCCCACATATGAAAAGGAGTTTTATGCATTGGTGCAAAGTGTGAAAAAGTGGAAACATTAAATGACAGGTAAGGAAATAAAAATTCACACTGATCATCAACCATTGTAATACTTGCAATTGAAAACGAAATTTCAATAACCAAGGCACCTCCGATGGATGGGTTTTCTTCAACAATTCCACTTGGTGATAAGGTATAAGAAAGGTATTTACAATAAATTTGCTGACTTGATTTGTAGGACTAATGTTAGTGTTTCTACTATTCTTAAGCATAATTATGTTTTGCATGAGAGCTATGTTGAACAATATGCTTTAGATAGTGATTTTCAAGATGTATATGCAACTTTAAGTCAAGGAACCAAGTAGAGGAATTGGATTATCACATGCATGATAAATTGTTGTACCATCTTGGTAAGCTTTGTATTCCATAGGGAGAAAGAGTCAACATCATAAGAGAGGAACATACTTCTCTTATTGCTGTTCATTTCGGTGTAAGTAAGACGATGTGACATCTACAGAGGTATTGTTATTGGCCTCGTATGCTTGAAAGAGTGTTATGTTTTATTAGAGGTTGTTCATTATGTGTTGTTAGTAAGCCTAGAAATATAAAGTTAGGATTGTGCACTCCACTTCCAGTACCTTCTCTTCCATGGTAGAGTGTCTCTATGGATTTTGTTGGAGGTATTCCTATGTCACAGAGGAATCATGATTATATTTTTGTAGTTGTGGATAGGTTCAGCAAAATGTGTCCTTTGATGCCATTTAAAAAGAAAATTATAGATAAAAAACTTCTTAGTTATTCTTTCAAAATGTATGGGTGCATTTTGGATTTCCCACATCCATTGCTAGTGATCAATATTCTCACTTTATTGGGAATTTTTGGTCAAGCTTGTGGGTATTCATGGACACCAAATTGAAAAAGAGAACAAAATTTCATCCACAAACAGATGGTCAAACAAAGGTGGTGAACAGGACAGTGATACATCTTCTTTGTGGTTATTGCAACAAGCATCCTAAGTTGTGGGATGAAAACTTGCACTATATTCAACATGCTTACAACCAGGCCAAGCACTTTGCAACTAAAAAATTGCCATTTGAGGCATGTTTGGGATGCTTGCCTAAATCTCCTTTCGACTTCATTTTTTGAAAGGATGTTGATATTGATGGTCATAGTGACATAGAAAAATTTAAGAGATTCATTGAAAAAATCCAATTGGTGTATTAAGCAGTCCAAGAACAATTGGAAAAGGGCCAAGTCAAGCACAAGACATCGCATGATAAGCATCGTGTAGATCACAATTTCAAGTCGTGATGAATTTTGGCTTCATATTAGCAAAGAAAGGCTTCAAGGAGAAGGTAAAAAATTGAAGCCAATTCGATATGGTCGATTCATAATTTTAGAAAAGATTGGTGATAATGCCTTCAAGTTGGATTTCCCTTCATATATGCAAATTTATGAAGTTGTTAAGGTTGAGAAATTAAGGTTGTATGAGCCGAATTTGATTGAAGATTGAGGAGAACATGTTCAGATTCCTTCCATTGAGAAATTTTCTTCTGAATACCTTGATGAACTACAACAAGACACCGTTCTTGAGAGAAGAACAAGGTCTTCAAAACAAGGGAATGTGGAGTACCTTCATGTGGGGCTCAAAGGAACAAATCCAAGCAAGAAAAAATGGATCAAGATTGGAAAGGTGAGGGAACTATACCCTCATCTATTGAAAAACTGAAAGTGATCTTTTGGGGTCCGAAATATTCTAGTGGGGTGGAGTGATCAGGTGCTCAAAATTATGCTAAAAAATGGAAGTTATTGGAATGGGGTGAAACCTGAATGACATCGTAGATATTGTCATTCTAAATATGGCATAACTCATTTTATGAAAAACCAACACCGTATTACCACATAAACGTGTTCTTTCCGCTTTTTGAAACATTTAAATTTTGGGAAAAAAATGCAGGTTGCCTAGTAAGCAGTCTATATAGCTAACTAGGCATGGTTGACTAGTCAAATGGTGACTATAAGGTGGTCCAATCCTAGCTCGCCATTTGTCCTCTGTTGATTTTTTGGTGGTTGTCATGTTTTTATTTCTTGGAAATATGGTGAACCACATGTTTCCACGTGGCCCAACCGGAGGTCACCACGTGGCAGCACGGGAGGCCACTAAAATTTGTTTGAGGTCAAACTGCAATCCACCGGGGTCGAACACCAGACCTCACTACCAACAACACAGAGTCTTAACCAACTGCGCCATGATATTACTTGTTAATACTATGGGAAAAATGCATTATACAAGTTTTATTTCGCGGAGGTATGGAGGTAGGGGCCAAGGCTTAGCCCCGACCCCCCCAACTAACACAACATGCAACCTATACCCAATAACTGGAGGCAGAGGGAGAGTCCTAACCATTGAAAAATCATTGCAGAATGTGCTGACAAAACTGCACCATATGACACCTCGCTTTGACTACCACCGGACCACTGGTTTGTAAGTCGTCGCACTAGCCGCCACCAAAAGCCGCCCATGTGAGCACTGAGGCACTAAAGACCAATGGTTAGTTAACTGTCTGACGTTTTATATTAAAAAAATTATAAATCGATGCTTTTGTATAGTTCAAATTAAAATTATAAGCATTACAAATTATTGTTCTGGCAACTTTTCCCAGATTTTTGGGGAATTCGTGCCCAACTAGTCGAATTAAGGGAAAATTTGAAGGACAGGTCCAGATTTTGGGGAAATTGTGGAGAGGTTAGTAGGAAAGCTAGGGAGGCTCATAACTTCTTCAAATTTTGACCAATTTCGGATTATAAATAGTAGAGCTGGGAATTTTTAGGCATTCTGAAGCTGATGGAATAGGTTTTGAAGAAATTTGAGCAATGTAAATGCATGTAATCACAATTTTGAGCATAATGAAAGAGGGCCAAGCCATTGGAAGCAAGACCAAGGAGGCTTAGACCAATAGTGTTGAAATCCTTCATCATCTGTTGATTTTTGGTTATTATTATGGTGCATTTGTCTACTATTTCTACATATTTCAGAGTTTATTTACATGATTTATGTGTTTAAAATTTAAGTTCGTAAAAGTTATCAAAAACTCATTTTAAACACTTGTAATTTGAAAACCCTCAAGCACAATTTAATTAAGATCTCATACAGATCACTGAGTCTAAATATTTTTACTCCTGCATGAGTATCTCCCACTAGAAAATCTTCCAACTTCATTACAATTTTTAGAGCTTCGGCTTGAGTTTCTATTTTCTGCCGTGTCAAGGTTAAACTGATATGTGGCATAAACGTAGCTATAAACCACTCCTTATGCTGTTCTTTGAGTCAATGCTAAAGCTTACTTGTCCTATTAACATCTTGAACCTTTGATCCAACTCCCAAACAGATTCATTTTTCATTTGTTTGAACTCTTTTAGTTCAGTAATACACTTCGACTGGGATTTTAGTTTCTCAAATGCTGAGGTCAGGGCTTTCTTTGTATTTTCCAGTGAATTAGCTTGATGAGTCGTAAAATAGTTTAAGTAAAATTTCAATGCTCTTTCATACAGTTCAGTGATAATTTGCACCTTATTTACATATTTTTCAGTGATATGTATTGCTTTCCATACTGCTTCAGATACAAACCAAAATTTCTTAGGATCCTCTAAGCCGATTCCTTTAAAGATAGGTAGCTTGATATCATCAACCATGTTTCTTTGTGGGGGGTTAAGGGGAGGAGGAGGGGAAGTGGGTGTAGGGGAATTATGGGGAGGGGGAAGGGGGATAAGGGGAGTAGGGGGATGGGTAATCCTAGAAGTTCTTTAATTATTCCTACCTCCTAGCTGCGATGCACCTCTAGGGGTTGTAGGGTTACTTCTTTCTTCTTCGCTTTCAGATTCACCTAAAAAGGGGTTGTAATAAGTCTTAATAAATTTCTCGCGATCTACCCTGTATCGCTTTCCACTTTGTGTAAATCTGGTTTCAAACTTAAGCCCAAATATTAATCTGACTGCATTCTTAGTACGCCATTTTCACATAAAATAATTTTAATTGAAAACTTCAAAGAATTTAGATACTTACGTCGCAAACCCTTGAAAAATCTTCATTTAGCATTGTTGTAAGATACAAACGTGTCTATGGTGAACTCAGTGATAAATCCTCCTAGGATACTATCGATCCAAAATTCAACAGCTCTTGAGATGTTGTTACTGGTATCCTTGAGTCGTTGTACCAACTCTGGGCTCCATGCAGTAGGCTTATCGTTTTTAAAGAAAGTATTATTCTTGGTTAACCTTGACAACCACTCATTTAGCTCATTAGAAAACACATCGAAGAAAATATCATGATGTTTTGTGAAAATATAACTCTACAACCAGGCTTAAGTCGTTATTTGAGGATTTCTATTTTCCTAAGTTGTGAACTCTTATTCTTTCAGATCTACCCAAAATTGTATTTCCTTTTTCGAGATATGCCACATCCACATGTCCCTCAAACATATCATAGTCCCGACAATGGAACCATTTGATGGGTGGTTTGGGCTTGATCTAGGTTCGACTTGTACTTCACACCAACAAAACCCCAGACGTCGACCCTTTCAACAACGACTTGCAACCATATCGCAGTCTCACCTGAGGTGGCTATGGGTGGTTGTAGAACCAGGTTTCTGCAACCTTGAGGGACTGTCAAAGGTGGATTTACTTCACTTATCTACACTTAACCAATATTTTAACATGTATATTGCTAATGCGTGGTATAGCTTAACCAATTACTTTGCACCATCTAGATAGACATAAAAATATTAGAACATAAGATAATTTGCGTTATCATATCATTCAATTGCAACCATTACTTCGCATAAAAAGATAAAAGCAACACATAAAACATAGAATATGCCCAAAAATTATCTTCTTTATTAAATATAGATTTTTTCAATGCATATAACTTCTTCGACTTGCACACACAACTGCAGGTGGTCTGTGCAAAAATTTGCATACTCTTCCAAGGTCTCCATGCACTCAGTTGCGAATGATTCCATTAAGCCCAAAAATAGACTAAAGACAACAAGTACAATAGTTTGCACTCATCAATTATCACAATATATGACTCTGACAAAGCCTTACATCGCTTTATATAGTTTTAGATTAATACTTGTTATAAAATGAGGGGTTTCGACCCACCCCGAAGCCCCTAGACACCGTGTGGTAGATCTAGCTTCACAGTACTGCGCACTCCGCTCCTCAAGATGCAGAGTCTTTCAGAAAAAATGGACCAAGTTGACTTGCACCCAATAGGGTTCCATAATAATTATGTTCCATACCTTTATCTATTTTATCCCTTAACATAGGATCATTCTGGTAAAGTTTTTTTGTTATTGGGATAAGTAAGTATTTATGGATCTATCCTCCAAAAGAACAGAGCATGTCGATTTGGATCATCTAGATTAAACAATAACTAGAGGGAGTATATATATCACTTCGTTTTCACGTGAAGGAATATGGATTCAAAGAATAGGAACTAATAGTGTCTATGGTCATTTGCAATTGGTAATTTGATAACTCGAATTAAATTCTTATCACCCAAGGAAGCTCACAGATTCAACATGATTGATATGCCTTTTGGACCATCTCAGTCTAATTTGTGTTTATCACCATGAATATACCTCAAGTAGACCTCACAAGTTTTTTACCATAAAATATATTGACTTTTTATTGATCCAACCTCTCTCCTTTCCTAATCCCTTCTTTCACTTCAATAGTTTTCCCATTGAAATGGATGCAAGGGAAAGAAATGCATTTTCACATTATGTAAAGGATGAGTAAAGTCATATGGTATGATTATTGAATATATGAAAATATTACCCCTCTTTCTGAATCTCATGGAGCCTTCTTGTTTTGGGTTCGATCATAGGAAGAATTTTATTAGAACAAAACAAATTAATCAATGCCTTTCCACCAAAGTGCTAAACTTCTTATTTCTAATAAGGAAATAGGGACAAAGACACATTTTGTCAGAAATATTTATGTGGTAGGTCATTGAAAGTATCTACATGGCATAAGCAACACACTCTCATAATCCATGTTATTTATCTAAGAATATACTCCAATGATTTCATTGATCGTAGTGGTGTAGGAAGTCAACCACCTACAAGGTGATACAAATGCATATGCCTCTATACAAGAAGTCCGAGTTGTCATTTTGATAGTAAAGATCAATGGAGTCTAACTAGTGATAAATGACGATTAAATTGATTATGAGATTTATTTGTTATCAATCTACTTGATATATGTATGTTATCACATGTGTAAAAGAAAAGGTTGAAGCCTTTCCAACTCAAAAATAGATGGGATTGGGATGTGACCAAGAGGTCCTTGTTTATGTTCTCTTAGGTTGAATTGATGCACATCTGTTTACCCACTTATCCTCAAGAACATGTATAGAGGTCCTTATCAACTTCTTGGTCTTAAAGACAAAGTAGTGGTGTTTTCCAACTTGATTCTAAGCATGGATAACAATTATTTTTTTACACACTCAATTTTGAGGATGGATTGTAATGCTCCTAGTCATCCACTTCGTTCCAAGATAGAAGTATGGAGTATTTAAAGATACACAAAGATAAAGAAGTTGAGTACATTGCCAAACCAACAATTATTAACTAGTTTCATGCCCATATGTAAAACTTAGGTTAACATAACTACTCCAAGTACTTTCATCATAGTATTAACAGAAATGACCCCTTAATCTATGGTTACAATTGGGAAGCATGTAGTAAGGTACAGTGACATTACTCCTCAATAGCTAATAATTCTATATTTAATACTAAACTAAGGGAACTAAAAGAGACCCCATGTGATTAGTAACTTAAAATACTCACTTTGAGGGAGAAACTCAAGTCAATATTAATTTAATGGAAAAATTAAATTAATTAAAAATGATAATTAATTAAGAAATTATGATGAAAGGACAAATGGGAGAGGTGGATAATAAGGAATTATAACTAAAAAATGTATTAATTTTACATGAGTGGTGAGGTGGCTAGTCTCATAGATATTATAAATAAAGAAAGAAAGAAAGAAAGAATTTTTAATGTCCACGAGGCTAAAAATAGCCTATGGGACAGATTGCTTCTCTATCTAGCTCTTGTATTCAACCCTTTTCCTGTGAAGTTTTACAATAACCGCTCTCAACTTATCGACAAACTCTTCACTGAATAGATTATCCCAAGAACTAGTTGCCAGAATACTTGCATAGTTTTCCCTGCTGTCTTTGAAGGCCTCACATTCTAAAATGAAATGTTTTTCTGTTTCCACTTTTCCGGAAGAGAAAAAAATACATACTCTTTCCTCCCACATTTCTTTTGGCCTTTTCCAGTGCCTTGTTTCACAACGGAGTTGATGAGAATTAGTCCTTAATTGAGCAATAAGAATTTTAGATCTCCAAGAAATATTAGCCCCTATGTACGCATTTTGTTGATGGTTATGTAGTACTTCTTCTTTCTCCCTAGCTCTTTCTCCTAAGTATGTTTGTGGAACTTATCCATAACAAAAGTTTTTATCTCTTTACTGTTTGTAGGACACATGCTCAAGAAAATACCCCATTTACTAAACCATTTGTTATTTTGCCGCATCCAAGTCTTCTTTCTTTTGCACAATATGTCACTAAACACAACCTTATGCCATCTACCCTCTTCCATTTGCTCAATTTTTTCAGATACCTTATGCCTCGCAACATAGAAATTGCTTCAATAGGAGCAGCCCCTGTTTCACTTAACATGATAGCATAAGGAATTGCACTTTTAATTTTGAATTTGCTTGTAATCAAACACTTCTGAATTTTCTCAACTTGTTTCCACTGCGTCTCGGTTGTGCTGCTGGCCCATAGTTCACAACCGTAGAGAATCACCAGAATCACTAGAAGCCCAAAAAGAGTTAGAGTGGTTTTCCAGTCCCACAGCTCTGCCTCTCTACACCTGTTTTGAAGAGCATAAAATTCTTTCCAACCCCCTAAAGTTCTTTTCTTTCTACAACCATTCCAACTTAAATTTCTGTTGAAGTCAAATTCAAGGTATTTGTAGTCTGCAACTTCTTTCAGAACACTACCTTCAAAATAGAATTTATGTTGGTTATGCTTTCTTTTGTTAGAGAAAACCACTACTTTCGTTTTGCTAATATTGACTTGCATCCCAACCCTTCTACAAAAATGCTCAAGGGAACGTAAATGCTCTTGCAAACCAAGAGCCGATTTAGCAATCAATATAAGGTCATCTGCGTACAAAAGAAGCCTTATAACAAACTTGCCCAAATGGATACTGTCACCCCCTTGCGAATTTAGCCACTCTTCAAGCTTGTCAATATATAACCCAAAAAGGGTAGGAGACAATGGGCAACCTTGCTTGACCCCGATATCGATTCTAAAACTTTCAGAAATGCTTGTTGAAGTTCTGATTTTGACTTTCACCTCTTCATACAACCTATGCACAGCCGCTCTCAAATGCCCGAGAACTGCATGTTCCTCCATTCCGCCCCAAAGATTATCCCTAGGAACCGTGTCAAAGGCTTTTCTGAAATCAACAAAGCAACAAAAAACTTCTTCTTTTTTTTCCCAAAATTTTTCAATGATGTGCCTTAAAATTATACAATGATCAACTGTGGAATGTTTAGGTCTAAAACCTGCTTGCCCTTTAGCACGTTTATCTCTTTCTTCTGCCCAATTTCTGATTTTTTTTCTAACATGCTTCCAAATAACTTTGCAAACAAGGGGTTTATCATTATGGTTCTATAATTGGAGGGATTATTGACGTCACCACTCTTAAAAAGAGGTATTTCCATACTAGTTGTCCAATGTGTGGGGAACCCCTGCTGTAAGATGTTGTTGAAAATTTTTGTGATGTGGTGAAAGAATTTTTAAGCCCCACTTTAGATACTCTGCTTGGAGTTCATCTAAGTCTTTTTCTTTTCTAGCGCCCAACTTCTTGATACCCATCTCTACCTCTTGCACCGTGAAGAGTTTTGTGTCTGTGTTGACCAAGGGAGGAGGGTCAACCTTGGGATCTTGCTCATAAAGTTGTCTTGCATAGTCAAACCATTTAGAAGCTGTAATGTTGTTTTCAGTTTGAACCTTTTTCGGTTGGAGCTCATTCCAGAATAATTTGGGGTTGTTTTTCCCGAGGAAGATTAGTTCTTCTCTCCTTGAAACCATGAAATCAACCTTTTTCTTTTTTACTATCTGCTTGTAAGCTTTGAGCTTTATGTTATCCGTGCCTGATTCCTTCCACCTTCTCCTTGCCTTTTTGCATTCCTTGTCAAACCAAGCATTAACCGAAAAACAATTTGTTTCAGACTTCTTAATTTTTTCTCTTTTGCACTCAACAAGTGCGCTTTGAATGAAATGTGTTAATCTGTGACTATGAAGGCCATGAGATGAGATTTCCTCCTTCTTGAAGAGCCTCTCTAGCGTTATTTTGAAGGTATTACAATTCTCCGGAGTCAAAAGAATTCTGCCCTTTGGGGGATTTTGTTGAACACGCTACGTTTTTTACCCTAATTGCTTATTTCCGGCCCAAGAGAAACTTAAATAAATTGGCTTGTGATCTAATTTTAAGTCCCAAATTTGATCTCCAACCAGCACTTCCTCCATTTTCTCACACAAACTATGCGAGCAAATTACATAATCCACTACACTTGCTCCATTGTAAGTATTGCAAGTGAAATTACCGGACTTTTCCCATCTATTCAAACCATTACAAATGACTAAATCGAAAGCCCCATAGAGTGTAAGAAATTGTTCTCCAAAGAGATTGCAGCCTTTATGCTCTGAAATTCGTTCCCACTGAGGATTACTCTCTTCAGTAAGCCAGATAGGGTCACTGTCTTCTTTACAACAAATAATGCTAGCTTTTTCACCTGCAATTCTAGCATTGAAATCCCCCACTATAAGGACTTCACCTAGCTGAGAATATATTGCAATATCTGTTTTTAGGGCTGCAAAGGGATTTTTGTGGTCAAGCCCTCTACTTTTGTAGATTTTTTAAACTTGCGGCGCAAAATAGCATGCTGCAATTCTAATGCGATTTCCATTTTATGATATTTTAAGCCAAACAAATTTCTTATTTGGGTCTTCTTTTTCTAGCTGAATGAAACAGCCTTCTTTTTCTCTTACTAATACCATGATACCCTTGTGCCCTTTGCCATTCCCTGCTGCCTTGTTCCACACTGCTATCTTCCAGTACCCTTCAAACAAAGGTGTCTTGCACCTTTCATGCTCTTGTGTTTCCATGAGGCAAATTATGTCTTTACCTTCCGCAACAGGCCCTAACCCAGGTCCTCATCTCCATGGGTAACCCTTGTAGTTCCAATAAACTAATCTTAAGGAAACCTGAGTAAGACTTTATTGCTATTTGTTTTGACATGCAAGACTCATAGTTGAGTCTTTGTCCCTGCTTGCCCATAATGACCTTGCTTCCTCATTTCTTGTTAAAGAGTTTGCTGCCTCTTCTTTGTTATCATTTTGCTGCCTTGTTTAGGAAGGAGGTCCAAATTGCGCAATCACGACTTTACCTTTATAAATCCATGCTCTTTTTCTCTCATCTCTTGCTGCCCTAACTTTTGTTATTTCATCCCTCCTTTCCTCTTGTTGTCTTACAGTTAAATCTTCTTCTAGAAAAAATCGAGAACCCATCAAGAGTTGCTTCTTGCTTAGAATGATATCTTTATCGCGCAAAATGGGCATGATGACTTTTATGGGCCTTGCTCTCTCACCGTTAAGCTTACCTACTCTCCATGCTTGACATATTTGCCCTTGCCATTGGAGTTTGTCTTTCAAGAAGTCTCTTGCAAGGTCAAGAGTACATTCATTTTTCCCATAATCTTTCACCCCTTTAATTATGTTTGTTGCTCTACCTGTCTTTCCTTGCTTTCTCTATCTTGCATGTTGTTAACCTGAATGTTTGTTTTTCCTTCCCTCTTAGTGGAATTGCTAATAACTTGAGCCCAAGTTTTGTAAAGTTTTGTGGAATCTCCTTTCCTCCCTTCTATTGATGTTTCCTCATTGTTGTCTATTTGGGCAATTGTTTTCCCCTTATCCTGGGATGGCTTCGCATTCATCACCTCTGTATTCTCCACTGCAAATTTCTTCATGTTTTGCACCTCTGCTTTCATGCGTTGCCATTCTTTTTTCCCTATTCGGAGAGCTTCCTGCAGTAATGACACTTGTTCCTTCAGAACTTTGTTGCTTTCTACTAAAGCCTGGTTTTCAGCTGTTATTATATGAATTGTACAATCTCTTTTTAGCTCTTTAGCTTCTACTACTTCCAACCTTTCTTTTACATTTAAGAGTTCTTTTTTCCTTGTCTGCTCCCATTTTAGACGAGCTAGTTTCCATTTTAAAATGCCCCAATATTGTTTGGCATTGACCCAAACCCACTTCCCTGTTTTCGTTGATGAGACAATTTTCACTTGCTCTATATCATTTGTTTCCATGGGTTCTAAAATTTCTTGTCCCATTACCACTGAAAACTTGATGCTCTATTCTTGCTGCTCTGCTCACTGTCCACTGAAAACTTGTTGCTCTATCCTTGCTGCTCTGCCCACTGTCCACTGAAATCTTGTTGCTCTGTCCTTGCTGCTCTGCCCCTGTCCCTGTCCTCTGTTCTGCTTTCTCCACTGTCCACTACTGTCCTATGTCTCTGAAGAGTCACGTGTGCACTCCATCAAAAAAACTCACAAGACCCACCCACATATCAAAATTAAAAAGCTTTGAGATCAGACGGTGATTTTATCTTGTTCTTGGATTAACACTCAGTGCCAAGATGATTGCTTGAGCCAGATGGTCAAGGATGAAATACTCTATTCTACCTTCAGGCTCGAATCCCTGTGATGTCCAAATGTTTGAATGAAGCGTGGCTATAAGCTTGATGTCATTCCCGTGTTCACACTGGCGGAATTGGCGGAATTGGTTCAGCGTAATCCGTGAGCTATTGAGGCATCGAATCAATATTTCAAAAAAACTGACACAGCATGAAGGTCCGCTGCCCTTAGACTGTACTCTAAAGAAAAGCCACGGTCATGAAGCTCGATTCATTTACTGGATATATCAGGGATCGCCATAGCTGAGTTCCGGATGGCCAAAGCGGAGTTTTTCATGTCTACGCTGAGTTGGCCATAGCTGAGATTACTCCAAAATTTAAAGGTGTCCATTCAACTTTTTTTGTGGGGTTAGTACAGCGGTGTGAGCCATGGTGGGAATACATAAAGGAGCCATATACTCCCAACTAGCGATGCAATGGTTGTGGTGTGGATAAATAAATAAAAATCTCGATAGGATTTGTGGTGTGACCTAGAGAGTAATGATTTGTTGCCAAATTTCTACCAAGGTTCAGGAAAAACTTAACTAGAATTGCAAGATGAATGTTATTCCATTGTCAAGATACCACTATAAACCATTTACATCATTTTAAATGTTATCAAAATATAAATATTTAAACCCATCCACATTTCAAATGTCAATTATATGAATATATGGATGTCTCAATTATTTTTCGAGTGTACAACCAATATCGACGAAAGAAGCCTTCGCTGAAGGAAAGGATGCAACGTGAGACACCAACTGTAAAATGTAAAGGTTTGCCTTGTGCCGTGCAAACCTGTTGAAAAGAGGCGCAACCTGTTTGTCTTTATTAGTTGAATAAAGATATTCTCAAAAAGAGAAAATACCGCCAGCACATCAAACAGATTGCCCAATTGATTGGATAGATATCACATGAATAAATGTAACCAGAAAAGGATCTGTAGTTTTATATTCAAATATAAAGTGTATGTGTTTTAGTGCTAAAGGAGCAAAGTTCTGTCTTATATGAAAAGTTATTCACTTTAATCATGTAAGTAGTGTGAGGAAGAGTGAAAATTAATGTTTTTTCATAAATATTGTGACTCAGGAAGCATGTACACTTATTTTTTAATGGACAATTGTTTTTTTCTACTAAATCCCTTGGTGTCACCGGTCTTATGAAAAGTGTCAATAGTGCTGTGGGTACTTATTGAATTTTTAAATCCCATTCATATCATAGGCCAATTGTTTCTTCGGGCCTCAAAAGGGCCATACTAAAACCTCACATGATGCCTTGTCATAACTTTAAGTGACAAAGTTGTCATGATAGGTCGTGAAAAGCAGCATAGTCAAAGTATTTTGAATGGGATTTAGAAATTTTATTTTAGTTTTTGAAGAAAGCAAATTTTAATGGGTGGGAATTTATTATTTTTAAAAATTCCATTCACATGATAGGCCAATTGCTTGTTCGGGCCTCAAAAGGGCCATACTAAAACCTCACATTATGGCTTGTCATAACATAAAGTGACAAAGTTGTCATGATAGGTCATGAAAAATAGTATAGTCAAGGTATTTTGAATGGGATTAAGAATTTTTAATTTTAGTTTTTGAAGAATGGAAATTTGAATGGGTGTATCATCAATGATTTTGAAATGGTAACTAAAATACATTATCATCTCTGATATTAGAGATTGCATTTTATTTTTACCACTATAATATTTTTGATTGAAAATAATAGCTTGCAAATCATATCGAGTGGTTTAGCTATGATTTAAAGTAAGATGGGCGTAATTAACATCACTAGTCCCAATCAGTTGGGTTATTTACAATGTATGATCAATGTTACTCAATATTTCCAATTTTAATTTTATGATACATTTTAATGTGTGTTGATGTAAGATATCAAAATGAGTAAAAATCAAATGAAAATCAAGTTAATGTTTTATTTTGTGAAATATTTTGTATTGCTTGAAAACATGAAGTATATATTAGGTTATGGAGGTTTACACTGATATGTCATTGGGAAAACCAAACTAGACCCAAAATCTCGACCTTTTCAAAAGAGAAAATGGCATATTTTTTCTTGTTGATATAAAAACTAAATATTTGGCGATAAAGGCCAATTATAGACTGAGAGATACATACAAATAGCATAAAGGAATAAAATAGAAAGAGATTGATAAGGGAGATTTGTACTACTTAGTTATTGTCGAACATTCTTGCTCGAGGGGAGTGTCTTCAAAGGATTTCCATGAGGAGAAGATCCACGAAACTGACAAGATGCATCCTTGATTGGATAACTTATTTTATTTCCAGTGCTTTTGATGTGAGTATGGATGATCATTGAAATGGAAAGAAGGAGCAATTCTACTTGTATGAGTAGTATTTCAAGCCTCAAACTATGAGATATTTTGATGATCTAGTTGCCATGTAGGATCTTGCAGATCATGTTTATAAGGAGTTGAGAATTTCTCTCCACCATAAGTTTGGTGTAGCCTTGAGTCTGGGCAATCAATGGTCCCTCTTCCAAGGTTCTTAATTTTGTAGTGTTGTTATTGTTATATCTTATAAAGGATGAATAAATGTACATAGGGGATCCCAAATGATCCCTGAAGATACCTCCATAGCTCACCTCGCCTAGGTTACCTTTTGAAGCATCGTGATACAACAACATCAACCCTAGGAAATATGTTTTGACTAGGCCCGAAGGGGGTCACGAAATCCACAAAGGGAAAGATATTTCCCTCTAATGTAAAATGAAAAAATAGGCAAATTGATGTAATTACAAGTGTCTAGATTCTAGAGGAATCTACGTTGTTAGGTGGTGTCATGAATTGGTATTTTTTACTGAGTGGGCCTTGGTAAAAATTTACAATTGTAAAACAAAAGTGTTGGGTAGTTTTAGGTGTTGGGATAGATGTCCAAACAACTTAGGTTATGTTAGGATATTTTCTAGTTAATATAATAGTTAATATGCATGTGCATAGTTAGAGGGCTAGAGAGAGCTTGAGGGAAACAATCAAAGAGAGAGGACAAGAGGAACTCAAAGAGAGAAACAAAGTCTCAAGCATTATAGAAAAATATGCTTAAAGAGGAGCATGAAGGCTTTGCAGGAGAACAAATAAGGTTGTAACTGTCCTATGTAAATATATCCTTTGAATTACAACATAATCAAAGTTTTCTTTAGCGTTTATTCCTCTTTGTTTGAATATGTGTAATTTCTCTATCTAAAGGGGAAAAATTCTTTGGATCAATCAACTTAACATTGCAGGTATTCTATGTGACTAAATGCATTATTCTAGTAGGACATCAAGAACCAAAAACCTTCGCTCCCAAATAAATCTATGGTTTTAAAATTCAAGATGGAGAGGTATGATGAATGAGAGACCTGTTTGATACTAGGGTCGAGATATTGCGATCAAATTTAGTATTAAGTAGTCGATTGAAATATTTGTGGGGCCGAAGGACTAGTTTGAAACTTGAGTCAGAGCTCGTAGGCATAGTTTGAAGTTGCGGGAGGTGAACGAGTTATGTAGACAAGGCAACAACCCCTGTCTAATATTCAACTTTACAGTTCTAAAGGAAATATATTCAGGTGTGAGGAGAAATATGGGCCTCAACTAAAGAAGCGCACATAACAAGTGGGTCAGATCCCCAGATAGACAAGTTAAACATTAGTGCAAAGTCATCTGTTGTTGGACTAGTCCAGACTATATCTAGGCTTGAAGAAGTCCAGGCACCACGAGAATGAGTTATATTCAGATCAATATGGATCCTAGAATAAAGTGCGGAGAGAAAAGATATATGGGCATGGAAGGAATCGAAGTGTGGCCCAAAAATTTGTTAAAAGGTGTGCGCAAGTCATATCTAGTTTAGGAACATACAAGTGCAGAGGAAGTGCATTACATATAAATCATCCAGATTCCAGATACAAGTGAGAGTATTGGTAAGTGCCTAGTCACCACCTCAGTTACATAAAGTAAACACTTGGGAGCTAAGGGCTATGAATGAAAGGTTGGGCATGCCAAATCTATACATGACTAGAGGAAGGGATTTGGGATATGTATTGAAGACAACATATAGTTAATATGACTAATATATAGTCTTGATTCAAAAGGTTGTTAGACTTCCCACATAACATTCAAGGTTGATTAAACAAGTCAGGTAAAGACCAAGCTTGGCATGGCCGAGTGATATTGGGATTTTCCATAGTAGCCAGAAATGTTACTATGGCTCGACGCGGGTTCCCCATTGAGACAGAGTGCCAACGGGTGCTAGGCCCAGTGTTAATTTCTCTACAGGCGCGAGGCCATAACTACCTACCAGCGCCGACCCAAAATCATATGTTTTGGGGAGTCTTCTTGAGGAATGATCAATAGAGGAAATTTTCTTAACATGCCAAGGGATTCAAAGAAACTTTTCGCAAGGTATGATAGTACACAAAAGTCACTAAAATTTTCCTCCAATATTCCTGATGGGGATTGTAGGGATGGTGACAAAATATTGTGTAACAAATGCCCCCTAAAGCATGAGGTCCAAGATAGAGGGAGGGGTGAAATGGTTTATGAGGACGTGCCCAAACCAAACATCGTTGTTGGAAGACCTACAAGGAAAAGTGCAATCGATATCTCTGATACATGAATATGTGGCATGGGCGTAGCCATCCATAATACAGTACATATAAAAATAAGATTTGAGGTATGGATGCAGCCATCCAGTAAAGAGGATCATCAAAATAGACTTAGGTATGGTTGCATCTATCCAATCAGTAGATTCATGCATATAGTCATGCTAATCCAAATCATCTCACAACCTGGATTTTATCAAATAAAACCTAGGGCCTTGCACTCCATATCGACCCGAAAAAGTACAAATTCAAGCATGCAAATGAGTGAGTTGAAGTCGAACATGTAAGAAAGTCTCATGATTACCAGCCAATGATGAAAGTTGTTAATAAGCACGAGAGAAAACACCAATAATGAAAATGGATCTATAGGTACCACTAGTACAGTTAGCAGAATGTGAACAGTGATCTAGAGTTGAACAACTGCAAAATCACTCTATCGAAGACGAATGTTGAGAACCTGTCATCGAATGCGAAGAACTCGCCATTGAGGCATGCAAGCTCCAAGGTATCAAAAGGGAGTCTCTAGATTAGCTTCCTAGATAATGAGCTGAAGTCGATAGGAAGTGATATGGTCGAAGGAGGGCCATAATGTTTCCACCATCATTGATATGAGATAAAGGAATAATATGATAGTGAATGAGGACCAAACAGAGGTTGAGAGGTTGAAAACTGCAAAAAGAAACTTCTCTTGAACATATTGGCGGCAAAACTCTAGAATTTCAAAGTATTTGACATCAAGGGATTTGAGGTCATGATGACGTGGCAAAGAGAAGATGAGAGGTAAAAAAAAATAATCCAAACCCATGGAGGAAAAAAATTATGAATTGAGATGTCCTCAACCCAACACAAATTGCAGACAAGTGTCATGTTCAAGAGTGACATACTGCCGACACGATTGAGAACTGGTTCCATTTTACCCCACCATTTCTGGCGAGTACCGCAATTATTTTTGGAAGCAAGATTGAAGGGGATAGAATATGATTGTCATATAAGTTTTTCCTTTGGAAAAATCCATCCTAGTACATTTTACGAGCCCTAGGAAGGAGGAACTCTGTTACGTCATGGTGACGATTTACGATGTCATGTGAGTTTTAACGAGTCTAACAAAGGAAGAACTTGATGTCTTTTCATATTTAGAGAGTTTGAAAAGAAGCAGAAAAGAAAACTCCAGCAAGTCCCTTTTTGTAGGTAGTCTCACAGATCTGAAAAGGTAGAAAACCATATCTGAGAGAACCTCTTAGTCGTGACAGGCTAAGGTATTCCTTTTTTGTAAATAATTTATCCCAGCCTGAAAAAGGGGTAAACGTATATTGGGCAGATGTCATTTCGTAGCCTTTAACAAGTTCAAAACGACAAGAATCTTGGCAATCTTTTCAATTTTCGAGTGTCAGAAAAGAGTTGAAAACTGATTCCATGGACTGACTTTTTCATGTTTTTACCAAGTCTGAAAAAGTAATAAAATACAACTCGTCACTTCATCGCCATCATGTTGAGGACTTGTTGATGCACAAGAAACACACGTAAAAACCATTTTTCAAGATAAAATATTAAATAATCGAAAAATATGCTCAAAAACCTAATTAGGGTTTTGAAAAGTTTATAAAAGGAAAAAGATAGTAAAAATAAATTACTTTTCACTTTTTACCTCTTGTGAGCATTTTTACCATTTTCCACTATGATCTTGGGGAGCTTGCAGTGGATGATCCAGGAGTCCAATCACAAATCCGTTTTCTTCAGGTAAGAGCTCTTATCCTTGCCTGCATTTCAAATCTAATTTCACTACCTGCATTTCAATTTTTCATGCTTTTTGGGGATTTTTTTTTCAAGGCTAGGCGTAGTGGTCAGCGTGAGTTCTGGGCACGGAGTTGCGCCAACCTGTCTTGAAATTCAACGAGGAGGCTCCAATTGGCGTGACTATTTTTAAAACAGCTGCGGTAATCACCACTACTAATTTTAGCTTCAAAATTCTAGCAAATGGCCCATTTGAATCAATTTAGAAGTTGGTAATTGTTTGATGAAACCCCACTGATGATTTTGCAGGTGTCTGCAAGAAAAATGGTGATCGAATGGAAGGAAAGAGAACACGGAGAGGAAGTTGAGCAAGCCATGAGAAATGTAAGATGCATGGATTTTCTAAGGGACTGTGGGCTTTTGAAATTCTTCATGGCACCGTGTCTTCAAGCTCAACCGAATCTATTACAATATCTAATGAGCATATGGGACATCGATCGGGAAAGGTTTGTGATTCATGATCAGGAGTTAGAGATTGAAGTCTCTGATATATAATTTATTACTGGATTATCACGGAGGGGGGCAGAACCAATCCTGACAAGTACCTAGCCTACGATGGAAAACATGAGCATGGTCATAGATAGGGTTTGTCGAGGGGCAAGGAAAGGATCAAAGAGTGGGAAAGTGGATTTTCAAACCATCCCCGATTTGGCAGTAAAAGTAGTGCTGCACACTATCACTCGAGTTGTTGGATCTCAAGCTCCTCATGAGGCCACAAAGACACAGCTGCTACTTGTCATAGATTGTATGGTCTCAACCATTTACAACTAAGCAGAGGCCGTAACAAAAAATCTGAAACGTCAACTGACAAAATGCAAGAACGACAAGTTGAAACAGTTCAGCTATGCGTCCATCTTCGTACCGTTCATCCTGGAATGGTTGCCAATATTTCAACGTCAGGAGGTGATAGTTCCTGCATCACCAGCTCGAGAGCCACATATGGTCCATTGGGTGGATTGGTGCCTAGAGCGGGAAGCAGTAAAAAAATATCATGGAGACCAGAATTCTTTGACTGGCTCCATGGACAACTTATTGTCGTGGAGGACTGGCCCTACATTGGCACGAAATTCATGGGAGATGTGGATCTCCCACTCCCAGAAGGAGAAGATTGGGATGAAGCATTGGGTGAGACTCATTTTTTTATTTTGATGAGTATTATGATTTTTTATTATTATATATGTTATGATATATATCCATATTTCTGCAGATGTTGTCCCAAAAAGATCTGCAGGGTTGTCTCCAATAGTATGAAGGGTCCCTCGTGATTTTGTAGTGGCCCCTTATGGCGAGGGAAACAAGGAAGAGGAGATTGTGCACAACATGGAGGGACTCACCAGTAGAATCCCAGATTGCGCAATATTTGATGATGTTCCTCGCGCATACCAGAGGCACACTGAAGGGGTGTCTAACTGTGTCCATCGCTTATTGAGGTGGCTTGTGCATACAGTGACATGCTACCATGAGCATCATGTTGATTAGATGCCTAGGCTTTTATTTTTGCATATTTTTTGAGAGATATGATGTCTTAGGATGTAACCAAAACATATATATTTTTTGAACTTATGATGCACGTGGATGAAAACACATGATATATATATATATATATATATATATATATGCCTTTTTTTTCTTTATCAATCTTATTATGTGATGCTGATGTTTTTTACAAATTACACAAATGTCTATCTAATACAATATTTTCTACTACATCAGTTAACACATTCATTCGTCTAGGAATATGTTGATATGTGATGTAATGAAAATTCCTTTCTAATAATTGAACATGTAAATACAGCCTTAATATTTGAGGATTTCTAAAAGAATAATGGCCATTAAGCTGAAGAACAACAAGCTGAGAGTCTAGGTTAACAATTAATGCATGAATGTTGAGAGCAATTGCCTCAGTTAAGAGGTCAATGATGACACTATATTCAGTGACATTGTTCATTGTTCGGCCTATACAAATACCTTGAATGTCTATCAACTCATCATTAGGATTATAAATTACCTAGGTTGCAGAAAATAGATTCCAGGTACTGTGGGAGGCACCATCCGCAAAACTAACATAATGAGTGACAGACATCTGCACAGTAAGAAAAAACATAATAAGTAGGAAAAACCGCTCGCAAAGCACACCAAGACAGAAAATGTACAAAAATGAAAACCACATATCTATACAAAAGAACATGCACGAGAAAATCATGCATAGTATTTTTTGAGATACAACACATTTCTGGGCTGATCCAAAGGATGACCTTCATAGTCAATTAGCTCATAAGTCTCGTTCTGTAAAACACGCTTAACGATATAGGGCCCATGCCACATGGGTTCGAATTTTCTTTCCCCTAGCTTATCATGAGCTTGGTCATAAAAGAGGACGAGGTCTCCTTCTACAAAGGTACGAGGGGAAACCGACTGATGAGAATGAGCTTTGAACCGATTTTTATGTGCTTCTATGACAAGAGAAGCAAAGCGACAAGTTTCATCAAGCCTCTCTCAATATAAAAGACAATATTCCTCTGGTGAGGTATTAGGTAGTAATTCAACAACTATCTTGAGAGAATGGATTTTGCATTCAATCGGAAGGGTAGCTTCCAGACCATAAACAAGCTGGAATGGAGTGAATCTGGTCGCATCCTTCACTGAGGTTCGGTAAGCCCAAAAATCTGAAAACAACATGAGATTCCAGTTGGACTTGTGCATCCCAGTTGTACACTGAATCATAGTGACTAGAACCTTGTTCACAGCTTCAACCTGGCCATTGGCTTGAGGGTAGTATGACATTGAGCTATCGTGACATAGACCCAACTTAGAAGTCAACTCAACCATCATGTAATGACAAAAATGAGAACCATGATCGGTGATAATGGCTTGAGGGACACCGAATGTGGTATTGACATGATTGAATATAAATTGTATAGTTGTCTTACTATCAGCTATGCGTGTAGGCATTTCTTCGGCCCATTTAGTGAAGTAGTCAATGGCTACGATAATATAGGCGTTCCCCTCGGCCGACTAAGGGTTACACGTCATACAATCTATGCCCCATTTCGAAAAGGGACCAATGGTAATTACAATATGGAGATGTACGGGTGGCGCGCACATCTTGCGTTGGTAAATCTGGCAATCGTGACACTTATGGAAAAAAATAATGCAATATTTATAGATGGTTGGCTAGAAATATCTAGCACGAAGAATATTTTGTGCAGTAGCATATCCAAACATGTGACCACCACAAGTGCCAGAGTGGCAATCATTGAGGACCTTTTCAACTTCCTTGAGAGTTAAACACCAACAGAGAACAGAATCAGCTCCGATGCAGTAGAGATTATCTTTGACTATGTGATAAGGTTGTGAATGATGGCGGATGCATCGATGATCATCCTTCGTCAACTCATATTAGAAGGTGGAAGTCTGAATATAGATGATGATATCACCGTAGCATGGATCGAGGGTGCTAATGAGAGAAAGGGTGTCATCCAAGATGCATTCCTTAGAACCAGATGGAGCAGAATCATTTGGGAGAGAGAAAATAAAATCGGAAAAAACCAATGATTTCTTTGATTTGGCGGTAGTGAACTCCAAATCGAACTCTTGGACGATAAAAATTCACTTTGAGTATTTTCCCCCCAGCAATTGAAGAGTGAATATGTAGGTCATGCGGTTGCAATCAAAAAACATGATTACTTTGCGTAGTATAATATAATGGTAAAAACGTTGGACGACTTGAACAACAGTCAATGCCAATTTTTGGACATGTGCGTAATGTGTTTTGGTATCGAGAAGATTGTGTCTCAAATAATAAATGACGTGATCGTCACAATCATCGTCATCTTGCACCAAAACCATGGCAATAGTGCTAAATGCAGTAGCCAAATAGAGGGAGTAGTCACAATGATAATTGAGAGGATGCAACACAAGAGAATTGATAAGCAATGTCTTTAGTGCATCGAAGGATTTTTGGGTGATCTCATCCCAGAGGGATGGGACGCCTTGCTTAAGTAATCGTGTGAAGCCTTTAGCTACTTGAGCATAGTTCGGTATAAAACGACACATGAAATTAATTTTTCCTTGCAGACTCTGCAACTGATGTAAAGAGGAAGGGAAGGGGAGATTGACAATAGCTTTGACCTTGAGGGGATCGAGACGAATTCCATCTTTAGAGACGATAAACCATAAGAGTCTTCCAAAATCAACGTAGAAGACACACTTATGTAGATTGAGCTGAATGTTATAACATCAAAAACATAGAAATATTTGACAGAGATGATTTAGGTGGTCTTTACGCTTAGCAGAATGATTCAAGAGGTCATCCAGGTAAGTTTGAACAATGCGCTTGATATCATGGAAAGCGTAAGACATTTCTATTTGAAATGTATTCCAACATTCTTAATACCAAAAGGGATATTCTTATAGGCGAATGTACCCCAAGGAAAAATAAAGGTGATCTTTTTTTGATCAACCAAAAGAATATTGATCTGGTTGTACCCAAAAAACCCGTCCATAAGGGAAAAAATCTCACTCCCGGCACATTCTTCAATGATCTGGTCAATAAAAGGAGTGGGATAGTTATCCTTAAGGCAAGCGCGGTTGATAGCTGGTAATACACACAGACACGAATAGTACCTAATTTTTTATCCATAGGAATGATATTAGAAACCCATTATGTCAAGGGAACTGGATAAATAAAGGAAGGTTTAAGAAGTTTTCAACTTCTCCCTTAATGGTGGTTGCCTTTCTAGGGTGCATGGGATGAAGACGTTGGCGAATAGGCTTCGCGCCAAGATAAATAGGAATCTCATGCACAATTATACTTGGATCGATGCCAAGTATTTCTTCATAAGACCAAGCGAAAATGTCTCAAACCTCTTGAAAGGGACTAGTATAGACCTCGATCTCATCAAGAAAATAGGTCACCCTTATGTGGATGTTCTCGAAAACCCCTAGTTTGACAGAGATGTCGTTAGGCATTGTTTGCATAATGTTTTCCAAGTTACCTTTCGCGCAAACTTCATGTGTCAGGATGGGTGTTTGAAGCAGATGGGAAGGAACTTAGGAAGAAAACTTCTTAAGACAAATAGATATGGCCCCAAGGCTAGGCATAAAAGAGGAAAGATGATGATTATCGTCCCAAGGAGGATCCTCGAGAAACATAGTTTACACGATGGCCTCTTAAGTGGGAAATATCTCGTTTAAGAGATTGGGTGAATCCGAAGTGCCAAACCAAGAGGATTGAGAATATGTGTTAAGAGACATACTCAGTGGAGTATGATTAGAGGGAGGAGGAGATGAAGCAAAAATAAATTCACAATAATCAATTTCTAATGGGCTTAACAACATCGCATCACCAAAAGAATCAATCTGCTTGGGCAAAGGGATGATCCATGGATTAGAAGACCTGGAGATCATGTTGACCTGAGCAGTGTTGGGTGGAGGAAGAGAAAAAGTATCCATGAGGGAAATATCTTTGAAAAATCCCAGTCCTATGCTCTCATAAGGCATAGGGAATATGATTTACATATGGAACGTTGCTCTCCGAAGATGTGGAAGTGAAAAAGGACAACTGATCGACAGTGATAATATTTTCTTCATGTGGAAATTGAAGAACACAAAAGAGAGTGGATGGGATGCACAACATGGTGTGAGTCCAACTGCGATCGAGGAGAAGTTAGTAATTGAGCTTGGCATCAAAAAATTCAACCTCAACGCTAATTGTTTTCCCTTCTAGTGTAATAGGTAAACTAGTGAGAACACCAAGAGGGCGATATTCCCTTCTGCCAAAATATTCTAAAGCATTTGCAGATTGATTGAGGGATAGAGAACCAATGGATTTCCAGCATTCAGAAGACATGATGCACGTAGATGCACCCTCATCCATGACCACTCTGTGGATATTCCTTCCATTAATCCCAACTTGAATGATAAGTGCAAGCTGGTGAGGGAGACGTGGGACGAAATTTTCCAAATTGAAAGTGATAAGGCTAGAATCGGTGGGGTCAACCCCTCTGATGGCAGATAACAAAGCCTTCTGTTATGACTGATAGCTCTGAAGTACTTCCAATGTATACATAGTGGATGGTGCTTGAGCCAAATCCTCAACAATACTCTAATGTTGAGTGGCACAGGAATTGGAATTGTAGGAAGACTTTCAGAGTACACCTTTAGAAGGTGGTCATACAATGGGCTTAGTACTGGGCCTTTCGATGTGAAGAGGGCCAAAAGTAGGTAGGGGAGGAGGACCATCAGTGATCTCCTTCCCTACTGCCTGACGTGGTTCAGTATAATATTTCGATCGGGTGGAAATAGAGACGAGTGTAGGACCGTTCATCATGAAAACCTGAGAGCCAAATGGGGTAGAGGACTGAGGTTTCTCCACCATCTGAGTTTTCTAGGATGGGAATGGTTCATCTAGAAAAACCAGAGAGCCTTGAGTGCCTTTGAGGAATCAACTCACCTCGGCCCGTTGTGGACAGTCCTATGGGAATGGTTCATCTAGAAAAACCAGAGAGCCTTGAGTGCCTTTGAGGAATCAACTCACCTCGGCCCGTCGTGGACAGTCCTTCGTGTAATTCTCTTCATCACAAATTAGGCAAGGGTACTTCGGTTTGTGTTTTGAACCATCATCAGCATTAGGTTTTGGAGAATCTTGTTTTGGGGTATCAGCTTTGGCCTTACCTTTACCCTTCTTCTTACCCTTAGAAGTTTTATCTGTCGGATTTTACTGGATGGAATTTTCTTTCGTGGTCTTACCAAGATTTGGCGGTGGCTGAGAAGAAGTATCAGTGGAAGGAGTAGATTTTTTCTTCACAAGATTTGAAGAAGACTTTCTAGAATTCTGGGACATAAAACTAATGATACCATCGACAGATGGTGTCGTTTGTGCTTTGGTAGTTCCATGTCACGGAGCATCGGGCAAGAGTTGATACAATGTGCTAGACTAAGAATACACAAGATCAAGGTACTCGACACGTGCAATGGATTGTTCCTCGGTAACACATGTCCCCATAGATATGTCCTTAGCAATCTGACCGATAAAAGAGGTAGTGAACCAGTCAATTTGAATTTGATGAGGAATCAAAAAATTGATCAAACAACGATGCTACCTTCATTCATGAATATGATCAGAGATATGAGTATCCATATCCTGTTTCAAGGATGTGAGGAGGTGCGTCCCAGTCTCATACTGAAATGGTAATTGAAAGTGTGTGAGAAATTCCATAGCAAGAGAGTTGAAATATTGAAAGATGCCATGGGAGAGTTCGATGTACCACTTTGCAGCGGCACTAGTGAGAGTCCTTTGGAAAATACGTAGCTGAATTTAATCGTCAACCCAAGAGTTAGAGGAACACTAAATATGGTAAGTCATAACATGCGCTTGGGGGTCTTCTCCAGACTTGCCATCAAATTTGGGACAATCACCAGTGATTTTAGTTGGAACTGGTGGCCAATATGGATTATGAAGGATAGGATCATTTGTCAACTTCGACAGATCAGGAAGTTCCAGTGTAGCAAGAAACGACAATTTTGGATTGAAAGGCATTACATGCCTTTGATAAAGATCAATATTTGGATTCCAACCAGGTTGGGATAAATTCTACTCCCATATGTTCTGTCCTGGAGGATTTCGTCCATAAGGGTTATAAGCCTAATAATTCTTCCCATACACTGGTTGAGGACCAGGATATTGATTCTAAGTGAATCACTGAGGTCTTGTCTGAGCAACATAAGGATTTTGTTGCAAAATGTAAGCAGTGCCTTGAGGCGCATTATATACCACCTGAGATTGACCTTGAGTAATATAAGCAATGCCTTGGGGCACACTATGCACTACCTAAGATTGACCTTGAGGAATGTAAGCAATGCCATGAGACTATGTGGGTTGCCCTTGGGGTGCAGGTTTACCCATATGTTGCGGTTGAATATGCCTCCCCTAGGGTATCGATTAGCTTGGCTGTTGGGGTTGGACAGGCTGTCCCTGCGGTGCAGGTTGGCCTAGATGCTGAGAGCCACCGAGTTGCCCATGTGGAAGAGATTGGCCTGATGGTTGGGATAAGCCAGGTTTCCCCTAAAGAATAGGTTGAACTGGCTGAGCAGTAGAGGGTTGACCTTATTGTGCAAAAGCTGGAGCTTGTTGAATGTAAGGTTGGTTCTATTGCACAAAAGGTTGTCCCTGCGATGGATAGGTTTTCCCATGGGGAACATAAGATTCTCCCTTTTGAACATAAGTTTGACTAGCAAGACTGTAGGGTTGTCCTTGTTGGACTGAAGGTTGTCCCTAAAAGGATTGTCCTTGTGGACCATAAAGTTATCCCTATGGACCATAGGGTTGTCCCTGTTGGACCAAAGGTTGTCCCTGAAAGGTTTGGCCTTGTGGACGATAGGGTTGTCCCTGTAAATAGGTAAATTGGTTGGGATAAACCGAAATTTGAGGTGTTTGGACATACAATGGACCTGGCGGGTTGGGCCCATGTAAGTAGATGTGATTTCTGTGCTCATCATAATAATTTAGAGGATTAATGGGAGCCTGTGGCTGCTAAGAACCCTAAAGGGTATAATACTATTGCTAAATGGCCAACGTGTACTGATCGTATGTCAAATCTTCAGGAATTGGATTAGAAGAGACGGGTGCACTACTAGTAGGTTGGACTCTTGAAAGGTGAGGCTGTGATCCACTCACGACGGGCCCAATGGGTATCATGGAAGTGATAGGAATCAACCCATGAACAGTATAATATGGAGGCAATGACAAAATCATGCTAACATATGGTGCAGATGAAGCCATACAAATAGTGGGTTGGGTTGGGACAAACGTAATAATCGTCGACATCATGGGAGTCAATGGTGATGCACCCGATACTATTACAAATGACCCTTCCGAGGGAGTCGATGTACCTGACCATATCGGGTTCTGATACAAATATGTAGCACCAAAAATAGTCTGACTCAACGAACGATAACCGGGTGGGAGAGAGGAAGGTTGACCTGAGATATAAGGAAAATTATCTAGAGGGAACTAATATTCTCCTATAGAAACATAAATCTGTTCCCTACTGATGGGACTCAAAGCATCCAGGTTGGATGAAGTCGTGTTATTAGTGAAAATGTGATGAGCAGTGGCAATTAAAGCACGTGTTAATAGTGATTCAAGCGGTATCGAGGTAGGTGGTTCTGAGGTAAGAGGAGGATATTCTTCTTCGTCTCTAAAGCCAATCCCAACATCCAGAGGTTTCCAATTGATATCAAATGGCTCCTCAAGCGGAGACTGTGTAGCAAGAGGTAAGATATTTGGAACAATGGAATTCCAGTAACCGATAGGCCTAGTAGGCTGAGGTGCCCATGAAGAAACCTCAGGAGAAGGTTCTCAATTAGGAGGTAACAAAGGGGATGATGAACTGGTGGTTCTACCATCGTGACTTTGTCTCAAAAGCAGGAAAGAAAAGAGATAAACGATTCGAGGCTTTAAGACAAAAAACCAAGGAATTACTTAAGAACAAGCCAAGAAAATATTTTTCATGGGCATGTGATCATAGGCAATTCATTTTATGACACTGAAACAAAAATCTTCCTTTTCATATTTTAAGAGTCAAGAAAAAGGCAAAAGTTGACTCTAGTCACTTTCAGGTTAAACGAGCATGAAAGGACAAGTTCTCAATGATCTTTTGAATATTAGAGAGTCACAAAAATACCAAAATGACTACTCAGGAAATCTAAGCAAGAGAGTGTACCAAGCTTCCTTGAACTGCAATATACACCTTGGTGATCAAATGAAAGAGAAATGACCAAGGACTTAACGTACATGAGGGAAATCTACCTGAATGCTGTGTTCGGTGTATCACGATTACAGGGTGACAAAATTAACTTCCTATGGATAAAGGATTGCAACATATGAGGGTCTCCCTTTATATACTTGACGGTATGGGGAGCACAAGTCCATGCTAGTTCTTTCTACTGCCAGGTGGCAAATGATAGCTACTAGGTTTAACGATGCTGAAACATGTCACTAGCCTAGACCTCTTAATGTGAGCATTGGGTTTCACTTCTTTGTTAGGTTGATTGAATTCATTTTAAAGTTTATCTTGAATTAATTTTGCAGTTTCAAGGCCTTACCGAATGTAATCTCAAATCCTTAATGCACAACTATATATGAAATAAAACCATTCCAATTCGATGAACAACTAGCTAAGAGAGGGATAGTAGTTCGTAATGAAGCAACAATCAATCTAAAACAAGAAGATTTTTTTCATAATGCATATAAGACAACCAAAGCAGAAAATGAAAAGATATTTCCTTGTTCACTAAAAGCTACTAATGCAAAACAATGTTTTTCATTTTCACACTAAGAGAAAGAATGCAATTTTTTTCCTTTGAGATGAATGAGAAGCAAAATGCACTACTACACTAAAAGACAAAATATATACTAGTTTTGAGAAACTCGAATGAAACGATATAAAACAAAGAGATCAATTCAACAGGAACATTAAACATACTCAAAACAGGGACACATTCCTTCAAGAAAAAAAAAAGGCTTTCAAACAAACAATGTGCAATGTATTCTATGCTCAGGGTGACAGACAGAGAGCTAAACGAACACTAAGATGATCATTCAATGACCCAATGACATGTAGAACTGACAGAGAAACTAAGACAATCAGTCAACAAGACGAAAAGATAAAGAATAGACTGACTCAAACTCAACTCAGAAGGCTCAGTGAGGAGGGAGCTGAACAAGTAGTAGAAGACACCTAGAAACCCTAGGATGACAAACTTCACTAATCAGATGAGGGGAAAATAGCTGAGAAGAACGAGACAAGAGAGTCAAAGAAATTCCACTGGACTAATTTAAAGAGTAAACTCCAACCCAGAGTCAAGACACACTGACAAAACTTAGGGAAGAGGCCAAAATCCTAACCTATAGGATTTAGCGTGTCTTTCAAGCTATAATCCACGCTAAAAAGAAGATGGCATGCCTGTGAAAAAGGAAACAAATGCCGATAGGCGCGACTGTTCGAGAAACAGAAGTGCCGAGCTAGAAACCTATGGAAAAGATAAAAAACCACTGAGAAAAGGTCAGACTTGACACTTTGAGACTAATTATGATGGCTGGAGACAGTCAGACAGATAGAACAAAGTGGAGAAGCAGTAATACGAACAAATTCGAACACACAAGAAAAACGCTAGACAAACAACAAGAGATGACAAACACATTGATCCCCAGTATAGTCGCCAAATTTTTGAGCAAGTAAATCCCCTCTGCAAACAGAGCCAATCCCTCTAGCCCTAGGGTGGGTCTAGCAACAAGGGAAAATGCTAGAATTTCAGACTCCTAGCTTATAAATGAAAAAGAGTTGGGATAGATGACTTACCTTGGTCCAACGCGCTTGTTGTAACTTGCAGCAACGATCCTTTGATCTTTGTCTCCACACGTCATGGTCGTTCAGTGATAATTTTCATGTACCTGCACAAGGATCAAGTGAACGGTGACAACATATGAAAACATACTTTCATTTACATCTATTTGATTAGTCAAGGAGAATCAAGCATTTTTCATATGATCGAACACAAAATTGGAACCAAAAAACTAGTCATGTATTAATAATAGAGAAAATAATTTTACAACCTTAATTCCTTGACGTTGCATCCCCCTTCAACGGGTTTAGTAAAGCGCATCTCAAGCATTCATCGAGGATCAGACTTAGTGAGGGAATGGGCCTAAACTCTCTCTCCACAATGGATTCCTCTCTGCTTTATTCTTCACACCAGCTATAGTAAGGACTATTTAGCTTGTTGAAACCATATGAGAAGGAAGTATTTATAGGAGAGGAGGAGGTGGTTTGGGATCCCTCATAAGGTGGAAGAGAGATCTTATCCCTTTGGAGAGTTTCAAAATTGTAGGAAACAAGAAGCCAAATGGAGGATTTTGACGTTATTCAGTCCAAAAAACCATGATGACTTTGCTCAGGAAGTGGTTAGGCATGGAAACTTCATTTTTATTTATAAAAAAAAAAAATCCAAAAACAACTCAACGTGGGTTCCCCATTAAGACAGAGTGTCAATGGGTGCTAGGCCCAATTTTAATTTCTCTATGGACACGAGGCCATAATTTCCTACCAGCACTGACCCAAAATCGTATGTTTTTGAGAGTCTGCTTGAGGAACGATCAACAGAGGAAATTTTCTTGACATGCCAAGGGATGCTAAGACACTTTTAGCCAGGTATCACAGTATACAGAAGTCACTGAAATGGTCCTCCAATATTCAGGATGGGGATTGTAGGGACGATGAAAAAATATTGTGTAACATCGTGGAGGAGAGAGACACAAAGAAAATACTAAGTTGATAGAGGAACAACAGAGTTATGGAAGAGAAGATTGAGAAAGAAAGCAAGGAGATTTTGAGACACTGAGACTCAAAGAAGAGAATTAGAGTAGATTGAAGAAGCACCAACCAAAGATCAGAGCTAGGAAAGTTACCAAAGAAATAACTGCAAAAAGTTGAAAATATCAGCATTAGGAAACCTTACAAGTATTCGGTCATTAAATTTTAATTTATATTTTAATAAGAAGCTAACAATTACAAAGGTAGAAGTAATAAAGAAGGTATGGTGGCATTTCCTACATCTAGGTGAGATGTAACAAAGAGAATGTAGTGTTCCTAAGGGCTGTAGGAAAGAACCCTTGCAGCAGAGAGATTACAGAAAGAGAAAGGAGTTGTTCTAGCTGAGGTTTTAAAGTGAAGAGGATAGAGGAAGTCCTTGAGAGAGGTAAAGATAATAATTGAAGTTATCAAGAGGTGAGAAAAGTGCAACAACTAAAGGAGTAGAGGAAGCTCGAGAGCTTCCAGAGGAGGTGAACCTCTGATACCAAAATACCAAGCACATAGGAGAGAAGCTTGGTGAGATGTCTATGGAGGATTTTTTGCAACTCTGTTGGGTATGTGTTATATTATTTCCATTACTAGCTCTAGGCGTTGTTACATTGTGTTGGGCAGATTCTGGAGGTGGCACCTCCCCTTACTAGGGGGGTTGTAGGTGGGCAATAGTCCCGTTGCATAGTGTCTGAGGCAAGGTGGACTTAGTAATGGTTGGATATACCCAAGGATGGGGGACAAACCCAACGATTGTTGGAGGACCTACCCATGGCTTTGTGCATGTTTTTTTGTGTATGGTTTTGTGCATGATGTTTTTTCCCATGGTATTTTGTAGATTTGGCCAAGGGAACTATGGTTATGTTCTAATCTAGGGCCAATGGATTGGGGTTTATGAATGCTTCAACATGTATATAATGTATTGTAACATTGAAAGGAAAATAATGAAAAATCAATCTCATTTTCCCTATTTTGGTTCTAAGAGAAAATATTAGTGTATATTTTTTATTTTCTTTCCATTGTATACTTTCTCTTTTTAAGAATTCATTTGCGGGTAATTTCTATATGGGTTTAAAACTTGCAAGCTCACAATGAGCATGGAGAAGATCATGGAGAGGGAGGAAGAGATGGCCACAAAGGGTCACGTTAATAGTTCATGTGATAGCCACAAAGGAATGAAGAAAGATTCTAGAGTAATGGCTTTAGAGGTAGAAATATAATCCAAGAGGATTCTGATAGAGATCTGGTTGAGTTAAAGGAGAGACTCAATGTAATAAACATGTTTCTATAGGAGAGGGATAAGGAACATTAAAAATATGGATGGATTTGAATAATAAGGTCCAATGGCCTATTAAGTAGATATATGCTAGGAAGTTCAGGCACATGTTGAGTGCTCTACTTATACATGAAGAAATTAGAGTAGTTGAGTGTGAATAGGAACAAAACGTTAACTACTATGAACCAAATCAAGGAATACTCCTTGGAGAGAAGGATGAGGAAGATGTTGAGGAGAGACTATTTGAGAGTCGCAGGAACTACATGAAAATTTCATAACAACAAAAGGAGTCATTGATAGAAGGTGTGGTGGAAGAAGCACCAAATGGGGCTAGAAAGCCTCATGATCTTGATACATATGTTTTGTGTATGGTTTGCAGGTCACAAGAAGGACAAAGAAATAAAATCATCTATAATTGTCATGAGAATGGAGGAAAATGGAGGAATTCTTTACAAAAACATTGGTGCAATATAGAATTCAAAATATGTCATACTAGAGGATGAGGAATAGAAGGCCTCATGGTCTTATAACTAATAAATTTTATGTGAATGCGATATTTTTAGGTCAAGAGCATGGAAAAGTTGTCTAAAAGAAAAATAAGGTGAATTAATTTCTTCTTAGTATAAGAGGAAAGCATAACCAATTTCAAGAAATCAACCTTGTAGAAAATTGACAAGGGAAGCCATAACAACAAGCGAGAATGAGTTGTTTGTAGCCATGCTGAAGATGAGTGGAATCTTTTCAAAGATGTTAAGAAAGGGAGTAAAGCTGAGGGACTGGTTTATGAAGATAATAATATAAAGGAAAAAGGACAACATGAAGGTACCCTTCTATCACAATAGAAATAATAATGATTGGATACTCCCAGTGTTAAAGAAGACTACATAAAGAATTTAGCCAAGAAACAAAGAGGGGTTAAGGTTCTTAAAGCATAAATTTGCTTAATAAATTGCATGATGAAGAGATTGTTGGGATTATAATTAAGTATGCAAAAGCGGGTAAACAAGTGTTTTCAAGAGGAGGACAAAAAGGGGAGCATGTGATAAATTTGTCTCGTGAATTTGAAAATTTTCATATTCAACTAGGAAGTAAAAACGAAAAACTTGTTATAAAAAATAACTAGTAGCCTATAATTTCACATTATTTTGAGAAGAAAAAAATTCAACTAAGAAAGTTCCAAAAATGGGTGAATTCATATGGATGTCAACCTCGTATAGTGTTGAAGCATAAAGAGCTTGCCATAAAAGATCAAAGAAAAAATAGAGGTGTTGGAGATAGCAATGGAGAAATAAATTGTAGTAATGATTTTGTTTTATGTAGAGGAGATAAAAATCGCTCCCTCAAAGAACAACGAAAAGTAATGATGTCAAAGGTCTTATACTTCTCCCAGATGCCAAGTGATAAATAATGGGAGCAACAACAGTATGGAAATAATGAGATAATAATGATAATTTTGGTAGTAAAACTGGAGAAATTGTAGATGATACTATATGAGAATATGTCTATTGATGATGTGGAGACTAGTGCCATAAATTACTTAAATTTAAGATTTCAATAACGAGTCAAAAGTATTAATAAAATACTATTTCAAGAAAATAATTTAGGCCAAGAGGCTGATGAGATGCAGACACTGATGTTACTTAGAGGGTGCAGTGAGAAAGAAGAGACAATAAGCTACAAAAAATTATTGGCTTTCAAAGACAACATTAACCAAGAACAAGAGTGGCATAAGAAAAAAAGAACCTGGGATCCTAGAAGGGAAAGGAAAAATGTAGGAAAACCAGGGAATTATGTCAATGAACATCAACAACATAAAGTCTGGGATCTTGGAGGATGTAAAAATCGAATCGCATGACTAGTAGGCCATGAAAAGTTTCAACCTGGGGAGTTTGATGTAGGAGCATAAATCCTAGGAAATATATTTTGACTAGATCCCAAGGGGGTCATGAAATACCCAAAGAAAAAGAAATTTCCCTCAAATATAAAATGTAAAATTATGCAAATTGATGTATAGTACAAGTTTTTAGATTCTAGAGGATTCTGGGTTGTTAGGTTTTTTGATGAGCTAATATTTTGGGCCAAGTGGGCCTTTGTAAAAATTGACAAATGTAAAGCTAAGGTGATGGTTAGTTTTAGGTGTTGGGACATATGTTCAAATATCCTATGTTCTATTCAGATATTTTCTGATTAATTTAATAGTTTATATGTGTGTGTACATTAGAGGGTAAGAGAGAGCCCGAGGGAAAGAGAAAGAGAGAGGCACAAGGGGAGTCTTAGGAATTAGAGAAAATCTACTCAAAGATGAGCATAAGGGATCTACTAGAGAAAAACTAAGTTTGTAATTGTCCTTTGTAAATAAAACCTTTTAATTACAACATAATTGAAATTTAATCATGTCTTTATTCCCCTCTGTATGAATATCTGTAATTTCCCTATCTAAAGGGGCACAGTTCGCTATGTCAGTCAAATTGACATTGTAGGCAGTATATGTGACTGAATGTGTTATTCTAGTTGTAGAGAACCTAAAACCTTCGATCCCAAATAATTTAATGGTGCTAAAATTTGAGAATGAGAGGTATGTTGAACAAGATAATTTTTCAAGACTAGGTCAATATATCGTGAGAAGATTTGGTATTAGAGAAAAAAAGTGAAATATCTAAGGGACCAAAGGACTAGTTTTAGATTTTGAGTTAGAGCTCACGAGCATAGTTCGAAGTTGTGGGAGGTGAATGAGTTATGAAAATAGGGTAGGAGTCTCCATATAATATTCAATTTTACATTTCTAAAGGAATTATATCCGAGTGCAAGTATAAATATTGGTCTCAACTAATGATGCACACATAGAAAGTGGGTTGGATGCCCAGATAAGTTAATCAAATGTTAGTGAAAAGTGACCTGTTGTGGGATAAGTTCGGACTATATTTAGGCTTGAATAAATATGGGTGCCATAGGAATGATTTATATATGGATCAATCTAGATCCTATATTAAAGTGATGAGAAAATATATTTGGGCATAGAAGGAAGCGAAGAGTGGGCCCCACGATTTGTTAGAAGGTGTGTAGAAATCATATACGGTTCAAGAACATACAGGTGTAGATGAAGTACACTACATCCATACTGTTTATATTTTGAATAAAAGTGGGAGTTTCAATGCGCGTTTTTTGGATTAAGTTCCCTACCACCACCATGACTATATAAAGTAAACACTTGGGAGCTAAGGGTTGTGAATGAAAGGTTGGTCATGTGAAACTTGTACATGACCAAAGAAAGGGATTTGGGTTATGGATTCAACACAAAATATACATAATGTGACCTATATCCATTTATGATTCAAAAGGTTGTGGGAATTACCACATAACACTAAAGGTTGATTAAATAAGTTGGTTAGAGACAAATATTGGCATAGCCAAGTGATAATAGGGATTTTCTAAAGTAGAAAAAAAGGTTGCACTACAACATCAAAATTGAGCTTTAGAAAATCAAGGGGAGGAGGGAATAGGAATTGTAGTAAGATTAAGAGAGGGGAAATCATGAATCATGGAGTAGGGAAAGAAATATAAAGCAAAAAGGCCTCCTCACTTCAGGCCTTCTAGTCTTGATATCACTAGGACTGCATGGATATTGATTCCTTTAAATTCTTTCGAATTGTGATCCAAAGAGAGCTGCGAGGGAGGGAGATATTATTTAATATGTGAAGATTCCTCCCTTTTCTCTCATCATTCCATGTGGGTGTGTCATGGAAACACCATATTTAATTTTTTCTTAGCACACCTAGAAACCACTTTCCAAATAACCCAGAGGAGCAAGCCTAGAAGGAGAGTAGATGCTCTTCAAATAGTATTATTAGAGGCTTGATCCCTCCATTTTTTAATGGTGTAAGGGATACTAGATAGATCATGGTTTGATATATTCATGCTAGCTTCTATATCACTACATAAATGATTGGAATAGGGGAAAGCATTGAAGATGTGCTCCACATTTTCAGCTTCCTGAAGGTAGAAAGAATAATGAAAGGAAACTCTGACCATATATTTATTTTCCACATGCAACTCCAAATGGAATCTTTTGTAAATTATTTAAAACCAAATTCCATTATATAGGCCTCATGGATGGAAAATAAATTTCCTGGTCTGTAATTCCATCGTAGTTTATTAACTAGTTGGTTTTCAAGGTGAGTCTTTGTAGAAGCTTCCACCAAAATTTTTACCAAGTCTACTCTATGGGATTGGGTTCCATTCCCTCAGAACTAACCATTTTCTCCATGTTTAATATGATTTCAAGGAATCCAAATAGTATTTGAATTTGCAAAGCCCTTTGGAATTCACGTGGACGTGCAAACCACATAAGCCATTATGGTCTTAGAATTTTTGGATTTTTTTCCATGTTTCCTACCAATACATGGTTGTATGTACATAATATATTTCCTAGAAGCAATGTTTTTGTATCAAATTCATTACTTTTTTTGCTAGATTCCCAATGGAGGAGCCTTCCTGGGAGAGTTAAATCCTTATGAGCTACCCAATAGGAATGTTCTTTGAATATTTTATCATCTATATAAATTCACAAAAGTATTGAATACCTTAAATAAAACACCACCAAAACTTGGCTCCCAAAGTTGTAGCTAAAGTTGAAGGATCTCTTAGCTTAAAATGTCACTTTAGCTTGGGTTTGTAGATCTTATCCCAAGCTACAAGAGCCCATTTTTTTTCCAGAATTTCTCCTCCGCATAGGAAATACCTTGTAGGATATTTATTGAGTTAAGGATGGAGGAGGGAGCCATAAGTGAAGAACATAAATATATGGGAAAAGCTTATAGAAATGAATTGAGGTGGACTAGTCTTCGTTCCAAGTTTAGTGTAATATCCCAAATTTGGAATAATGCATTAATACTTAAACACAATACAATAACTACAAAAAAGTAAACAATAGATCTAAAGACAACATTATAATGTACAGAGAAGCTTTGCCATTTTATTATATGGTGATGAATAAGTTACAAAATGTACATAAAATGAGTAGATCTAGCCGAAGAGAAGGCCTAGAAACACCCTACAATGGTGCTGCAACTGATGGAAATACTGAGGGAAGGGGGGGGGGGTGAATCAGTATTCCTTTAAATTAGAGCATTAGTTAATATTCAATTATTATCAGTGTTTGTACAATGATAGTAGTAAACAAAAGGAACACAAATGCACACAGTTTTTAAGTTGGAAACACACTCCGGGACAAAAACCACCTAATGCTTTTCTAATAATTCTTTAATATTCAAATCCAATTGAAAATAAAGCTCCAAATTCCTAGAATCTAGAAAATAATTCTTCTCCAGCTCCCACTGGATGGATGCTCTAGTGAGCTACAACTAAACCTCGCACCACCCTACCACCCTGTAGAAGAATAAAAGAAGAATGGACTCCCAGACCAGGGAAAATGGTCCACTTTACTATGATATAGAATGATGTAGAAGAATAAGACACACTAGACCATAACCCCAACTATGACATAATCACCTAATGATGATCCTAGACCACCCGAAACTACCTCTTCAACTCTTGGCAGATAGACACTAGTACAATTTGTACAATAATGTATTTACAATGTCTTAGTACAATGATACCTTTACAATGATTGTATGCAGTGCTTCCCACTTGAATACTTCATGTGATGAAATTATTGATTCTGTCATGCACCTTGGTCTCTGATCTTGTCATGCTACCCTTTCCTACACCTTGCTTTGCTCTACTTCCCTAGAAAGTATGGTCCTTTTCAGCCCTTGACAACACATGATCTAGCTTTTTTTTGCCTTCTAGGAGCTCGATATTGAATTTGGTGTATCTCTATTATTACAGATCCCCAATATCTGAATTTTGGTCCTGTAGTAGTCCTTTGAGTCTTCTTTCCAATGCCATAGGTATGAACCAATTTGGATTCTTCAAGAGAGAGTTATACCCAATATCTCACAATGCCATAATTATGGACTGTTTTAGGAGAGCGAACTTGTACGGCGTGCCACGTGTCATTGTTTTTTCATTTGGATCTAAAATTGATAGACAGAAAACTATAGTCTGTACACTATCTACCAATTTTTATGGAATTCAAATCTGGTACTTAGAGAGAGAGAGTTATGACGATTTTACCAAGGTCACTTATTTGAGATGAATTTCGGGAGCCTGCAAAAACCCTGACTTCCACAGATCATAGCTCCAAACTTACTACGCACCTTGATCTGAAATTTTCACAAAATCTTCCTCGGGATTTCAGCTTTGCCTCAAAAAAATTTCAGATTCTGAACCTTCGTAAAAAAAAATTTAGAGTGAACATTCCACGATGACCTATTTCAAATGGCGAAATCCCTTGCATAAGGAGGAAATGAGGATCACAATTTATATAAATGCTTAGGTTGAGAGGGGTTTCAAAAAGTGAACGTGGGAGAGATTTTATGAGCTTAAAAAATATTAATTATGACTTTTCAATGACCCATGCCACAACCCTATGGGGTTTTATCCCACTAACTGGGGGTATAAACTTCAAACATGAATATCTCTCAAACCGTGAAGAATTACGTGGTGTGCCATATATCAATGGAAACATCTCGACAAGTAAAAACCATCAAAATAATTCTTGAACCAGAATATGGTAATTTTTTAGGTAAAAATTCCCATGCAATATTAGGTTAACCCCTGGTGCTGCTTGGGTTGACATTAATGACAATCGATGATTAACAATCACCCCCTTTGGCATTGATGGCAACATAAGTACTCCCCCTGTGATCATGACACATATTCCTATAAAATTTTCTCCCCCTTTGACATCAATGGTAAAGGGCAACTCCCCTTGAAACACAACCATCCTATGGACTTTTACACACTTCCACTCCCTCTAACACACAACCATCCTCCAGACCTATAATCTAATGAGAACTTGGGAGAATCCCATGCTTCTGACAAAGATATTCAAATTCTTCATGAGGTAAAGGTTTAGTGAGGATATCAACAATTTGTTCTTTTGTACATACATACTCAAGTTTGATATTATTTTCAGCAACTTGTTCTCTAACAAAATGATATTTGATCGGAATGTGTTTTGTTTTTTAATGCATGATAGGATTCTTGGAGATGATGATGGCATTAGTGTTGTCACAAAATATGGGAATAGGCTCACTGAATTGTACTATAGATCTTGCAAAGTTTGTTTCATCCAAAGGACTTGAGTACAACATGGTGCTGCTGCAATGTATTCTGCTTCTGCTGTATATAATGAGATTGAGGTTTGCTTTTTGCTCAACCATGATACGAGACAACCACATAGATAGAATGTTGCTACACTAGTACTCTTATGATCATCAATGCTTCCTGACCAATATGCATCTGTAAAGGCTAGAATAATGAGATTTTTACCCTTGGGATACCACAAGCCATATTCTTCTGTGCCCTTTAGATATCAAAGTATTCTTTTGACGACAATAATATGTGATTCTTTTGGTGCTGCTTGGAATCATGCTACTTGTCCAACTACTTGCATAACATCTGGATGAGAGGCTGTTACATATAGAAGACTACCAATCATATATCTATACAACCTTTGATCCACATCCTTAGATGAGTTGTCTATGCTCAATTTGCACTCTGTTACCATTGGAGTAAGGACTGGTTTTCTAAATTCCATTTTTAATTTCTTGAGTATTTCCTCGATGTACTTGGCTTGACATATAAATATTCCTTTCTCTTGCTGAGATATTTGAAGCCCTAAGAATTATGTCAGCTCACCAAGTAAAGACATCTCGAACTCACTTTGCATCTTTGTAGAAAATTTCTTACTTAGTCGATCATCGTTGCTACCAAATATTATCTCATCCACATATACCTAAACGATTGTTAAATTATCTTTATCTATTTGTACATAAATATTTCTATCAACAGTACCTTTCTTAAACCCTTGTTTACATAGATATCCATCAAGACGAGCATACCATGCTATGGGAGCCTGCTTGAGACCATATAGAGCCTTCTTTAACCTGCAAACATAGTCTTGTTTTTATGATAGTATAAAACCTTTAGGTTGTTCGGTGTAAACTTCTTCTTCTAATTCTCCATTTAGAAATGTTGACTTAACATCCATTTGGTAGACTTTGATTTTCTTGAACATCCATAGGCTAGAAACATTCAGATGGCTTCCATTCTAGAAACTAGTGCAAATTTTTCGTCGAAATAAATTCCTTCCACTTGTGCATAACATTTGCAAACCAATCTTGCCTTGTTTCTGGTAACCTGCCCATCTTCATTCAATTTTTTCCTGAACACCCATTATTCCCAATGAAATTTTTATCTTTTGGTCATGGAACTAATTCCCAGGTGTTATTCTTCTCAATTTGATCCAATTCTTCATTCATAACTGCTACCCAATGTTCATTTTGGCTGGCTTCCTCAAAACTACTAGGCTCAAAGGTTGCTAGAAAAGCAATGTGAGCTTGTTGTGATGAACGAAGCTATCGCCCTTCATTTATGTCACCAATGATTTGATTTGATGGATGGTTCTTTTGAATCCATTATTTTGTTCTCGTTGGAGGAGCTTCTTGTTGTTGTTCTGGTATATCTTGATGATCATTTTTTACTTCTTCCTCGTTGATAGTTGCTTCTTGTTATACAATTTTATCTATGTCTTTTTCAGCCTTTGTTTCAAGTTTCAAAGATTCTAGATCCTCATCATTATTCGCTAGAACACCATCTTCATCAAATGTAACATTTATGCTCTCCACTATCTGTCTTCATCTTAGATTATAACATTTATAGGCCTTTCTTTTGCGTGAGTAACCAACAAAGATACCTTCATCAACACATGATTCAAACTTACCAAAATTTTGACCTTCTCTTTTGATATAACATTTACTTTCGAAGATTCTGAAATATTTTACATTAGCCGGTTTTCCTTGCCACAATTCATATGGGGTCTTGTTGCAATTATTTCTGAGAAGACTTCGGTTGATAATGAAGACTACCATATCAATTGCTTGAACCTAGAACTTTTCATCCAATTTTGAGTCCTTTAACATTGTTCTACCCTTTTCTTGTACGGTCCTATTCTTTATTTCAACAACTCCATTTTGCTGAGGTGTTTGTGCTGTTGAAAATTGTCTTTTTATTCCATTTTCATCACATTATTGCTAAAATAATTTGGACGTGAATTCTCCACCTTTATTTGATCTTAGATACCTTATTTTCAAATAAGTTTCATTTTCATCCAACTCCTTGTAGATCTTAAAGCACTCAAATTCTTCAGATTTTTTCTTTAGGAAACTGACAGCTATCATCCCGCTATAGTCATCTGTCATTAACATGAAATATAATTCTCCATCTAAGCCTTTTGTTCTCACAGCACCACATAGATCAGTATGTATCAATTCCAATGGATGTGATGCAAAGTGTTCTTTTGTTTTAAATTGGAATTTTGTCTTCTTGCCGTGCCGACAGGCCTCACTTAGTGTGTTGGAAGGTTTTGAGATTTTCGGCATTTCTTGTACTTCTTCCATTTTTCTTATCCTAACAAGATTCTCAAATTTTATGTGACCCATTCGTTTGTGCCATAACCAACTTTTATCTTCTTTAGCTAGTAGGCATGCTTTAGTTGCTTCATCCAAAACATATATGGTGTTTGGAGCTCAACTTGTTGTAGCCACAATTTTACCAAACCTACCTTTCCTGATTTCACATTTTGTGGAGTTGAATAGCATTGTGTGTCCTTGATCACACATTTTTCCAACTCTGAGCAGATTTTGATTCATGTTCTCAACCAATAGAACATTCTTGGCTATAACATCTTTACTTAGAAAGTGATGGTACCTAATCCTATAACATTTGAAGGTCATCATTTTTCAAAGGATACATTTCCATCCTTATTATCTTTTAGAGATACAAAATTTCCTTCTATCTCAGTCATATACGTTGAAGCTACTTTATCGACATACCACACATCTTTATTTGTTTTGAGCCTTGAGAGCGAGGAGCCTGATTATCGGTCTTCTTCTTCTTCATTTCATTCGATGCCTTGGTTTGAGTGTCCTGGAGGATTTTCAAGTTTGCAGTCTCTAGCTATGTGTCCAAAGTTCTGACATTTGTAACGTTCCATCTTATTTCTTAAATGTTAAAATATATTGATGTTTCTTTGAGCCCTAGGAGGTTCATATTTGACAGAACTCATAGAATTTTATTGGTTCCTAGGGTACGTGTGACATTCTACAGCTTTATGACCAAATTTTCCACATGAATAACAATAGCCATGAAAGCTATGTTGGTACCTAGATGGAAATCTTCATCAAGGAATTGTCTTCCAACGATGTTCTTATGAATCTTGTCCAATGAAGTCTACATGTATGTCAGATCACATAGGTTCATTATATTTTTTTTGTAGAAGGTTCTGCTTCTTCTTTGTAACTGAGGCCAGTTCTATCGTTGTAAGATCGTTCATTGTTGATGATTTCTTCCAATGCCCTTGAGCTGTTGGCATAGTTTTGGACATTTTTTTCCTTCTTCACTTCCTTACACAGTGATACTACTTCAACTTCTAATGCTTCCCTTTCCTAGTTGCTTTCTTCCATCTTCTTCTGAAGTGACTCTTCAATACCTTCGTGTTCTTCAACTTCAATTTTGAGATCTTGAACTTATTATTCAAGAGTATTGGAATGGATCTTCTCAACCATGAGCTCTTTTATAAGCTTGATTTCCTCCTTAGAAAATTCATCTATGTGCATCCCTTCTTCTTCATTGTTTTATACCTCTTGTTTAATATGCTTGGCCATAAACAATACTCTCTCATTAGCTTCTTCTTCACAATTGTCTTCATCGGATGATGAGATATATTATTTAGAGAGAAATTTCCTTTTGGACCCTTTCTTTTTTTGCCTTGTATTGAATTTCTTAAAGCCTTTCTTTCCTTTTGAGTTGCCATCACTTTTGTTCAAACATTTTGCTGTGAAATGCCCAACCTCACCACAAAAAAAGCATATCAACAGAATTTAACCTTTGAATTTTCCCTTACCAATTTTTATTTTTCTCCTAAAGTAAGAATATTCTTCATCTGAAAGACCTTCTCCATCATCTCCCTTTTCTTCACACTTGCAGGTGAATGTCATTTCAATTAAAGGTTGTTTGTCCTTATTGGTTTTCTTAGATGTAATTAACACAATTTGTAGATTTGAAGTACCCTCCTCTTCATCAAGTCTCATTTCATATGCTATGAGAGCTCCATGTAATTCCTCTTTGTTGAGTTTGTCCAGATTTGCACTATATTCTAACATCGATACATTTGGGTTGAATCTCCCTGGTAACGTTCTAAGAATCTTCCGTATAATAGTCTTCTCATCAATTGGCTCTCCCAATCCTTCTAGACTATTGGTTATTTCATCAACGTATTAGGTATGCGTGATGTTGCAATCTTCTTTCATTACGGGTTGCTCAAATTTTTCTCTTGTAGATTTGAAGCTTTGCTTCTTTGACATTTGCGTCACCTGCATATATATTCTCAAGCTTGTCCCATACATTTTTGGTGGTTTTACAACCCAACACCTTATGATAAGAAGATTCAATAAGTCCACTGATAATAATATTCTTTGTGTTTGCACCATTTACCAAATTCTTCTTACCTTGTTCATCTGTGGTTGATGTAAATCCATTTTGAATAGTGTCCCATACTTTGTAACCTTGCGCCAAGAGATAGACCTCCATTCTTCCTTTCCAGAGTGCATAATTATTTTCATTGAATAGAGGTACACCATTCTTAATATGCTCCATGACCTCCTTCTAGCAATTAAATTGCTATTGAAGGAACCAAGCTCTGATACCAATTGTTTGAAATACTGAGAGGGGGGTGAATCAATATTCCTTTCAATTAGAGCATTAGTTAATCTTCAATTATTATCAGTGCTTGTACAATGATGGCAATAAACAAAAGGAACACAAATGCACACAGTTTTTAAGGCGGAAACCCACTCCGGGACAAAAACCACCTAATTCTTTTCTAATAATTCTTTAATATTCAACTCCAATTGAAAATAAAGCTCCAACTTCCTAGAATCTAGAAAAGAATTCTTCTCCAGCTCCCACTAGATGGATGCTCCAATGCCTGAGATTCTTGAGTAGCCAACTAAACGGATGCCCCAACACCCAATGAGCTACAACTCACCCTAGCACCACCCTACCACCCCATAGAAGAATAAAAGAAGAATGGACTCTCATACCAGGGAAAATGGTCCACTTTACAATGATATAGAATGATGTAGAATAATAACACACACTAGAACATAACCCCAACTATGACACAACCACCTAATGATGATCCTAGACCACCCAACACTACTTCTTCAACTCTTGGCAGATAGACACTAGTACAATTGTTACAATAATGTATTTACAATGACTTAGTACAATGATACCTTTACAATGATTGTATGTAGTGCTGCCCACTTGAAGATTTCATGTGATGAAATTATTACTGTTGTTATGCACCTTGGTTTTTGCTCTTGTCATGCTACCCTCTACTGGACCTTGCTTTTCTTTTCTTCCCTAGAAAGTTTGGTCCTTTGCAGCCATTGACAACACATGATCTAGCTTTTTCTTTACCTTCTAGGAGCTCCATATTGAATCTAGTGTATCTCTGTTATTTCAGCTCCCCAATATCTGACTTTTAGTACTATAGTAGTCTCTGAGTCTTCTTTCCAATGCCATAGGTATGACCCAATTTGGATTCTTCAAGGGAGAGTTATACCCAATATCTCACAATGCCCTAATTATGGACTGTTTCAGGAGAGAGAACTTGTACGGCATGCCACGTGTCATTTATTTTTCATTTGGCTCTAAAATTGATAGAGAAAAAAATCCAATCTGTGCACTATTTGCCACTTTTTACAGAATTCCAATCCAATACTCAGAGAGAGAGTTATGATGATTTTACCAAGGTCACTTCTTTGAGATGAATTTCAGGAGCCTGGAAAAACCCTGACTTCCACAGATCATATCTCAGAACTTATTGTGCACCTTGATCTGAAATTTTCAAAACAACTTCCTTAGGATTTCTGCTTTGCCTCATAAAAATTTCAGCTTCTGAACCTTCATAAAAAATAATTTAGAGTGAAAATTCCATGATTACCTATTTTCGATGGTGAAATCCCTTGCGTAAGGAGGAAATGAGGATCAAAATTTATATAAATGCTTAGGTTGAGAGGGGTTTCAAGAAGTTAAAGTGGGAGGGATTTTAGGAGCTTAAAACATATTAATTATGAATTTTCAATGACCCATGCCACAACCCTATGGGGTTTTAGCTCACTAACTAGGGGTATAAACTTCAAACATGAATATCTCTCAAACCATGAAGAATGACGTGGCGTGCCATATATTAATGGAAACATCTCAACAAGTAGAAACCATAAAAAGTATTATTTAACTAGAATATAGTAATTTGGTAGGTCAAAATTCCCATGAAATATTGGGTTAGCCTCTGGTGCTGCTTGGGTTGACATCAATGACAACTACCAATCAACAGCAACTAGCACTGCGTAACTATTGAGCTTACAGAAGAAATACTACGATGTCCATGCTGCTGCTGATATACATGAAAATGCTGCAAAGGAAAATACAAATCTAGGGATCTTATGAGATCTGATGATGCCAAGATTCAAGATCTGGCCAATGTGATGGGTTCCCAAGATAACCCAGAAAGGATTTTCCAGATCTACAACTTTGGAAAATCACTCTCCTAGGGTATGATCCTTTATCTGCTAAGATTATAGATCTTAAGCTAGATCTGACAAATAGATGGCTGAAATATGTCACAAGATCAGATCCAAGCTTGAAGGGTTGATCCATCCTTCAGATCTACAAGCTAGAAGCTCTAGATCTAGCTTCTCAATCCTCCAATGATGATTACAGTTGCTGCTACACAACTGCTCATAAAAATTGTACTGTAAGGGAAAGAGAGGCTCTATTCCTACTTAAATAAGCTACAATAGACTCCAGGCTAATAGAAATACTGACGGCAAGGTGAGGGGATGATCCCTCACATGATTACTAGCTGAAATGCTAGTGACTTCCTTCCTCCTTTGGATATGCAATAATGGACATCATAATTCCTGAAGGGATTACTGCTACTAGGAGGTTAATAAATCTTGGCCTGATGATGGATTTGAAATGAAGCTCTAGTAATGCTGATCTTCAAGCCCAAGGTGATAGGAATAATCCTACACCGGTTTCTCAACTGAAATATTGAAGGAAAACCTCCTTCTCTCAAATTGATCTTCATAAATGTGCAATTTCTGAATATGAATGTTCTACAGAAAGTAGGAAAATATATGTGGCACCAATGCCTATTGTATAATGAAGTACAATACTCTTTCAAGAGCTAGTCAATGAAAGAGGTGGGATTCTCGACCAGGAACACCCTGTGTTAAAGAACACTTGCAATCTTTTCTAAACAACCCAAGAAAGAAATGGAATGTCACATGACAAATCCAGATCTAAACAGACCTCAAAATATATAATCAATAGTCTTCCTTAATTTTTGCCTTCAACTCCCTTATATAGTGTTTGAGCCTTCCCATGCCTTTGCCCTCATCTAAACTACGTTGTGCATGTGGACCAAATCCTCCATGTTTGACTGTGCTGTCTCTCCAGGTCATCCATCATGTATAGTTTCAATGTACACCTTCTCCATCATGTGTGCATTAATTGCACAACTTCCTGCATCATCTCATCATGAATGCTCCATGGTATTTTCTTTGATCTCTTCCAAGATCTTAGTTGACTATGTCAACCTCCATAACCTATCTCATTAATGAGACATGATCTCTAATTCCATTCACATTTTTAGTTTCTCCACTACCTCATTATGTAGATCTAGGCTAAACTAATCCACATTCACACATAAAAAGTGGATATTTATTCATCTTGAGGATTATGGTTCCCTCCACCCTTTTTGTTACTTAATTAAGTAGGTTTATTAGGAACTCTAATATTCCAAATATCAGGTGAAAATTTGGGAATATTACTATCCTCCCCAGAAAAATGTTTCTTGTCATCAAGCAACTATAACAAGTGGATGCTACAATAAACATCATCCCTCTAAATGGCATCCTCATGTGGAAGGCCTTCCCATCTGTCACAATGTGTCATGTATGTCTAGCTCCAAAGCCGCCTCTCTAGAATGTCTAGAATGGCCTCCAACTGAAAAGTTAGATACCCTTCCTCATCAATGAATCTCCAAGTGGAAACCATATGATGATCAAAGTTCTCCTCTATACATGATATATATAAGATGAAGTGGTTCATTACCAAAGTGGAAATTCCCAACTCATTGACTATCTCTCCAACCCATGATACATAGAGTAGATTACATATATCAATTCCCTCATCATTAGCCATGTTGACCATATAGGAATCGAACATCACATCATCATAGTGAAAAACAAGAATTAGAGACATATGGGAAAAATTGAACAATGTCAAACCATATTCTCCTAATAATAACCAACGTAGCAAAGCCTTCTGCTGCCATGCTAGATCATCATGAGATTAAGTAAGAGAGCCATACTCTCTCAAAAGAATCCACCCTAACAAGGAATCTTGATGCCTCATCACATCATCATCATACCATGTACAATGACCATAATCACCCAACAGAAGACAACATTGTAAGGCCTCTTGTTTCCATCCTCTATCATTGTCATGCAATGTATGGGAAGAAATCAGCCCATACTCTCCCAATAGTAACCACAACAACAAGGATTCTTGCTATTTCCTTACATTATCATGATGCAATTCATGGGGCAACAACAAAGAAATGGACATGTGAAATGTCTCATCAACATAATATAAATAAGCTCCTCTATGCCACATCATGTGAGAGTTATGCTTTCTCCCAAACCCAAGTACATACATGAACATGAGATACATACCAAACATAAATATATGTAAAGACATGATACACATCCCAAAGAAGAGTAAATACATTGACATAAGATATAACATGTGATGTCCAACCCAAAGTAATCATGCCTTTTTTATATGCATTCTTCCAGTGTTGTATTAGGCATGAATTAGGAAAATATGACTCCTTGAGTGGTAACCATATTCACCCAAGAGCAACCAGTGCAACCATGATTCTTGATGGCCTGTGTAATAGATCTAAAAGTTGTTTGGTAACCCCTTGCTCCATGTCATCATCCATTCATCCCAATGTGGATGATGGATCTCATTATGAAAATAATTGGTATCCTCCCATTGTAGGACATTAGTCTCCTCCAACTGATGAAGAGCTTTGAACTCGATGATATGTTGAAGTGCACCTCCAATGAGACCTCTTAATGAGATCTTCTTCTCATCGATGGCATTCCAAAACCAATGAAGTTATGGATCTGCTGTAGGTATAAGTCTCTCTTTGAGCTATGAGATGATCATTGAGATAGTGTCATCAAGAAAGGAGAAAATAGTTCTCATCTCAAGATGTCTACCATTCATCATCTTATCCTCCATTGCTTCATGAGTGAAGCTACCTTCAGAATGCTCCAAGAATAATGGGGCCTCTTCATTATCACTACTACTAAGTGACAGTGTTGTAGATCTGCAGGGTAATACATATGTTATCTCAAAGCAAGGTACAATATTGATCTCATAACCAGTCATTCTACATAGGATCATGCTCATCCCATTTTCTAAAATTCCACATTTCAACTCAAGAGGTTGAATGTAGTTCATCCATGACAAACTGGGATAGCTTTTCATCTCCTCCGTGATTAGATCAAGCATCCTCTGCGCTGTCATAGTTTGCTGCCTCAAATCAGCATTTTTTTCTAACCCTTGGCTATACATTTTCCCAGATGGCATGTCCCCATAAGTTTCAATAATATAAACTAAAAAAATAGGTGATTAATGTGTATGCATACCTTGGATCAACTTATATGTGGGAACCTCTTGACAAAAAACAAGAGTTCCTCCAACCAGGACAACGGTGTCTCCAACTGCTGGTAAGAGAGATGGTTCCTCTTATACCAATGTATCAGCGCTGGAATAGTCCTCCTCTTGCTCATACATCTCCTGAATCATGCATGGGACTCTATGTGTCAAGAGCTCAAGACCTTCTTGCAAGGTTACAAGTGTCTCTTCTCAAGATGTAATTACTTCTGAAGCTAGTGGTGAATGTAGTGACCTCTTGTCCAGAGTGAAAAAATTGACATCCTCCTTTGTTTCCTTAGGAAATTTCTCTTTGTGGCCCATCTCTATCTTCTTCTCATCAAAATTCTTACTCAACTTGTGAAATAAATCTGAATATTTAGTCACCTTTTCATGCTCCATGTGACTAAACCACCAATCATTGGCTTCACCTAAGAGATGAAGTGCTACAATTTGGACAACCTCTTTTTCAACCATAGGATGTAGCATGAAAAATGTATCTAACTCTTTCCTCCAAGCCTTAACAGTGCTTGAGGAAGATCCATCAAATGTAGGCAAATAACATCTATTGTGCCTCTTCCTTCTATTTCTGCTATAGGATCTTCTTTCTTCTTTGAGTTCAAATAATTCTTGGAAAGTTAGACTCTTTTTGAAAGATCTAGATTGTGCCTTGTACTCTTCAAGATACATATTAAGAGTCTCATGAGTCTCAAGTTCTCTTCTTCCTTCATTTCTATACCTTTCACCTTCTTCAAAGAAAGTGGGCATAGTAGATCTATGAGGAGATCTATGATTCTCAGTTTCTCTTTTCTACTGATAGGAAGTGCTTGGACCTTCCTCCTCAAATATTCTTCTTGGATCCTTCCTTTGCCTTTTCTTCTTCATTTGATAGACCTCCTTAGAGAGATCTTGCATGTATCTAAAGAGAGGAGTGGAAAAACTATTCTCCTTCATGATAGATCTCATCTATTTGCTGCTTCTTTCGATGCAAAAGATGAAGTGTCCACAAGCTGAGCCAAAGATCATGCTCTAATACCACTGTAGTATTCCAAATTTGGAATAATGGATTGATACTTAAACACAATATAAGAACTGCAACTAAGTAAACAATATATCTAAAGAAAACATCAAAATGTACAGATAAGTTGAGCCATTTTATTATATGGAGGTGAAGCAGTCACACAATGTACAGAAAATGAGTAGATCTAGCCCAAGAGAAGGCCTAAAATCACCCTACAATGGTGCTGCAACTAGAACTGTGTAACTGGTGATTTTACAGAAGAAATACTGCACTGTCCTTGTTTCTGCTGATATAAATGTAAATTTTGCAAAGGAATATGCAGATCTAGGGAGCTTGTGAGCTCTGATGATGCAATGATTCAAGGTCTGGCCAATGTGATGGGTTCCCAAGATAACCCAAAAAGAATTTTCTAGATCTACAACTTTGGAAAATCACCCTCCTAGGGTTTGATCCTTTATCTACTGGTATTATAGATCTGAAGCTAAAAATGACAAATAGATGGCTGAAATATGTCACAAGATTAGATCTAATCTTGAAGGGCTGAACCCTCCTTTATATCTACAAGCTAGAAGCTCTAGATCAAGCTTCTCAATCTTCCAATGATGATTACAATTTCTGCTACACAAATACTCATAAAAACTACACTGTAAGGGAAAGAGAGGCTCTATGCCTGATGAAATATGCTGCAATAGACTTCAAGATGATGGAAATACTGATGGCAAGGTGAGGGGATGATCCCTCATAGGATTAATAGCTAAAATGCTAGCAACTTCCTTCCTCCTTTGGATCTGCAATAATGGACAACATAATTCCTAAAGGGATTATTGCTACTAGGAGGTTAATAAATCTTGGCCCAATGCCAGATTTGAAATGAAGCTCTGGGAATGCTAATATTCAAGCCGAAGGTGATAGGAATAATCCTACACTGGTTCCTCAATTGAAATATTGAAGGACAACCTCCTTCTCTCAAACTGATCTTCAAAAATCTGCAATTTCTGAATATGGATGTTCTGCAAAAATTAGGAAAAGATATGTGGCACCAATGCCTGATGTATAATGAAGTACAATACTCTTTTAATAGCTACTCAATGAGAGAGGTGGGATTCCCAACCAGGAACACCCTGTGCTAAACAACACTTGCAATATTTGCTAAGAAACCCAAGAAAGCAATGGAATGTCACATGACAAATATAGATCTAAACAGACCTCAAAATCTATAATCAATAGCCTACCTTCGTTGTTTCCTTCATCTCCTTTATATAGTGTTTGAGCCTTCCCATGCCTTGGCCCTCATCTAAACTGTGTTGTGCATGTGGACAAGATCCTCCATGTTTGAATGTGTTGTCTCTCCAAGTCATCCATCATGTCCATGTGCAATGTACATCCTCTCCATCATGTGTACATTAATTACAGAACTTCCTCCATCATCTCATCATGAATGCTCCATGAACTTCTATTTGATCTCTTCCAAGATCTTAGTTGACTGTGTCAACCTCCATAATCTATCTCATTAATGAGACATGATCTCCAATTACATTCACATTAGTAGTTTCTCCACTACCTCATTATGTAGATCTAGGCTAAATTAATCCACATTCACACATAAAAAGTGGATATTTATTCATCTTGAGGATTATGGGTCCATCCACCCTTTTATTTACTTAATTAAGTAGGTTTATTAAGAACTCTAATATTCCAAATATTAGGTGAAAATTTGGGAATATTACATTTAGTGATTTAAAGGTCTAGCTAGTTAGGTTTTTGTTAAATTTGTGTATGAGATACTCCCATCAATCGAGTTTGAGGGAACTATCCATAAATGGTGCTTGTAGGTATTTTTCTAGCAATTTTTTGATTTGGAAATCATGCACCTTTATAATATGTTTCTCTAAAGCCAAAGGCATATTAAATAAAAACATCTAATATTTAACTCTATTTATTTCCATACCTAAGGAAAGAGAGATGTCCTATATAATTTGAGAAAATCATTTGGCTTCTTGAATAGCTGGAACACCCATACCAATTGTTTCATCCACAAATTATTGGTGCAATAGACACATTCCTTTGAATTTTTTCTCCTCAATTGTCACTTTGAATGCCTCGCCAAGACCCTCTCATACTATAATAAAGATAAATGGTGACATCGAATATCATTTCTAGATAAAAAAATACCTCTATAAGGGTGTAATAGGTGATCCATTTAGTGAAATAAAGAAGAAGGTTGAAGAGATAAGGCTTGTCATCCAATAGATCCAGTTAGGGCCAAAGCCAAAGGCATGCAAAATGTTGAAGAGATAGCTCCAATTGAGCTTAGAAAATACCTTATACAAATCAAGTTGTATAGGAATGTCAGGTTTCTTGGAGGATTTTAAATAGTGAATGGATTCATGTGAAATCACTATACCATCTAGAATTTGGCGCCCCTCCACATAACCAGTTTTTTCCACTGAAATGAATTGAGGCAAGATGAGTTTCAGGTGATTGAATATTATTTTAGTGATTACTTTGTAGATTACATTAAAAATAAAAATGGGATAAAATTCATTAATGTACTCGAATTTTTCCTTTTTAGGAACTAAAGTGAAGAAGGTAGCGTCAAGAGATTTCAGGATGATTTTCTATCTCCTTGATTCTTCTACTACTTGCTAGATATCATGTTTGATGGTTGACTAGAAGGCCTAAAACGATTTAGTACTAAAGTCATCAGGTCCAAGGGCCTTGTTTTATGGCATATATTTTACTACCTTTTCCACTTCTTCAATAAATATCTATTTTAAGAGAGCCTCATTTTTCTCTTTGGTAACCAAAAGTGGAATGTACTCAAGTATTTGGTGTATAACCTTTGAGTGGTTTGGTTCAGGGTAAGATAATATGTATCTATAATATTGACCCAACATGTTATCCATTTACTCATGATCCTAAAAATGGACACCTACCTATTTTTTTAAGGAAGAAATATGATTGTGATTCTGTTGTTGAAGGATGTAACAATAAAGAAATATTTAGCTCTCCTTCCTTCAACCATCTAATTCTATAATTATATTTCCAAAGTATTTCTTCCTATTTCCTTCTTTCGTCAAGCAGAACAAGAGTTTGTACTTACTCTTTTATGAGGTCCTTTCACCTTCCTTGGTGAATGGATTCTTGCTAGATGCCCTCCATTTTCTCTTTTGGGTTATGTTTTTCTTGAGTAATGTTCCTAAATTTTTTCTTATTCTAGGTTTTGAGTTGAAATTTAATGTTATTCAATTTCTTTTATAGGTGGAACATGGGTGATTAGTTCATCCCACCAATCCTTGATGATGGATTGGAAGTTGAGATGTTGAATTCATAAATAATCTAACCAAAAGGCATGTCTTTCTAGAGAAGGATTTGGTTTCGATATAATTTGATCGGTGAGTCATCCGAGCCACGGATACGGAGGATGGAAGCCTCCATGAAAATGTGCATGGATACAATACTTTTAGAGATGAAATATATATATAAATTTGAATCTATTTTCTAGGAGGTACTTTTGAAATTGTTCCAAGCATAAGTGTCATTGATGGTGTTTAGGTCAACTAATTGAGAAGAAGATGTGGCATTTTGGAAGAGGCTGGGATCCACTGCCAGCTTTCTAATACCACCATTTTTATATTTTAAATATTTTATGAAATTGAAATCCCCCCAAAGGATCCAAAATGATAGGGAGATGAGAATATTATTTCTTGATTATGTTAAGAAAATGTGGCTTGTCTCTAGGCAGTGAGGGTCATAGAAGTTTGAAAGAAAAAAAGTTTTTGATGATCCTATGATATGAAATTGTATAGTAAGAATTATAAGAGAATAAAACATGTTAAGGATGGATTCCTCTTGAGATTTACGAATGATGTTGATAATTCTAGTTGAACTTGGGAATCAAAATCTAATGATTGGAATCCTTGACCCCATTTGTCTACCAACATGCATACAAATTCACAAGTTTTAGTTTCCTTAATTTTTAAGAAGGTTGGATGTTCCATGAACCAATTTTCCTTGAAAAGCCTTTTCTTTCCCTTGAAATTGAGGCCTCTAATATTCTAGGATATTTTCTTCATGGGGGAGTGTTAAATATTAATAAGAGGAAAATGTTGGGAATCACGATTGCCGTTAGACCAAAACCTGCAGGTGTTAGTCAACGATCGCATCGACAGAGATAAGGATCCACGAAAGGCAGTTAGTCCATGTCGCGAAACACATGGGGAGCGTTGGTTTATCCAATGTCCAACAATCTCCCCCCCAACGCGAGCCGGGTGTGTATCGAACTCGTGACCTACGCTCTGATACCACTTGTTGGGAATCACGATTGTCGTTAGACCAAAACCCGCAGGTGTTAGTCAACGATTGCATCGCCAGAGATAAGGATCCACGAAAGGCGGTTAGTCCATGTCGCGAAACACATGGGGAGCGTTGGTTTATCCAATGTCCAACAGAAAATGGGTGGAGAGGAGGAATTAGTATTCAAGTAGCCCAAATAAATTTTCACATAAATCCTTTTTTTTTTTTAATTTAATACAAAAGCATCACATATTTAAACAAATAAAAAAGACACCAAATATTTAATGTGGAAATACATAAAGGGAGAAAAAACAAATTTTTCGTTTCTCTAAAATTGTGATTGTAGGAACCCACCTATAGTTAAAAAACTTTCAGGCACCCACTTGTATGAGATATTATCCCCTTCCATATTTGGCAGGCTCAGAAACACTAGAGACACCTATCCACAAGGTTTGGTAGGAACCCACCTACTATGAACATCGATCCCCTATTTATCTCTAAATTGAAGGATGTTGTTGAAAATATAATCTATTTTGTGTTATATTCCTTCTTTGTCTTACTTTGTTCTCATATCAAGAACCTTTTTTAGTTAAAAAAACCTTTGTTGCAAATATACAATAATTTGTTTTTTTCTTGCATATTCACAAAGGTCCCATGATACACATACTCTTTTATTACTCTTTTCACTATCTTCTAATCTTTTATTCTCATTTATTTTATCCTCATTAGAAGCTTGTTCTATAATTATTATGTTATATATATAATTATGTCCTTGTTATTACCATTGGCATTAATTAATGGTTTTACCCATGGAAATCCTCCTTTGATTGTAGCAACAAATAAAACCCTGACACTTCTGAGCTTGTCAATGGAGCACAATTTCTATACCTCATTTTATTTTTTCATATGTATTCATATGTCGATGAACCAAAATGGAACTAAGCTCCATAGGTGCTTATTTTCCAACCTCTTGCCACTCGCTGCTTGTTGTGCCAATGGTCATTGACTGATAGGCCCCTCGAAACTCATATGTCAGCTCTTACCAATGCGGCATGTGACTAGTTCTTTGATGCTGGAAAAAAAATGCATAATTTTTTTTATCTTGGTAGTTCAACATATAGGGTCATCACTTAACAATGCTACACTTATGGATTTTTTCCCATCAGTTGCCCTACCACTAACCACTATGTCACTAGGTGACATTCATAATGTATTTCTCCTATGCTAATGGATGGTGGGTGATGATCGACGGCCCCAAAAAAAGAAATATGTAAAACCCCAAAATATCTTAACAATGTGAATCCCTTCCAAACATCCTCATGTTGTGAACCTTGAAGCTCTGCCATATAATTTCGATGTCATCTCTCTAGCACGTAATTTCCATGTGTACCAATCATTACATGCCACATGCTATCCACATCAGCTAACATGTGTCAAACATGTCACCTACCATGTGTCATCCATGTCACCTACCATGTGTCATCCATTTCCCCTACCATGTGTGATCCACGTCATTTGATACGGCCAATCAAAACTTGCAACGTGTGTTGTATTGACATGGACCTGCCATGTGTACTACCAAATGTCACTCAGAAAAGGGCCACTTATCCACCCAAAATGGGTATAAGAACATGCCACGTTTCACCTCAAACATACCTCCATGTCATTACAACTTCCATGTCACTATCCAGCTGTGATGCCCCATCATTTCTCCCTGTCCTATTTTCCACGTGTGCCAATCATCACTTTTCCATCACACTGCTTTACTGCATGCAAATCATATATTAGCTGATGGTCCAATATATACTTGGGTTTAGATTCCAAGATTCCGATGACCAAGAATTGTGGCCTTAGGTTTTCTAGGCCACTACCTATCAGTTGTTCCAATATGCCCTTCTTCCGGAACTTTTGAAATATTGTTCTGATAAGTGCTTGGGCACTGATTGTCAGTCCTTTACAACTAGGAACTATGTCTAACATATTTTGGGGACACCGCTAATCATCCATTGACATGTTATTTCCAAGATTATTCCTTCTGTTTTTTTTTGGCACCTATTCGATGAGGTGGGGCTTGCATTGGAACCATTACCAACTAAAACTTTGTTTTGACTTGAATGTTGTAAATTCAGTTTTCTCTTCATTCTTGGGGAGTTAGACTAGGTGCTATATATCATTGGAAAACTCTTTGAGATTCTATCTAACTAAAAACTTTTCATGCCCTTTTTATCAGGACAACTGCAAGCCAGATACATACAAATATATACTATCCAATTGAACTACATTCATGACTTCAGATTGCACAATCTTCAACTTATAATCAACCTTAGACACTTAAAGAAACAATATCCTCATGAACTTGAAATCTATTAACATCAATGACTAGAATTGACATCAATGAAAAAAATAAAAACTCTAATATAATCAACAAAATCCCCCTTTGCCATTAACGGTAACACTAGGAATCAGTAGCCATCGATAGATGAAACGCCCACAAAATATTACAACTTTGAAGTTCCACTATTTGCTCACTTTCCCCTGGTTTTAATTTTAAATTTCTACTTGATCTCCACCTTTGAAATCAATGGAAAGAGGCTTAATACTCAAGGGTTAGACTTCTACCAATGAATCTACTTCCTTTTCTATGTAATATGGCTCTCCCCTTTAGCTCATGCTTGCCTTCAAACTTCCATAGTTGTACACACATTTTGCCTATGAATGAGATGTTGTGTGAATTTCACCCCATGAGTAAATGAATTTTTTTTGTCGTTTCTTTTTTATAAACTACATTTTTATATGCATGTTGCATTTGTAGTGCTTGCAACTCCCCTTAAGTAGATGTGTATCATTTTCTCAATCTGTTCGAATACATCTATCCATGCCACATGTGGATAGATTCCATCCTTTTTGTGTAAAAAATATATGTAAAAGGTGATAAAGGTATCATTCTCAATCTCTATCTAAGATACTCAAAATTATCTCTTGAAGATAATTTTGATATATTAATTTCACTTATATTAATTTTGAGTGCATCAGAAGATTATTTGATATATTAATTTCACTTATGTTATCACAAAATATAGATACAAGTTGAGTGCAATCTACATAAATATATTTAAGATTTGCATCATCCATAAGAGATGTGTCTAACATGTTGCAACTAAAATGTATCATGATTCAAAAATAAACAAAGATATTGAGCTATAGTTCTTGAGCCAAGAGACTAGACAATTTCCTAGAAAGAATGATCCAACATTGGTCACTTTTCCTATCATCAATGCTTCATTCCAAATCAACATCAATATAATTTTCTAGAGTAAAGCCTATATCATTAGCGTTACACTAATTTTTGGTCATCTAACCATTTACAATTAGATGGATCGAAGTACACCATGTAAGACCAATTTTACCATAGTAAAATTGATTTCATTATAAGAAATAATTTAATAAACCATATTTTATTAAGTTATTTATGGTTAAAACAAGAAACCCGATGAAGAATAATTAAATAAATCCTTATTTATATGATTTTCCTCTAGGAATAATTAATTAAGCCATTTTCTAAATAATATTCCTAGTCATATTCAACCCAATTATGAGAAATAATTAGATAAATCATTATTTATATTATTTTTCTCTAGGAATAATTAATTAAATCATTATTTAGTTAATATTCCTTGTTAACTTTGACTAAATCACCTAGAAATAATTAAAAAACTCATTATTTGTTAATTATTCCTTGATCTGAAATGACTGTACTAGTTTTTTTGCGCTAAGTGTCTTTCAGTTTATAAAACATGTGCATAATCAGTTCATTAGTTTGCATAAGGTTTAAGGAGTTTTTCCATGATTTGTAGATTATTTTTCGTGAATTAGAAGCATAAAATAAGCTTAAATAACACTGAAAAATAGTGTAAAATAGAGAAATAAGTCACCACATGAAATTTACACAGCAGGCATGATGAAGCAATTCACCCCTCCTAGGCTACATCTGCTGGTCTAGCTCCCAATCGCTTGTCCATATTTCACTATGCTCAAAATTTTCCTATTACTTGTAGTTACAATGCTCTAATGGTTTTTTGATCTGCACAAATGGCTCTAGAATTCTCCAATTAGTAAAAAATGACTCTTCATTCACTCTGAATGGGAAAAAATTGAGTCTCCTACTCTTTTGCCCAATATCTCCTAGGAAAGCTCCACTAAAAATGAAGAACTCCACTTAACTGGAGTTAAAATTGGCTTGGAATCCAATTTATGTGCACCCTCTAACTATTCTACCGATTTTGACTGCATATTAAATGTTAGCGGTTGGTTGGTGGGTACATGCGCAATGTTGGGTATGTGTTATATTCTTTCCACGACTAAGCACGCGCGGGGGGGTAAGAGGGGGGTTGATAGCCCCCCTATTGAGGTCCGGGGCAATGCCCGGTGAAAATTTTTGGTCCTTAATTTCCAGTGGGTAGTCTGCACCCATGGTTTTGTGCATGGTTTTGCAAATGGTTTTGGGGTACGATGGTTTTCGGCCCCTGGTATTTTTGTAGATCCGATCAAGGGAACTATGGTTATGTTCTAATCCAGGGTTAATGGATTAGGGTTTATGTATGCTTCGGCATGTATATATATGTGCTGTAACACTAAAAGGAATATAATGAAAAATCAAACTGGTCGTCTCGATTTGGCATCCAAGGGAAAATCTTTGTGTTTATCTGTTTTATGTTTTATGCTTTTTCTATTGTTTATTTTTTGTTACAAGATTCATGTGTAGATAATTTCTGTTCAGGGTTAAAACCTAGATTTGGTATTAGAGCTGTTTTGGCTTCAAGGGGACGCCTTTGGTGCTGAGGGTTTTTTTTCTCGAGCTTGAGGTAGACCTTGTTCAGTGGGAGATCTGCGGGATCGATTCTTGTGGTGAAAGAAGATGGCGAGAAGCGGGAAGATAGAGATACAGAAATTTAATGGTCAGAGTTTTGAGTTGTGGAAGCTCAAGATAAAGGATCTACTGGTGGATAAAGATCAGTGGATCACGATAGATCCAGGTACTAAACCAACGACAATGTCAGATGAAGATTGGAAGAAGCTGGATCAGAAGTCAAAGAGCACAATATGATTGTGTCTCTTAGATTCAGTATTGTTGAATGTATCTGGGGAAGCTACGGTGAGGACCTTGTGGGACAAGCTAGGGACTTTGTACCAATCTAAGTCTCTGGTGAATAAATTATTCTTGAGGAAAAATCTGTATAACCTGAGGATGAAGGATGGAGACTCGGTGACAAAGCATCTGAACGCCTTCAATACTTTGGTAAGTTAGCTATCATCTGTTGATATTAAAATCTTAGATGAAGATAAGTGCATCAGTTTGTTGTGTTCTCTACCAGACTCGTGGGACATTTTGGTTATTGCAATAGGTAGAAATGCAACAACCTTGAATTTTGATGACATTGTCTCAGCCTTGCTGTCGGAGGAAATGAGACGGATAAATATGGAGGGTCAGAATGGAGATGCCTTATCTGTATGAGGAAGGTCCCAGAACAGAAACAAGAATAAGTTTCGAGTGGGAGATCTAAATCTAGAAGGAGATCTGAATCTCCTGGAAAGTTTGTAAAGGTGTGCTGGAAATGCGGAAAGGAAGGGCACTACAAAAATGACTGCAGATCTAAATCTCTTGAGAAAGGAAAGGGATCTGATGATGCTCCTTCTGCAGAGGCAAAAACCACCTTGGATGAAGGTGGGGATGTGTATTTGTCTTCTTCTTCAAATACACATGTAGATCATGACTCATGGTTGATTGACTCAGGTGCATCCTTTCACTTCACTCCCCATAGGGAGTGGTTCTGTGAGTATGAGAAATATGATGGTGTTGATGTCTTCCTAGGGGATTATAGGAAGGCCAAAATCGTCAGACATGGAAAGGTCAAGCTGAAGCTGGAAGGTGGAAGGATTAGAACACTTTCTGGTGTTCTGCATATTCCTGCATTGGCCAGAAATCTGATTTTTGTAAGCAAGATGGATGATGCAGGTGTAAAAATAGTGTTTGAGAAAGATGCCTGCAAGATGGTTCGGGAAGCACTGGTATTAATGCTGGGAGTTCGGACTGGAACTTTGTACAAGCTACATGGTAGCACTGTTATTGATGGGTGTAACATTTTTATAGTACTTGAAAGTGGAGCGGAAAGCCTAGATGTCTCTGGAGAAAAGACCATGCTATGGCATCAAAGGCTTGGACATATTGGAGAGAAGGGCCTTCAGATACTGCATAGAAATGGTATGGTAGAAGGTATGTCTAATTTCTCTCTGTATTTCAATTTCTGTGAACATTATGTATATGGGAAGCAGAATCGGGTGAGTTTTCCTTCTGGTGCTAAGAGGGCGAAGAAGATATTAGAACTTGTGCATAGTGATGTGTTTGGACCTGTGTAAGTTCCATCACTGGGAAAGTCTGTGTACTATGTTTCATTCATAAATGAATTCTCAAGGAATACATGAATATATTTATTAAGGAAGAAATTTGAAGTCTTTGACAAATTTAAATAATTTAAGGCTCTGGTGGAGAACCAGACAGAGAAGAAGATAAAGGCGCTGAGGACAGATAATGGTGGGGAGTTCTGCAAGAAGGAATTTGAAGATTTCTATAAGAAGTGTGGTATAGCACGGAAAAATACTACTCCATACACACCTCAGAAAAATGGAGTTGTAGAAAGAATGAACGGCACACTGATGGAAAATGCAAGAAGCACGCTCAGTGGTACCAGGTTAGGACAAGAATTCTTGGCAGAGGTAGTGGATACTTCATGCTATATGGTTAACATATCACCTTCATCAATGTTGGAGGATAAGACTCCACATGAGGTATGGACTGGTAAGAAACCCTCTCTTTCAAATCTAAGGGTATTTGGATGTGATGCACATGTACATATTCCAAAGGAGAAAAGGAACAAGTTGGATAATAAATCTGAAAGGTGCATCTTTATTGGGTATAAGGATGGTTTAAAGGGTAACAAGCTTTGGAACCCAGAAACAAGAAAGGTTGTGTACAGCTGAGATGTGGTGTTTAGAGAGGTGAAATATGTTGTTAAACATGAAGTCATACCAAAGAAACCTGAGAAGATAGAGTTTGAGCTAAAGGAGGATGAATCTGACTCTACAAGGGAAGAAGATTCAGAAGATGAAGAGCCACAAACTCCAGCTATTAGAAGATTAGTTCGAGAAAGAAGGCAACCAGAAAGGTATAGTCCATCTACTTTCTATTCAGGTTTTGCCTTAAATATAACTAATGATGATCCCAGAACTGTTAGGGAGGTAGTAGATTCAGAGGATGGAAAACTCTGGAAGGAGGCCATGGTTGATGAAATGGCATCCTCGCATAAAAATGAGGCATGGGATCTGGTGGAGCTTCCGACTGGAAGGAAGCCCATCCGGAGAAAATGGGTGTTTAAGAAAAAGATGAATGTAGAAGGAAAGGTGGAGAAATACAAAGCTCAGTTGGTAGCAAAAGGTTATTCCCAGGTGTCGGGAATTGATTTTGGTAATATTTTTTCTCATGTTGCCAAAGTTACTTCTATTAGATTACTTTTATCTGTTGCTGCTGCATTTGATTTTGAGATAGAACAAATGGATGTGAAGACAACATTTCTTCATGGGGATCTAGAAGAGGAGATCTACATGAAGCAACCTGAAGGCTTTATGGTGAAGGGTAAGAAAGAACTGGTATGCAGGTTGAAGAAGTCTCTGTATGGGTTAAAACAGTCACCAATGATGTGGTATCAGAAATTTGATACCTATATACGGGGACTTGGCTTCACCAGAAGCAAGGAGGATCACTGTGTTTATTTTAAATTAATTGGTGACCGTGTTATTTTTTTGGTCTTGTATGTGGATGATATGTTGTTGATTGGAAATGACAAAGAAATTATCCAAGATTTGAAGACCCAACTGTTCTCCAAATTTGACATGAAGAATCTTGGTGCTGCAAACTATATTTTGGGCATGGAAATTAAGAGAGATCAGGCAAAGAGGAAGCTCTGGTTAAACTAGAGGAAGTATGTCAAGACTATATTGCAGAGGTTCAATATGCAAGATCGTAAACTGGTGAATGTTCCTATTCCTGTAGGTGTAAAGATGTCTCCTGAACAGTGTCCCAAGACACAAGAAGAAGAGGAGGATATGTCCCGTGTTCTATATGCAAGTGTAGTGGGTAGCCTGATGTATGTAATGGTCTATACTAGACCAGACATTTCACATGTAGTGGGAGTATTGAGCAGGTTTATGTCAAATCCAAGGAAGGAGCATTGGACAGTAGTGAAGTGGGTTTTCAGATATTTACGTGGCACTAGTGATTATGGCTTGTGCTATGAGGGAAGACCAGGATTGGAAAGAATGTTGTACATTCGTGGTTTTGTTGATGCAGACTAGGCTGGAGATCTAGACCAAATAAGATCAACAAGTGGGTATGTGTTTAGCCTATTTGGAGGCGCAGTCAGTTGGATGAGTAAAAGATAGTCTGTAGTGGCTCTTTCAACTACAGAGGCAGAATACATAGCAGCCACTCATGCAAGCAAGGAAGCATTTTGGTTGAAAATATTGTGTTCAAGTATGGGGTTGGTACAACAAGCTATAAGGATAGACTGTGATAGCCAAAGTGCAATTTTCTTGGCTAAGAACCCTACTTATCATTCAAAGACAAAGAACATTGATGTTCAATATCACTTTGTTAAAGATATGGTTGAGGCTAAAAGGGTGTTGCTGGTAAAGGTGGACACTTTGAAGAATGTTGCAGATGCATTGACAAAGTTTGTGAGCACTCAAAAGTTCTCTTGGTGTAGAGAAAAAATGGGTGTTGAAGAATTGGGCCACTGACTAACCTCTCCTATGGCCCCCTGCGGAAAGAAAACAACAAGTGGGAGAATGTTGGGTATGTGTTATATTCTTTCCACGACTAAGCACACGCGGGGGGTTAAGAGGGGGGGCGATAGCCCCTCCTTTGCATTGGGTGCAACAGGGGGGTCACAGGGGGGGTAGTAGCCCCCCTATCATGGTCTGGTGCAGCGCCCCAGCGAAAATTTTTGGTCATTAATTTCCAGTGGGTAGTCCACGCCCATGGTTTTGCGCATGGTTTTGCACATGGTTTTGGGGTATGATGGTTTTCGGCCCCTGGTATTTTTCTAGATTAGATCAAGGGAACTATGGTTATGTTCTAATCCAGGGTTAATGGATTAGGGTTTATGTATGCTTCGGCATGTATATATATGTGTTGTAACACTAAAAGGAATATAATGAAAAATCAAGCTGGTCGTCCTGATTTGGGATCTAGGGGAAAATCTCTATGTTTATCTATTTTATGTTTTATGCTCTTGATATTGTTTATTTTCTGTTACAAGATTCGTGTGTAGATAATTTCTGTTCAGGGTTAAAACCTACATGCACCCCTAAACTGCGGGTTATCGTAACTATTGGGTGGAGCCCACGCATTAAAATGTGGTTCATTGAACCATGGGTTGTGGTTGTCATCGGGTTACATAGACAACACGGAGGTTGTTACATTGACTATTATCGCCATGTGACATATGAACTGTGGAACTGCTAGTGGGTTGGGACCATTGGCGGTTCCCAACCCCCAAAATCCATTGCATTACACGTTAAATAAAACCTGTCACCTAAGGAGGTTAAGTAACTCATGTAGCTTGGATTGTAATGTGTGCACGTGCCTAGAGGGAGGTCAGGGGGTCGAGCCCTACTGCCTCCAAAAAAATTTTACTATGCAGTTGCAGGGCCACATGGTGGCCTCAGGGCTGGCCACGTGACAGCTTTTGATTGGCTCTTTGAACTTGTAAAACCATTAAAAACCTGACACTTATCCTCCTGTGATTGGTCCTGAGAAAGGAATATTTCAAGGAATATTCTCTTTTGCTATCTGTACATCCCACTTTGTTGACTGTGCATCCTAGTCAAACCTGGTCAAACTGTTGCAAATTTACCTGTTTGGAATTTTGATCAGAACACAAAATCTTCCTCATACAACATCGGTTTTTTGAACTCTTCATGACACCAGAATAAAGAAGACGATATCTACATAACCATCTGGGTTTCAACCCAATCCTGTAACTTTGAATTTTGAGAAAAAATTATGAACTCCTGATCATACCTTTACCACATTCTTGAAAAGATAAATAAATCATTTATTTGTTTATTATTTCTAAATAAATGTATTTAACCAATTTAAATACATTTTCCCTCCAACAAAATATAATAAAATATTCCAAGTGGTTAGATCTAGATCTTGGTTAATAATAGTTTATTATTCACCATTATCGAGGATAACTCAATATTTTGTTATAGATAAGAGGGTTTTCCATTCATTATTCACTTTTATCACTTTTATTGTTGCGCTTTGACCATTTTCATTGTTGCTACTACTTTCTTTGCTTCTTGAGCTCCCATAGAGTTCAACACATTTCGGGTTTTCTACACAATTGAGAGTGAGAAACTTCTAGATCTGAAGTTTTGAGGACAACCAAGAACCCATCCCATTGAGGGGAGCTAGTAACATTATTATTTTTTCCCTTCTGAGGTGTTATAATACATATAAATTATTTATATCTTGTCTTTTCTGTTGTATGTATGGAGCATTTCTTATTTCTTTTCACTATTTAACTTCTTTTAATGCATAGATCGAGTTTTTGCAACATTTGTTTTAACTATCAATTACATATCTAAATAAGCTAAGAAACCGTATTTTTCGTTAGGGTTGTTTGTCACACACAACTAAAGTGAGATTTTTCCATACACTTGCGTTAAGAATTTACACTAACAATTGGTGAGTCCACTATTGTCTATTCAGATCACTGTGTGACCAACAACATCAGTACCTAGTGTTTTCCTTCAGTTGTTTTCAGTCTCTTGATGTTTTTTTTTTAACTTTTATTCCCTAAAACAATAAAAATTCTAACTTCCGTGTATTTTTGGGTGTTTTCTGCAGGCAATAGGTATAAGTCGTGCTAGAGATGGCAAATTTTTCGCAACCTTTCGCTTGAATATTCCAAAATTGGAACTCACACTTTTTGGCCCAAAACCTGTGATTTCGGCCTAAACTCACACCTGTTAGCCCAGAAACTGTAATTTCCACAGTTTACAGGTTAGTACCTGCGAGCTGCAAATTTTTTCTTTGACAGTTGGGTTTGCCGCAAACACTATTCTTGGTTGTTTGACCTCCATATCAACCCACATTAGGCCTGGATATGCTCATTTTGTCTCCTTGAAGTATATCCAAGCCCCTTAGGGTTTTAATACACTTCCACCTTTCTAGGAGGGGTTTAATTGAGAAGGTGGTATGAGATTTGCAGCGCTTTGAGCCATTGTTTAGGGTTTGATCTATATTTCTTTTAGGTCCCTTTTGATCTATTACTATTCCATCCAAAACCTCCTCTTGAGTTTTTTTTGGTCTTTCCCTTAGGGTTCCCTTGTTTCCCTTAGGGTTTTAACCTTTGGCATCCCATTTTGTAGCTATTTTCCCCTCTAGTTTCTTGTTGTTTTTTCCACCTTTTTCAACATATTTGAGTCATTATATCCATGTCCCTTAGACCTTAGATATTTTTTCCTTCCTATGATTTTTGAGTCAATTTCGACCACCTTTTAGACTAGTTGTTTGGGAAGCCTTCTTTTGGGATAGATCTATGGATCTATAGTTGTTTATTTTACTGTCGTTTTAGTTTTATTTATATTACTTCAGAATTTTTTCTTTTTCTTTATACAACCATCTAGGCTTAATTTAAATTAACACACAAATTACACACATGGACACCTAAAGTGAATAGCACTTGGTTTACACCTCCAAGCCAAGACATAAACATCATAATTAATTAATCTGCCTCACTGAGCCTTTGTTTATCAATCTTCAATGTTTTTGTGTCTTTTTTGACTTGCCATCATTGCGCCCCCAATGCGTTTATCTCAAATACTCCATGGCCTTCACCCCCAATTTCCATTAGGAAGACTTACTCCACCACATAGGATTCAAGTTAGTCCTTCGCTGAGTCTCGATATCAACTTTGATTCTGGTTCATCGGTATTTTATTCTGATAAAGAGCCTGGTTACCCTCACCCTCAAACCATCATCATGTTAGGTGCAAATGCAGGTGTAGTTCCCCAATATGGTGGTGGCCCTGGCCCTAATGCTGGAGCCTCTACTAGCAGAGCCGCTACTGGAACCTTTCTAGCTACTCATTCACTACCTTTTATGGAAGGTTTAAGCCTTCTTGTTTTCAGCCAGTTAATCAACGACCTTATAGTACAAAATCGAGGTTGGCCTGCTATGCAAACTAAGATTCCTTATGACATCCCTAAGTTTGAATGAAATGTAGGAGAGGAACCTACTAATCACATATGCTCCTTTTACTTGTGGTATTCGTCCAATTCCATTACCAATGACTCCATTCGCCTTCGGTTGTTTGAGAGTATGCTCACTGGAGAAGCTGCGAAGTGGTATGTTGACCAGAATTTTACTTCTCATTCCACTTTTGTGACTCTTGCTAAAAAATTTCTGTCATACTTCGAGTTAAATCTCTGTTAAGATACCGATACTGAGTTATTGACTGCATTCTGTCAAACTTCCACCACCTGCCTTCTGACCATGCCAAAGAATGACATAGAAGGAGGAGCCCGTGTCCAGCTCCTACATTCAATGACCATGTCTATATGGATTGGTTTCTCATAAAATTTTTTCCTTCCATTGGTAAATATGTCATGTCTCACTTTACTCAGACCAAGGAAGAAGCTCTCCAAGTCGCGTTGAAATATGACTTGATCTATGCCTAGTCTGATTAGGTTTATACCGTTTTAAAGGATCTTCCTAGACCTAGTGGTGCCAATGCACCAGGGGCATCTCACGCAACCAATGGTATCATTGGATCTCTTTCAAATATTCATACTCATCATTCCATGGGTTATGGTTTCCCTTAGGGAGGGAAAATCTCCTCCAACACTTATCCCCTCCCAACTGCATGTTTTTGGGTCAAAGCATGCCTTACACATTTTCCCAACTGCATCAACTGATGCCAAGGCCAGCTGTTGCTCAACCTCTTTGCCCCAATGTTTCTTAATCTCCTTTCTATCCTTATCCACAACCCTGTGCTCCAACCCCTCCAGCATCAACGCCCCAACCTCTCGTGCCTTATAAAACTCTGCCACAGTAACCACCACCTACTCAGGGTCAGGCATATGCATAACAGAGTGTGACTAATCCTCCTAATTTGAAGAAAAAGAATAAGGGGAAAGGAAACTATAACCAACTAGCGTAGGGTAACCAAGGGCACCAAGGTAATCAACCAAACGCACCCTAATGGAACTAATCTAACACTAAAAACCAACAACAGGGTGATCAACCTAAGCAGAACAAGCCACTTTGTATGAAAAAGCCTTGTTCATGTTGTGATGTCCATGGCCATTATACTCATTCCTATCCCCTTTTACCCCAGATGTGCCAATTGTGGGAAGCACAAGGAGTGTCTAGAGGACAACAAGCCACCACACTAGTTCAATCAGTTGTGTTCACTAATCCTTTCCCACAACAAGGATATGTTGTTGCCCAACCCGCTAAAGGTCAAGACGCTCCTCAACCTCCGTAATATGTTTCCCATGATTACCAGATTATCATGACAAATTCTGAAGAGGTTAATACTGCTGATGTTAACCTTCGAACTTGGTTGTGCCAATATGACAAGCACCCCGCTATGTTTACAACTGATTCCCAAACCAAAGTTTACACATAGTCCATTTTGACACCCAATGTTCCCTTATAGATCCCTCAGCCTAAGCCAAAGGTCTTTCGCAAGATCCCCAAAGGGCCATTATGCCGAAATGTTGCTTCTATCAAAGCCTTCCACACCTACATCATAGTAGATGACTTGGCACGGTCGCCTGCTGCCATGTCAACGCTGGAAGTCCTCCAGTCATGCCCATCACAAAGAAAAGCTCTACTATCTTCTTTGGATGTTGTGGATCCTTCATATGATCGTTTGATCGTCTTTGATGTTGAAAAATCAGAACATCCCCGTTTACCTTAATCGTTGCCTTGCAAATACCAGTCAAGATTCTTAATGGAAATGTTCAAATATGTATCATTGATGAGGGCACATCCACCTATGTCATGTCCTCCTATGTTTGGAATAATCTCGGATCACCTGACTTAGCCCCATCCACCATCACCTTGTGTGCTTGGGACAATCACCCTTCTCACCCCCTTGGCATGTTCCACAATTGTCATGTCTTCACTCTTACGGGCAAGACTATTTGTATTGACATTGAAGTCATTGATGCCCCCTTGGATTACAATATCATTTTGGGTCATATATATACTTATGAGATGCCTGATGTCATATATGTGGTTCATCATGTTAGTACCCTATAAATTATAGAATCTCAAGGTGATTGGATATCTTCATCTTCCTTGCAATTTCATATTGAATTTTTTTTCAATATTCAAATGATTTCCAATAAAAAAATATGAAAAAGAAAAGAAAAAGAGGGTATAGAAAAATAGAGAAAATAAAAAGAGAAAAAAGGAAAAAGAAAGAAAAAACCCCAAAAATAAATAATACTGAAAGTGATGCAAATTCAAATGTCACTACTCATTATATAGGACTGTTCAATCATACAGTTTAATCATGGTTGTACAATTTTCAATTTCTATTGATAGGTTAGAAAATAAGATTTTCCAAACTATTTAATCTTGTCATATCAGTTGATAGGCAGAAAATGAAATTATCTCAACAGTTTAATCTGAGTCAATGGCTGAAATAAGGATAGATGTTAGATTAGAAATTCAAAAGAAAAAATGATTTAGGTTTTGGAAGCCCAAATACACCCTCCAAAAGAAGTAAAAAATGTTAGATTTGTAGTTTGGGTAGGTAGATATTTTGAGGAGAAAGAATGGAAAGAAAACATGGAATTTATCCTACAAGGTGTAGCGTAAAATTTAATTTTACATATGGTGGAAGAAGAAGATAAAAGGACAAAAGATGTTTTACTTATAAGGTCTGGATGAGGAAATATATACCTAAGTTAGATATTTTGTTTTACATAAAACCATCATATCATACTTTATGATTATAATTTTTCTTTAAACTCCCGACAATTATATTATTCCCTTTATCTCGACCCCACAAAAACACATATTTTCCTTTTATCCTATGGTTTTACACTACCCCCTAGCATCCATTCATTCTCAACCCCACTGTCACATCACACATCCCATCTGCTCTAACCAACCTTCACCTTTTCGTCATCTCCGCACATTGCTTCACATCCGATGGCCCTCAAGATCTTTCGCATTGCCTACAAACTAGCACAACGGCAAATGAGATGGGTGGCATTCGATACCACCCATACTGTAATGTGTCACACCTAGATTATTTCACACCCTCCCCTCCAATAACATTCACCACCATCAACCCCCTCTAAAAGGCAGTTTCTGCCATCATAAAAAAAGCCACACCTTTTGACCGTTGCGAGTGCCGTTGTGCCATGTCCATGACTGTCTGTCCACTCCACCCTATCACATCCATTCCTGCCAAGAGCCTGTTGTGAAAAAAAGGGTCAAACCATTATCCAATAGGTCCACGCCAAACTCAACGGTCCCAAATCAAAGTTTAAAGCTCGAATTCATGCCCGAAAGCAAGCTTTACTTTGCTAATGTTATTCTAAAATTGCAGATACTGAATTCACAGAGAAATCATAGAGAACCATTGTTGAAGAGAATCCATTTTTTTTCAAAGGAGAATTTATCAACTTTCTGCAACTTTGATTACAGTTCTTTTTCAACTCTTCATCTTTTTTCACATTTCCATTTCAATTATATCCCTTCCCCAAGCGTTGGTATGTAACCATTCCCCTTCTCTGATCCCTTTTTCCTTCATCCCATTCTTCATAGTATAGTGAGAAATAAGTTACCGAAGACAAAGATGCCTCCTAAGAAAGACTAGGATCCTTTCAACCCTATGGTCTACCCTCAGGTGGATAAAGATCACATAGCCCTAGCAGACTGAGATTATAAAATCCATGAGATAGAGTTTGAATTTGATTTATTCGATGTCTACTGCTGGCTCGATGACAAATTTATCGATGAAGTAGATGATATAGGCCTATGGGAAACCAAGCTACCTTTTTATATCTTTCCCAAAACCCATATTTGTCTAGAGTTCATCAGAAAGTGTCAGTCATGTTATGCCATCAACTAGAGAACTATAATGGCTCCAACAGGAGAAATATTTTTTTTATTGATGCCCAATCTATCCAAAAGATGATGCAGGCCCCCATTGTTGAAAACACTATCCATTTTTCTTATGAGGCCCTTAGAGAATTATATCAGAAAATAGAATTTTCTAGCAGGGCAAAAACCTTAGAGCTTTTCATGGCCACTAATGCCCCAATTCCTACCAAGAATCCACCCTACCCTTCATCTATTTTTCCTAATAGGACCCAACACATTGTTACTATTTTATCTTATTTATTGGGGTATCACGCTGATTAGTGGGTAGGTGAAGCCATGATTGATTTCTTGTCTATTATTTCCTGAGATTCCAAAGCCACAGTAATGTTCAATTATGTTGAGTTCATTGCTGATACTATCCACAAATAGTTCTTGAAGTTTCATACAGAAGAGGTTTTCAAAGACACTTTTGTGTTGGTGTATATATTTGTCTAATTTCAATCTAGCAGGCTTCAGTTTGACATGATGAAATTAAATGATGAATCCTAACCACAATCAGTCATTTTTTGGATTACTTGATTGATGATAGACTAGAATAATTACTCCTACAAGAGCTTTGTAAACCTATTTGTACATCTAGCGGTCAGTGCACTCATTAGTGCCATAGAGCCAAGGGTTAATGAGGAAATAAAGAAAGTTATGCAGTTGACAGATCAGATTAGAACAACAGATTGGTACCTGTACCAAAATTACACAAAGATCAGAGTTCATGGCTATGAATTAGCCCCATACAAGTTGCCAAAGTACCTCTCTATGAGAATTTTTGCACTAGAATATATAAGAAAAATGGTAAATGCAGATGAGGTGCATTTTGTCTCTGCAAAGAAAAATTCTCAATTCAGGATCAAATCATAGATTGGTCCATTCATTTGCAACAACAGAGTAGCACAGGATTAGGCAGATAGAATGTTGAAGGAGATGAAGTTCACTCATAGCTTCACTTGGTCTGATGATCCAAAGGGGATCATCTCTAAGAAGAGGGTGGAGAAAAAATCCACACCATACATCCACACCCACAGATTGGAGATAGAGAAGTATATGAATCAATAAGAATGGGTAGCCAACACATTTCAAGAGGCAGAAGAACAAGTGATTTCCACCTCAAGAATTCAAACACCAGCACCACAAGACATAAAAGCTACAGGAACAAAAGATTACAACGAAAAGGAACCAGAAAACGAAATAGGGAGAAATAGGACAAGGGATGATGAAGCTGACATGGATGTTGGCACATCCACCAAGGAGTTCAAAATGAAATATAGGAAGAGAGCCAGAGTCCACATATACATTGACCAGAGTAGTGAGAGAGATCAACAAACAGTTATCACAATCAAAGACTCGCCAAGTTCCTCTCCAGCAGGGGGCTAAACAGTCTTCTCAACATCTTCTACCAGCATTTCTTTCCAAAATTAGAATGTTCAAACTCCAAAATATACTTCCACGACATGGAAAAATGAGGAAGAAATCCACGAAACATTTAAGGATATCAAAAGAAGAAATGAAATACTCAAAACCAACACTTATAATAAGTTCTAAAAGAAAACTAGCATCTCCCAAAGCAGGATTTTATCAGCCTTTGATTTAGAAAAAGGAAGAATGAAGATGGCCTTATTAGAAGCACAAATACCTAAGCCCAAAGCTGCAAAAGACTATAAGAATACTGATTTTGAGTTTTATGTGAAAAAAATTCATCCCCTAGACCAAATAGATATGCACAAGCGGACAGGGGAAATGATCTCCTCTACATTGACCAATACAACCACGAGTCTATCAAAATTGCAGGTAGCATTGTCAAATACATAGTCACATCTTAAGATGGAAAATATATCCTCCATGGCTAAGGACACAAGGATTAAATACCTAGAGGATTTAGTGATACAAATCAGATACAACCCATCAAATATAGCAGTGGAAAAAGCACTTGAGAGGAATAAAAATGTAGACGTAGATGCTTTGAGGAAATAGCTCAAAATGCCATAAAAAAAAGATCTTCTAAGAAAATATATAGAGGAGAATAAGACAGAGAAGGAAGAAATGATTCAGTTCATCATTAAACAAGCTGAATAGATTAGGAAAATGGAAAATGAGATGGATAAAATTGTAAGAGATAGACAGAAAGAAGTAATATATGTAGTGAAGGAAGAAACAAAAGAAGCAGCCAATGCCATGATTCCATTACAAGAATTTCCTCTTGTTTTCATTCATTCAGAAACTTCTATAGCTACATGTACACCAAGTGGAGGCACAGAGAAGTTGGCCAAAGCGATGGAAAAAAATTCTTTACAGATAGTAGAGATCAAAAAGTTGCAAGATCAAGTCACTGTCCTGCAAGATCAGATAAAAAGGAAGATTTAATCCATGCTACAGAATTGCAAATAAGAAAGAATTGATAGAGGGTTTATATAAGACCCTTAAGGAATCTTCAACTGGGAACATGGTAGGAAGAGTTAAAGAAATTATTTGGTTGTATATAATTGAATTTATGAATGATATATGGCCATCAATTCAAATAATTTTTGAACAGAGAGATTTAATTGATTGAGTGACAATTTTCATTGAAAAGGAAAATGATGAACTTCGAGATAAGCCTCAAACTACCAACAATATCATTATATTCTTGAATTCCAAAAGCAGTTATGAATTGGAACCATTGGGAGTGGAGGAAAAAACAACCACCATACTTGAGTTCAAAAAATTATTGAACAAGAAGAGTTTAGTCACATGGTTGGAAGAAAGATGCCATCGGCTGGAAACTGGAGCAATCATATTTTTCAATAGAATTGAACCAATGAAAAAAAGGGATTTACTTCCTTGTTTTTTATTAATGATAAGCTTATGACTAGGCCATATTATGTCAAAAGGCTCATAGAAATTTCAAAGGATGCATCCAAGCATGCCAATGTAAAGAATAGCATGACAGGAAGGGCATTTTATGAAGTACTCAGTAATGACATCCTCATACAACATGAAATCAAGCACATTTTCCAGCTGAAGCCAACATTCATAAAGCACACCAAGACAGATGAAGTCTACAAGAAATTAAATAGAACTAAGATTTCGAGTCCAGAGGAATGAGAAAAGTTATGCAGACTTCAGGGAGGATGAAAACTCAGCACATTATCCAAACAACCAACACTGCACTTCATTCAATTCAGCAGATGACTTCACTAACCCAACATATTAGTTTTGGATCTACCAGCTCAGAAAATGACTACAATACATAGTAACAGTTTTTGAAGGATACATCCACTTGTCATGACTATCTCAACGTGTTCACTGGGTGGTCACAATTGTCAATTTCAGTTAGAATTGTAATAAATGGCAGATTTTCTCTATTGATACTGCAATCCATAGGAATTAGTTTAAATTATGCATTTCTACTCAGTATTAGGGGTTGGACCCTAGAATGTAAGAATTTTTCATTGGAGCATTGTAATTTATGGAGGTGGGGTGTCAATAAAAAGGACCAATTTTCAATATTCATGTGCTGTGTTTTTCCTGGTGATGTTTTTCCCTTTATCATGTTTAATTTTTTCCACTGTCATATCTTTATATGTATAATTTAAATCCTAATTGTAAAAAAAGAAATTTAGATTAAGATTTGCTGCCTAGAGCACCTTAATTCTGACTATTTTTACGATTTTAATGTTTTGTTCTAATGTCTAGTTTAAGAATGCTTAACTTCTTTTAAACCACTACTGAAATCATTCTTCTCCATTTCATAATTTCACTCTGTTATAAAACACCAGTATACACAACTAGCTTGTCTTGTATTTTCTCTGGAAATTTCATGCAGAAACCCAGCTTGTGTTGACTCCATATCCCAATGGAACAATTTAAAGAAATCCCTTAAATCCAACAAAAAAAATCAATCAAAAACAACTCTCACATCGAATTTAACTAGCCTAATATTAGAAAACTTATAAACAAAGCTAGATCTAATAGAGAGATCCCTCTCTAAGTCTAGGAGAGCTAGATCTTAGACTCCAAAGTGGTTTTATGTTGTCCTTTATAGTTTAGTCTTGCCAATACTATAATTTTTAGGGTGATATCATAGTGGCGACCATACTGGAGAACAATAAAACTAAAAAACACTCTTTTCATTCGAATTAAAAAACCGTAATTAAAAAGTATTGTATGACAGAATTTCCTTTTAAGATTGGTTTCTTTTAGCTTTGAAATAATCATTTTTTTTGTGATTTTAATCTAAGTTCTATCTCCCAAAATAATATCCACTAGATCCCATCCATATCCCAATCCTCCTCCTATTGTGGACAACCTTGAGAAGATTTTGAGAAAGACTCCTAGAAGAGAAAGTCAAAATAGTAGTAGAGTTCTTCACAGATCTAACTCCCTACCTGAAAACTTTGTAATTGTGCAAGACATTCAATTTGATTTGCATTGTGAACAAGGTCTATTCAGGACCAAATCTGAGAATTGGACTGATCATACAATTTTTGACCTCTCTATCCTACATCAAAGTTGAATAAGAGAAGCCTACTCCCAACTTAAATCTAATATCTAGCTTCTCCAGGATTTTGATACACTCCAAGATCTAGTGAAAAGGTTTACCTTGACTATTAATGATGCCTATCTCCAGAAATATGTTGATTTAACTTCCTTAACCATAGCAGCTTCTTCCATTTCATCTCAAACCATTCATCTTAGGTAAATTATTCCTACTTCCTCCACAATCCCCACCACTACTCTTGCTCATCCCCATACTCAAACTATTACACAAACATCTCCTCCCAATACCTCTACCCATCCTACTTCATCCACTCTCCACCTCACACCACCACCTCCACCAATCATGGTAGCCAGATATGACCCCCTGATGTTGCGAACACCTTTACCCCCTATGCCCTAGGATTACCAATCTAAGATTCCACAATTTTGTGGGACTGGTTTTGTGACTTCCAAAAAAAATATAGATAAAATTATTGATTGTTTTGACCTGCAAGAAATTGATGATGACAATGTCAAATTGAGAATGTTTGCTCAGAGTTTAGGAGGTGAAGTCAGAAAATAGTTCAAGGGTTTAACTTCTAATAGAATTCATGATCTCCCTTCTTTTCACCAATAATTTATTAATAGATGGGAAATCAAGAAAAATACTTTGCATATTTTATCAGAATACAAAACTATCAAAAGGTCCCCAGGAGAGAGTGTCCAAGACTACTACACTAGATTCAACAACATATACAATGCACTACTTTCCCACATGAAACCACCCTAAGGGTTAGTCCTGGTTAAGTTCCGAGATGGTTTTGACCCAGACATGGCCTATCAACTTAGGGATAGAGACTCCTCCACTTTAGAACAAATGCAAAGAGGTCTTGTGAGTGTAGAATCTAATTTATTAGCAAAAAGGGCTAGAATGAGAACTGAGAGGAGAGTTACAAAAAGGAAAGAACCTGTAGCATCTACATCTAATGCTAATGTTAACAATTTGGTAAGGAATATGGAGAGGATGATGGAGAGAATTAGTCAGAATAGGAGAGATATTCCCAGAGAAAATCAACCAAATCTCCTAAACAGAAATTAGAATCCAAGAAGAAACCCTCCTCAAGTTAGACAGAGAGAGAAAAGAGGTCTAGATCAATAAATTAGGCCTCCATTCCAAGAAAAATATGTTGATGAAGATGAAGGAGTAGCTGTGAAGTTGAGGAAAATCAGACTAATTTAATGGGGATTAATGAGGATGATTCTATTTTTCTCACTAAAGAAGAATAAGGATTGTTTTCATTGACCTAAATAGAGTTAGAATTTGAATAATCCGATGATTACAAAATGGGGTTTGAGAATGCAATTATGGAGGTTCACAGATAATACAATTTAAGAAGCAAGAAAAACTTAGATAATTCTGATAAAAAGAATTCAGAAAATTATGCCAAGAAAGTATCTAAATTTGAGGTTAAGAAAACAACAGAAAACTTAAATAAAAATGTAAATAACTCTGAAAAAAAAACAAAAAATGCTACCAAGAAAACAATAGATATCCCTTCCAAAATTACACAGACACACATTCATAGTACAAGCCAACAGATAGAAAATACCGAAAAAGTGATAGTTTAAAAGACTGATTCTACAAATTTTCTCAAATTCAAAACAACTTTCAGTCTTCAGAATGAAATTGCTAAATTAAAAATCTCTATTCCTCTTATTGAATTGGTTAACAAGAATGTTTATAGGTCTCAAGTCTTAAAATATTTGAACATAGGAGAAGTTATTAACACTTTGAATCTGAATAATGACCAACCTAAACTTTTGTTTGGGCCATAATTTGATGGTAAACCTCAGGAAGGAGGTGTCCCTCCTTTTTATGTTAGTATTAATGTTCATGATAATATTCTACATAACGCCATGTTGGATTCAGGTGCATCGCATAACCTTATGCCAAAGGTTGTCATGGAGAAGCTTGGCCTTGAAATCACTAGACCTTATAAAGATTTATACTCTTTTGACTCTATTGAAGTTAGGTATCTAGGTATGATCAAAGATCTTTGTGTCACTCTAGCTCAGATCCCAACAAAGAGTTTAGTGATGGATATAGTTGTAGCTGACATCCCCCCCAAGTATGGAATGCTTTTATCCCGCTCATGTGGAGAAAAATTACAAGGGACGCTCCAAATGGACATGACATATGCTACAATACTAGTGTTTGGTCAATCAAGAAGACTATATAGAGAAACATTAATGAAGTACATGGTAAGTAGTCAAGAAAAACCACACAATTACCCTTTGTACTCTGTTCACACTGACCTTGAATCCTTCATTTTTTATAATGATGGAACCATTTATTCACAGGTTTCCCATAAAGAAAATGAGCTTAGAGAAAATGATAGTCAAATACAAACAGAACAACTATATCCTGTGATGAAACTCTTTGGAACATGATTTTTGATGGCTCATGTGTAAAAAATTGCTCAGGGGCAGGTATTTGGGTGTATAATGCAAGAAATAATAGTGCAGAGGGTCATTCCTACAAGTTAAATTTTCAGTGCACAAATAACATTGTAGAATTGAAGCTTTGATTTTAGGATTACAAATGTTGAAAATATTAGGATCAAAAAGGTTATTTGTACATGGTGACTCTGAGCTAGTAATAAAACAAATAAAAGGACAATATGCAACAAAACATCCTAGATTAAGAGCTTATAGAAATGGTGTACTTGATTTCTTGAGAGCATTTGAGGAATATGATTTAGCATTAATTCCCAGAAATCAAAATGTCCTAGCAAATGTCCTAGCTTTTTAGGCAAGTACATGTAAACTCCCTCATCGAAAGAAATAGTACACAATAGAGGTCAAACATCATCCTTTTCTGCCATATAACATGAGGTACTAGAAATTTTTTGGCAATGATAAACAAATCGAGAGTTTCCTACAATCTAAGGATGAATTTGAAGACAGTAATACAGACTTAGATTGTGATGAAGAAATTCCCGTTGATGAAAAAAGTACCAAAGAAAAACAAAATGATATTTTCGATATAAATACAGATGTAAATATTCCAGTTAATAAAAATGCATATAGCACAGAAAATAAAAAAGACCCAGAAAAAGAAGAATTCAAAGTACTCCAACTTAAAGACAATACTCTGCCTAGAGGGCTAGTCCCTTTATAAGAATTGTTTGATTTTAATTATGTTGCTAAGAAACCCAAAATGGAACCAACTAGAACAAATATTGAAGAATGTAATATAGGCATTGAAAAAAACCCCAAAATCATCAAACTGTCAAAATCATTGCCTATTATTATGAAAATAAGATATATAGATCTCTTCAAAGAATTTATTGATGTATTTTCTTAGAGCTATGAGGATTTAAAGTCTTATGATACAACCATCATACAACATAATATTCCAGTAAAATAGGGTCAAAAAACTTTCAAAGAGAAATTACGTAGAATAAACCCTATTTTGATGCCTTTGGTTGAGAAAGAAATTAAGAAGATGTATCAATAAAAAATCATTGTACCACTCAGATATTCCAAATGGGTATCCAATATTGTTCCAACTAGAAAGAAAACAGGTGAAATCAAACTCTGTATTGACTTTAGAAATCTCAACAAAGTATCTCTTAAGTATAATTACCCTTTACCAAAAATGGACCACATATTGCAGAGGGTAGTAGGTTCCAGTAGGATTTAATTGTTAGATGGATTTTCTGGTTATAATCAAGTTTTAGTACACCTTGATGATCAATAGAAAATGAATTTTACTACTCCTTAGGGGACATTCAAGTATGTGAAAATTCCCTTTGGATTAATGAATGCTGGAGCTACCTTTCAAAGGGCCATGGAAATTGCATTTGCTGATGAAATTGGTCACTTTATTGTAATTTATCTAGATGACATCATTGTGCATTCCAAAACTGATAAAGAACATTTAGCACACTTGAGAAGATTTTTTGAAAAATGCAGAAAGTTTGGAATTTCCCTGAATCCTAAGAAGACATTATTTGGACTATAAGAAGGAAAACTTCTAGGTCACATTATTTCTCAAGATGGAATAAGAATTGACCGTAGAAGAATTGAAGGAATATTAAAAATCATTCATCTTAGAAATATTAAAGAACTCCAATTGTTCATTGGTAAAATCAACTTTTTGAGGATATTTATACCAAACCTAGCATAAATTTTAAGGAACATTACCAATATGCTCAATAAAGATTTAGAAATAAAATGGACCATAGCAGCAAAACAGTCTTTTTATTTGTTCAAGCTAGCATTGAAAAAAACCCCAATCCTAATGAGGCCAGATTATACTAAATATTTCATGATTTTTTCTTTTTTTTCTAAACATACTATTGTTGTTGTTTTATTGCAAAACAACAGTGAAGGACATGAGAAGCCAATATATTTTTTCAGTAAGGCATTAAGAGATGCTTCATTAAAATATAATATTATGGAAAAACATGCTTTTTCTTTGGTCAAAGCATTGAAATATTTTAGAGTTTACGTTATACATTCACATATCATTGCTTATGTCCCAAATGCAGTTGCCAAAGATATATTAACACAGAATGGTCCTGATGGTAAAATAGGCAAATGGATTGTTGTGATCGAAGAATATGATTTGGAAATAAAGCCTACAAAGTTGATTAAAGGCCAAGGATTAGCTAAATTGATGGCGAAATCCAACTTTCATGCACTGGACATCAACATGGTACATTCATTGGATGATCAAGAGGAACTGGCGACTCCACCGATAGATGAGGCATTCCTCAATTCTCACTGGTATGCTGATATTTCGTATGTACTATCAAATATGAATGCTCCTCCTGGTTTGTATAAAATAAAGGCCATATTTCTAAAACTTAAAGCTGTTAAATTCTACATTTTAGAAAATTTTTTGTATTTGAAAGATGTTGGAAGTATTTTTCTTTAATGTTTGCTGAAGGATGATGCAGATAGAGTTATGCAGGAGTTCCATGGAGGTGACTGTGGTGGCCATCTCTATTGGTAATCCACTTCAAATAAGATCATGAGATCTGGTTTTTATTGGCCTACTCTTTTTCCTGATATCCATAAAATGGTCACTGCTTGTCACAAATGTCGAATATTTGAAGGAAAGAGAAATATATTGTCGTTACCCTTGAAACCTATTTCTGTCGAAATCCATTTCCAGCAATGGGGATTAGACTTCATTGGAGAGATTCATCCCCCATCCTCTACCCAATATAAATGGATCCTCACTGCCACTGATTAGTTCACTAAATGGATAGAAGCCACTCCTTATAGAAATGCCACTGACTATGTCATAATAAAATTCCTTGAAACCAATATCCTTTCTATATTTTGTTGTCCCAGAAAAATCATTACAGACAATGTTGAAGCCTTTAAGTCCAAAAATATGTTTGGTTTATGTCACATATATCATATAATTTTGGGGAATTCAACAACCTATTACCCTCAAGGTAATGGACTAGCTGAGTATTCAAATAAAATTCTGGTGACCATCGTTAAAAATATTTTTGAGGAAAATCAGAAATAATGGCACAATAAGTTGATCAATACTCTTTGGGTTGACAGACTCACTATAAAGAAATCAATTGGCATGTCTCCATACCAATGGGTTTATGGAATGGATGTATTTTTCCCTCATCTTTAGGAGTTCTAATTATGAAGATTATTCATGAAATTCAAGTTGAACCAAATGACATTTAGAGAATGATAAATGACACAATTCAGTCACAGAAATCCAGAGAGCAAGTTTACAACAAAACTCAAGTGATTCAAGAGAATATTAAAAATATTTTTGACAAGAGAGCAAAAGCTAATGATTTCAATTTAGGAGACAAAGTTCTGAAATGGGATTCTAGAAGAGAAGATAAAGGAAAGTAGGGAAAGTTTGACAATCTTTGGAAAGGGTCATACACCATTGATGCTTCGTAATATCCCAAAATGGAATAATGCATTGATACAAAAAATTAATATTTGAAACAAAGTAAATGTACATAAATATTATGATAAACACAAATATAGAAAGAATAGGTGAGCCATTCATTGTATATTATTTAGTTACAATAGTGTACAAAAATAAAGGTATTCTAGCCAAAGAGATGGCCTAGACTGACCCTGAAAGCATGATACAACAAGCACTGTGTAACTAGATAGTTGTAGGAAGCAATACTGCATTGTCCCTTCAGCAGATGATGAACATGTGACTGTTGACTGAAAGGAAAATGCAAATCTGGGCACTATGATGGAAACCAAAGATAGGAGCTCTGATAGGAGCTCTAATGATGCAAATATTCAAGATCTGGGCACTATGAGGAAACCCAAGATAACCCAGAAAGGATTTTCTAGATCTATGAGTCTAGGAAAATCACCCTCTTAAGATCTCACTCTACAAATGTTGGTTTTGTAGATCTGAGCTAGATCTGAGCATATGATGGATGAAATATCATGTACAACTAGATCTAAGCTTTTAGGGATGATCCCTCCTTCAGATATCCAAGCAAGAAGCTTGAGATCTTGTCTCTTCTTCCTCCTCCTCAAAATGGAGCAACTAGATATGCATCTGCTGAAGAAACTAAGCTATAAAAGAGGGAGAGACTCAATGCCTGCTGAAATATGCTGAAATAAGCTCTAGGTTGATGGAAACAGTGATGTAAATGTGATGGGATGATCCCTCATAGGATTGCTAGCTGAAATGATAGAAACTTCCTTCCTCCTCTAGATTTGCAATGATGGACTACGCAATCCTTGATGGGACTGTTGCTGATAGGAGGTCAATAAATTTTTGCCTTACGCTAGATCTGAAATGAGGCCCTAGGAATGTTGATCTTGAAGTCCAAGGTGATAGGAATAATCGTTCACCAGTTCTCCAACTGTAATACTTAGGACAACCTCCTCCTCCCAAATGGATCTTCAAAAATGCGTAATTCTTGAAGGTATATGTTTTGAAGAGAGTGGAAATAGTGTGGCACCAATGCCTTATGATGAATAGAAGCTTAGAATACCTTCCCAAAGTAGGCACTTGAAGACCCCCATGGGTAAGGGTGGGATTCCCACTCATAAACACCCTGTGCTAAACAACACTGCAGACTTAGATAAACAGCTTAAGAGTGCATGGAATGTCAAAAGACAACTCCATATCTAAGCAGATCATAAAATCATAAACTAAAGCCTCCCTCTAATGTTTCCTTCATCTTCATTATATACAAAGTGAGCCTTCCCAAGCCCTGACCCACCTCTAAACTGCATTGTGCATGTGGACATAAGCCTCAATGTTTGACTGCACTGTCCCTCCAAGTCCTCCATCATGTCTACATGAAATGTGAACCCTCTCCATAATGTGTGAATTAAATGCACCACTCTCTCCATCACTTCATCATGAATGATCTATGATATTACATTAGATTCCCTCCATGATCTCAGTTGACTGATTCAACCTCTATGATCTATCTCATTAATGAGACATGATCTCCACTCCTTTCTCACTAGTAACTGCTCCACTACTCCACTATGTAGATCTATATTTAATTAATCCATGTTCACACATAAAAAAGTAAATCTTATGGGTCCCTCCACCCTTTTATTTACTTAATTAATTAAGAAAATTAAGAACTCTAATATTCCAATTATCTTGTGAAAAATTGGGAATATTACAGTCCTCCCTGGCAAAATGTTTCTTGTCCTCAAGAAACATCAAAAGTAGATGCAAAAGCCATCTATCCCCTCCAAATGGCATCCACATAAGGAAGGCCTCCTCCATTTGTTGCAATGTGTTATGCATTTTTGGTTCCAAATTTGTCTCTTAAGAAAGCATAGAATGACCTCTAACTGTGTAGTGAGATGTCCTTCATTCTCCAAGAAGTACCAAGTGACAATTATAAGTTTCCCAACATCATCATCAATACATGAGACACATAATATAAAGTGGTTCTTCCCACAAAGGAAAATTTCCATCTCACAAAACATCTCTTCACCCCATTCTTTATGAACTAGATTGAGAATTGACATGCCCGCATCCTTAGCCCTGTTGGCTTTGTTGGATCCATGCATCATTCCAACATTATGAAAAGGTAGAAATAGAGACATATGGGTAGACAAATATGTCAAACCATATTCTCCCAATAGTAACCATTGGAGTAGGGCCCCTTGCTTCCATCCTCCATCTCCACCATGCAAGATGGACAAGCCAAACTCCCCCAAAAGGAACAAAAGAAACAAGAGATCTTGTTGCCTTCTCACCTCCTCATGTGTATCATGGAGTAAAAACATACTGATAGACATGTGGAATTTCACATCATCCCAATAAAATAAAACACCATTATTACACATCATGGGAGTACTATGCCAAGTTCTACACATTAAAAAACACATAGACATAGGAGATGTCATGTGATGACCAAACTCTCTCAAGGAAATCCAAAGTGAACATGCCTTCCTTTGCTACGTTCTATCATTGATACACAAGGCATGAGTCAAAGAAATGTGAGCTATTTGGTGGTAACCATACTCACCCAAGAGTAGCCAGCGCAACCATGCCTCCTTCTTCATTACATGAGTGTTATTCAAGGCATGGATCAAAGAAATAGGAGCTTTTGGGTAGTAACCAAACTCACCCAAGAGAAACCAGTGTAACCAAGCTTCTTGCTAGACCATTTCATATATCTCCAAGTGGTTATGCAACCCCTTGCTTATCATCTTGACCCACTAATCCCAATGTGGATGATGAATGTTGTTTTGCAAAAGCATGGTATCCTCGCATTGTAGAATACCATCCACCTCAAATTGATGGAGAACTTTGAACTCCATGACTCTATTGAAGTGAACCTCCAGTGATATCTCTCCATGAGACCTTCTTCTCATCAATTGCCCTCCAAAACCAATAAGGTTTTGGATCTGCTGTAGGTAGAAGTTTCCCTTTGAGCTGTGAGATGCTCATTGAGAAAGAGTCATCTTGAAAGGGAAAAAGATTTCCCATCTCAAGATTTCTACCATTTATCATATTCTTCTCCATTGCTTCATGAATGAAGCTTCCATTTGATTACTCCCATAAGGAATGGGTCCTCTTCTTCTCACTGCTGCTCAGTAACAACGCTATAGATCTGCAAGGTAAAACATGCGTTGTCTCAAAGCAAGGCATAATGCTGAACTCATAGCTATCCATTGTACATAGGATCATACTCATCGCATCTTCTAAAACCCCACATTTAAACTCAAAGGGTTGAATGTAGCTCAACAATGATGAAATGAGATAGCTTCTCATCTCCTCTTTGATTAGATAAAGGGTCCTCTACATAGTGATATGTTGCTGCTTCAAATCAACATGTTGTTCTAACCCTTGGTTATGCATTGGCCCTGATGACATGTCCCCATAAGTTTCAATAATAGGTACTGAAACAATATGAGATGGATGTGGATTCATACCTTGGTTCAAATGATATCTAGGAACCTCTTGCATGACCACAAGAGTTCCTCCAATTGGGACAATGGTGTCTCCAACTACTGGTAAGAGTTATGACTACTCTTCTATCAATGTACCAGCGCTGGAATCAACCTCCTCTTCCTCATGCATCTCCTGAATCATGCATGGGACTCTATGTGTCAAGATATTAAGACTATCTTGCAAATATGCAAACGTCTCTCCTCCGGATACAAGTAATTTTGTAGTTGGTGGTGCATGTAGTGACTCTTTATCTAGAGTGAAAAGAATGACATCCTCCTTTGTTTCCTTAGGAAGTGTCTCTTTGTGACATATCTCTGGTTTTCTCACATAAAATGTATTTCTAAACTTATGAAAGAAATATGAATATTTAGTCATATTTTCATGCTCCATGTGACCAAACCACCAATCATTGGCTTCACCAAGAAGATGAAGTGTTGCAATCTGAATGACCTCTCTTTTACCTACAGGATGTATCCTAAAGAATGCATCTAACTCTTTCCTCCAAGCCTTTGCAGTGATTGAGGAAGATCCATAAAATGTAGGAAAATAGAATCTATACTACCTCTTTCTTCTGTTACTGCTATAGTATCTTCTTTATTCTTTGATTTTGAAGAATTTTTGGAGAGTTAGATTCTCCTTGAATGCTCTAGAATGTGCCTTGTACTCTGCTAGATATAGATTGAGAATATCATGAGTCTCAGGTTCTCTTATTTCTTCATTTCTATACCATTCACCTTCTTCAAAGAAAGTGGGCATAGTAGATCTATGATGAGATCTATGATTATCTGATCTTCTTTGTTGCTGATAAGAAGTACTCGGACCTTCTTCATCCTGAAACCTTCTTGAGGTTTCTCTTTGCCTTTCTTTCTTCATTTTATTGATCTCCTTGGAGAGATCCTTCATAGTTCTCAAGAAAGATTCATCAAAACTTAATCCGTCCATTATAGTAGATCTCTACTATATGCTTTTCATATGTTGTCAATAATGTCCACAAGTTGAGCCAAAGATCATGCTCTGATACCACTGTAATTTCCAAAAATGGAATAGTGCATTGATACACAAATGTAATATTTGGAACACAATAAATGTACATAAGGATTATGATCAACACAGATACAAATAGAATAGGTGAGCCATTTTATTCATTGGAGATGATTCCGTTACAACAATGTACAAAAATAAAGGTTTTCTAGCCAAAGAGATGGCCTAGACTAACCCTGAAAGCATACTACAACAAGCACTCAGTAATTGGAGAGATGCAAGAAGAAATAATGCATTGTCCCTTCAGTAGATGATGAACATGTGACTGCTGGCTAAAAGGAAAATTCAGATCTATGGAGCTTAAGAGCTCTGATGATGCCAAGATTCAAGATATAAGCACTATGATGGAAACCCAGGGTAACCCAAAAAGGATTTTCCAGATCTATGAGTCTAGGAAAATCACCCTCTTAGGGTCTCACTCTACAACTGTTGGGTCCAAAAATCTGAACTAGATATGATCATATGATGGCTGCAATATGATGTACAACCAGATCTAAGATTTGAGGGTTGATCCCTCCTTTAGATCTCCAAGCAAGAAGCTTGATATCTTGTCTCTTCTTCCTCCTCCTCAAAATGTAGCAACTGAATATACAGCTGCTGAATAAACTACATTGTAGAAGAGGGAGAGACTCAATTCCTACTAAAATATGTTGCAATAAGCTCTAGGATTATGGAAACAGTGATGGCAAGGTGAGGGGATGATCCCTCAAGGATTCCTAGCTGAAATGCTAGAAACTTCCTTCCTCCTCTGGATTTGCAATGATGGGCTGCGTAGTACTTGATGGGACTGCTACTAATAGGAGGTCAATAAATTTTGTCCTGATGCCATATTTGAAATGATGCCTTTGGAATGTTGATCTTGAAGTCCAAGGTGATAGGAATAATTCTTCACTGGTTCTCCAACTGAAATACTGAAGACATCCTCCTCCTCCAAAATTGATCTTCAAAAATGCGTAATTCCTGAAGGTATATGTTCTCCATAGAGTGTAAATAGTGTGGTACCAATGCATGATGATGATAGAAGCTCATAATACCTTCACAAAGTAGGAAATAGAAGTCCCCTGTGGGTAAGGGTGGGATTCCCGCTTAGAAACACCTTGTGCTAAACAACATTGTAGACTTAGCTAAACATCATAAGTATGCATGGAATTTCAAAAGAAAACTCCAGATCTAAACAGATCATAAAATCATAAACTAAATCTTGCCTTCAATGTTGCCTTCATCTTCATTACATACAAAGTGAGCCTTCCCAAGCCCGGGCCCACATTTAAACTGCGTTGTGCATGTGGAAATAAGCCTCCATGTTTGACTATGCTATCTCTCCAAGTCCTCCATCACGTCTACATGCAATGTGCACCCTCTCCATCATGTGTGCATTAAATGCACTACTCTCTCCATCACTTCATCATGAAAGCTCTATGATCTTACATTAGATTCCCTCCATGATCTTAGTTGACTGCTTCAACCTCTATGATATATCTCATTAATAAGACATGATATCCACTCCTTGCTTATTAGTAGCCGCTCCACTACTCCATTATGTTATTTCTATATTTAATTAATCCAAATTCACACATCAAAAAGTGGATCTTATTCATCTTTGAGGATTATGGATCCCTCCACCGTTTTATTTACTTACTTAATTAAGAAAAATAAGAACTCTAATATTCCAGTTATCTTTTGAAAAATTGGGAATATTACATGCTTTCAGGGTGTTATTGCCTAAATCCACCTTAGGCTGAAGGAAGGTGGGATTCAGGGTAACACCAAACCACGCTCAACCTCGTAGCTAGTCCTACGAGAACAGGAGAGGGCTCTCTCCGGGTCAATCTCAATGAAAATATTCAAAGGGGCTTGAGATGACTAAAAAAACAATTGATCTTAGGCTAGATAAACAAATAGGAGGGTTTGATTTTGATTTTTTTGGATTTTGTTGGAAAAAGGGGAAAGACAATTTTGGGCTTGGGGATGAGGCCAAATTCTTGCAAGTAGTTCAAGCTGGGGCAGTGGATATAAATAGACTTGATGTATGAGATCAAATGAATGTATTGAGAAGACTGCTAAGGAGCTGAAGAGGGCAAGAGAGTGCAAGGATCCTCTTCAAACTGACGAGAAACATGTAAAATTAAACAAAATTTTAAGGCAGAGCACTAGCAAACTAACGAATTCTACCTCAATTACTCATTTGTTTAATTCAGAAGCAAAAGAGAAGGGAAATGGCCTACATATAACATTAATGAAACTTAAAATAACATGGAGAAAAACATCATCAAAACTCAGAAGCCACAAGGATCCCAAAGCAAGGCCAAGAAAAACTGGGTCTTTCCTTTGCCAAAAACTCAAATGGATATACAATGAGGTGCCAAACTTTTCCTAAGAGTCCAACTAGTCCCCCAACTAGTCCAACCCTGAAATGCTGAATGCCTCTAAAAATACAATATATAGACCATCCTAACCCCTTCCCATGCCTCTAGGGGTCGAGCTCATCCTTCTACGAGCTGTTTCAACCAATTCTAAACATGGAACTGAAATCTAGGCAGCCAAACAACTTGCCTCTATATGCTAGGAAACTGATCCATTCATTTTTAGTGAATGAATCTTCTAGGACAAGTAAAAACATGCCAAATTTACATCATAGCCACAAATTTACATCAAGGTAGATCAATAATTACATCCAAAAGTGAAACTAGTCAAACTGGCCAAATTTTTGAGCTGAAAAGTGAAAATTGGGCGAAATTCCGCTATGCGCCGCGCCCAAAAACTCAATGCGTTGCGCCACTTTGAGACTGTTTTTGAGGCACTTCGTGAAGTCCAAATTGAGCTCATGATAGCTCGTTGGAAATCCCTGGATGTATGCTATCCAACCCAAGTAGAATGTTTCAATTTGGATGTCATTTACCCCTTTAAAACCGCAATCTCCCAAGACTGGTTCCTACTAGTGCAAAAAGTGGCAGAAAGGCCATTTTTGGAGTGTTTTTGACCTTTAAGACGACCCAGAACTTCATGAAATTTCTCAGCCATTCCTGACCATGCATATTTTATCATAAAAAAACCAAAAATGTAAATTTTTCCTCCAGAAGATGTCCCAATCATAAGCGCGCATCGGGTGGCGCGACGCGTCGGGCGGAAAAACATGTTTTGAGACCAAAAAAATTCAAAATTGACAAAATTTTCTCCAAATTCCTTGAAATTTGAACTGAAGGTCCCCCATCAAGTGACATGCTCAGCCAAGGAAGCTTTGGCCAAGATTATTCCTTTTCACACCTCCTCGATGCTTTCTTCATCCATGTTGCCTGAGGTGCAAATGAAGAGTTTCGTGTCTTTGTCTTCAACGCCAAATGTGTCAAAGTCAAATGAGGGACTGTGAAAATAGGGTAGTGAGGATAATTGGGTTGTAACCAAGTTAAATGAATGATAAGGAATGCAATGAATTTTAAGGATAGGGATAGTGGGGTTTAGGATTTAGTGATTTGGAATGTGAGGGAATAGGGCTTAGGAATAAGATGGTATGAGTAGCTTTAGGGAGTTATGGGAATAGGAGGAACAGTAATGACAATATATTAGTGAGAGGGAAAATGGGGAATGGAGTACTTGGCATCACAAATTCAAATTTAAAACTTTAGTTTCAAAACCCTAAGGAGCAATCTTTCACAAAATGAGAGGGTTTATGATTTTGGCATTCAAACTCTTATAACCAATCTCAAACCACACCAAACATTGTCTAAATGGCATTTAAAACACACATAAACTTATCTGGAGCAAAGGGGACTGAGTCAATTTGAGTTTTGGTGAAGAAATGACAAAAATTCTCTTTTCAGGCCTATGCGCTGCGCCCCGGCCCAACGCGCCGCGCAGGCTGGATGCGCCGCGCTAGTGTAATTTTACACTGTGAAATGTCGCTCTATGCGCCGCGTACCTTCAGTGCGCCGCGCCTTCTCCCAATGCGCCACGCGATAAATAGTGCATTTTGCAGGAGGCTTTTGGAGGCCTTCTCGGTGTCCGAATTGGGTGCATGATAGCTTGTTGGAAATATATTTTAGTATAATTTCCAACACAAGTGGAATTTTTCAATTTGGAGTTCATTTGCCTTGCCAAAAGTCAAATCTCCCAAGACTGGTCAAAATGAGCAAAATGAGGCTGCCTCAAGGCAGAGTGCTGTTGCAGTCAACTTTTTAAGGTCTTTCTCAACTCCAAATTGAGCTCATGATATCTCATTGGAAAGATATTTGTATCTATTTATCATTTAACTCATCAAGCAAGTTATTTGGCCAACCATGCTAGTAGAAATATTGATTTTCCCAAGGTTACTTTAGAGGTGCATTCAATTCTCCTGAGGAAATGGTATTTTTGACATTTCTCTAAAACCATGGTACCTGTGTAAAAAGTGAAGGAGGTTTTTATTATCCGGCATGGTTTGGACAAAAACCTCTCTCAGGTTTCCAAAATCCATCTTTTATTTCTCTAAAACATCATTTGAGTGAAACTTATCCCGATGTGTGAAACAAGGGATTTGTCCAAATGAAGCGAAATGAAGGGGATAAGGGGCTTCTAAATTCTTGGGGAAATTTTGGGAAGTAGGGAGGGATGTTAGGAAGCAGGGGAAAGTGGAATATTAGAAATTAAGTGATGGGAAGGGGTCCAAAAGGGCAAAACACAGGCCTAGCCTAGAAAATTGCCAAGTTGTAGCAAGAAACTAGGGTTTGTGCAAAAATGAGGAATTTGGGGGATCTCAGTGATGGGAAGTGTTTAATAAGGTATAATAAGGATATGGGAAGGTGTATGACCATCAGGATACAATTTTTTATGATGATTTGACCATCCAAGAGCAATTACGTCCAAAACCCTCGGAGAGGGAAATGAACCTTACCTAGGCACAACTGAAGCATGAAAAAGGTGTAAAATGACCCTTTGGAATCTGGCATGATGATGAAAAACCTCTGAATGATGGTGCACTTAGCTGAATGGTGACATGGACCGAAATTTCGACAACTCTAGAAGGAGTGAAAGAAAACCCTAGACCTAGTACTTAGTGAGAAAATTTTGCTTGAAGGCTCACTGAAATGACAAAATTTGACCCTGACACCTCAAAATCACTTTGTAAGAGCATGTTTGATCACTGGAGGAGGGCTACAAAGACTGACACTAACATTGGCTCCAATGGGGATGGTAGCTTCTTGGAGGTGCCAAGAACTACAAATCTTTGGGAGAGCAGACCAGTGCCTTATCCACTGGGCAATGAAGTCAATAACTGCAAACCAAAAACAACTCATACCAATCCAAAAACATATACATACTGCAACCTGTACATAAAAAAATACCCGAAACTGAAATGTTGCCTTTGGCAGCTTATTTATTTACAAATCTCCCCTACTTTGCTGCAAAACCAATAGATCAAGTAACGCTGTAATGCCAGATCAACCAATCAAGTAACTGTGACAAGGATGTTGCTTGAGAGTGCTTCAACTGGGACACAGATGTAAATGCTAGCAGCCATACATGCACATAACGAGTCTGGTTATGTAAAAGACAATTTGATCTATCATTCAAACTGAAAAACATTTCCATGTACGTTGCAATAGGATCGCAAAAGCCAGACTTTGTTTGCTGCCCCAACTCCGCAATACATACTTCCAGTTGCACACTGTCAATGCAAACATCCACGGGCAGCTCTATTGTTTCTTTTTTTGAAGGAGGGAGAGTTTCCAAAAACGTTTTAGGATCTTGAAATTCATATGATTGGATCTGATCATTTAAATGCTGAATCTCCTTCTCAATTTTTTCAATAACTAACTCAAAGAAACCATTCTTAGCTTCAGAAGGAAACTTCGGAGATCTCAAACATTGAAGCACGACAATGAAAAATACTTCATAAATTTCAATATCCACTAGCTGATCTCTAACTTCTTTTAAAGCTTCATAAAGAGCAGGGTCTGCCACATACCCTACCATTTTATTTTAGTGCATGAATGGATCAGTGAGCACTGGAATCTATGGATTGAGTTGGAGTCTCCAGGTGAATGTTTCAGCCTTCATATGTCTGATCACTGTCCACCATCAACAATCAGATCTGAGCTTGATACATGTACTGGGGAAATTTACAAGTCAAGTGTCACGCTTACAAGCTAGACTGGAGATTGACTGAAGCAACATTTATCTACTTCCGCTAATGCAAAGCAAAAGCGTTTCGAAGGCTACCTGGCATAACTTCAGGCTCCGTCTGTAGCTTATGAAACAAATAACATTAACAAGCAAACCATTTTCTCCCTAGTATGGTCGCCACTATGTTATTTCCTAAATCCACCTTAGGCTGAAGGAAGACGGGATTCAGGGTAAAACCAAACCACGCTCAGCCTCGTAGCTAGCCCTACGAGGACATGAGAGGGCTCTCTCCGGGTCAATCTCAATGAAAATATTCAAAGGGGCTTGAGATGACTAAAACAACAACTGATCTTAGGCTAGATAAACAAATAGGAGGGTTTGATTTTGATTTCTTGGGATTTTGTTGGAAAAAGGGGAAAGACAATTTTGGGCTTGGGGATGAGGCCAAATTCTTGCAGAGTTCAAGTTGGGGCAGGGAAGGCAATTACTTTGATGTCTTAGATCAAATGAATGGATTGAAAATACTGCTGAGGAGCTGAAGAGGGTAAGAGAGTGCAAGGATCCTCTTCAAACTGACGAGAAACATGGAAAATTAAACAAAATTTTAAGGCAAAGCACCAACAAACTAATGAATTCTACCTCAATTACTCATTTTTTTAATTCAGAAGCAAAGAGAAGGGAAATGGCATACATATAAAATTAATGAAACTTACAATAACATGGATAACAACATCATCAAAACTCAGAAGCCACAAGGATCCCAACAAGTGCTGCAAAACTCTGGTCTTTCCTTTGCCAAAAACTGAAAATGGATATACAATGAGGTGCCAAACTTTTCCCAAGAGTCCAACTAGTCCAACCCTGAAAATGCCTCAGAAAATACAATATATAGACCATCCTAACCCCTTCCCATGCCTATAGGGGTCGAGCTCATCCTTATACGAGCTGTTTCAACCAATTCTAAACATGGAACTGAAATCTAGGCAGCCAAACAACTTGCCTCTATATGCTAGGAAACTGATCCATTCATTTAATTTTCACTTTTTAGTGAATGAATATTCTAGAACAAGTAAAAACATGCCAAATTTACATCATATCCACAAATTTACATCAAGGTACATCAATAATTACATCCAAAAGTGAAACTAGTCAAACTGGCCAACTTTTTGAGCTGAAAAGTGAAAATTGGGCAAAATTCCTCTATGCGCTGCGCCCAAAAACTCAATGCGCTGCGCCACTTTGAGCATGTTTTTGAGGCATTTTCTGAAGTCAAAATTGAGCTCATGATAGCTCGTTGGAAAGCCCTAGATGTCTACTATCCAACCCAACTAGAATTTTTCAATTTGGATGTCATTTTCCCCTCCAAATCTGCAATCTCCCAATACTGGTTCCTGCTAGTGCAAAAAGTGACAGAAAGGCCATTTTTGGAGTGTTTTTGACCTTTAAGACCACCTAGAACTTCATGAAATTTCTCAGCCATTCCTGAGCATGCATATTTTATCATAAAAAAACAAAAAATGTAATTTTTTCCTCCAGAAGATGTCCCAATCATAAGCGCGCGTCGGGTGGCGTGATGCGTCGAGCGGAAAAACCTGTTTTGAGACCAAAAAAATTCAAAATTGACAAAATTTTCTCCAAATTCCTTGAAATTTGAACTAAAGGTCCCCCATCAAGTGCCATGCTTAGACAAGGAAGCTTCGGCCAAGATTATCCCTTTTCATGCCTCCTCGATGCTTTCTTCATCCATGTTGCCTGAGGTGCAAATGAAGAGTTTGGTGTCTTTGTCTTCAATGCCAAATTTGTCAAAGTCAAATGAGGGACTGTGAAAATAGGGTAGTGAGGATAATTGGGTTGTAACCAAGTTAAATGAATGATAAGGAATGCAATTAGTTTTAAGGATAGGGATAGTGGGGTTTAGGATTTAGTGATTTGGAATATGAGGGAATAGGGCTTAGGAATAAGATGGTATGAGTAGCTTTAGGGAGTTATGGGAATAGGAGGAACAGTAATGACAATATATCAGTGAGAGGGAAAATGGGGAATGGAGTACTTGGCATCACAAATTCAAATTTAAAACTTTAGTTTCAAAACCCTAAGGAGAAATCTTTCACAAAATTAGAGGGTTTATGATTTTGGCATTCAAACTCTTATAACCAATCTCAAACCACACCAAACATTGGCTAAATGGCATTTACAACACACATAAACTTATCTGGAGCAAAGGGGACCGAGTCAATTTGAGTTTTGGTGAAGAAATGACAAAAATTCTCTTTTCAGGCCTATGCACTGCGCCCCAGCCCAACGCACCGCGCAGGCTGGATGCGTCGTGCCAGTGTAATTTTACACTGTGAAATGTCGCTCTATGCGCCGCGCACCTTCAGTGCGCCGCGCCATAAACAGTGCATTTTGCAGGAGACTTTTGGAGGCCTTCCTGGTGTCCGAATTGGGCACATGATAGCTCGTTGGAAAGATCTTTGAGTCCAATTTCCAGCATAAGTGGAATGTTTCAATTTGGAGTTCATTTGCCTTGTCAAAAATCAAATCTCCCAAGACTGGTCAAAATGAGAAAAATGAGGCTACCTCAAGGTAGAGTGCTGTTGCAGTAAACTTGTGAAGGTCTTCCTCAACTCCAAATTGAGCTCATGATAGCTCATTGGAAATATATTTGTGTCTAGTTATCATTTGACTCATCAATCAAGTCATTTGGCCAACCATGCTAGGAGAAATCTTGATTTTCCCAAGGTCACTTCAAAGGTGCATTCAATTCTCCTGAGGCAACGGTATTTTTGACATTTCTCTAAAACCATGGTACCTGTGTAAAAATTGAAGGTGGTTTTTCTTCTTTGGCATGTTTTGGACAAAAAACTCTCTCAGCTTTCCAAAATTCATCTTTTATGGCTTTGAAACATCATTTGAGTGAAACCTATCCCGATGTGTGAAACAAGGGATTTGTCCAAATGAAGCGAAATGAAGGAGATAAGGGGCTTCTAAATTCTTGGGGAAATTTTGGGAAGTAGGGAGGGATGTTAGGAAGCAGGGGAAATTGGAATCTCAGAAATTGAGTGAGGGGAAGGGGTCCAAAAGGGCAAAACACATGCCTAGCCCAGAAAATTGCCAAGTTGTAGCAAGAAACTAAGGTTTGTGCAAAAATGAGGAATTTGGGGGACCTTAGTGATGAGAAGTGTTTAATAAGGTATATTAAGGATATGGGAAGGTGTATGAACATCAGGATACAAGTTTTGATGATGATTTTACCATCCAAGAGCAATTACCTCCAAAACCCTCGGAGAGGGAAATGAACCTTACCTAGGCACAACTGAAGCATGAACAAGGTGTAAAATGACCCTTTGGAATCTGGCATGAAGATGAAAACCCTATGAATGATGGTGCACTAAGCTGAATGGTGACATGGACCGACATTTGGACAACTCTGGAAGGAGTGAAAGCAAACCCTAGACCTAGTACTTAGTGAACAAATTTTGCTTGAAGGCTCACTGAAATGACAAAATTTGACCCTGACACCTCAAAATCACTTTGTAAGAGCATGTTTGATCACTGGAGGAGGGCTGCAAAGACTGACACTAACACAGGTGAAACAATACTTATTTTCTTAAAGAGTTGGATAGTACAAAAGTATATGGAGGTCTTGTCAATGGTAGGATGTTGAAACACTATTTATTCTAAAAAATTAGGTTGGTTTTTCACCCTTGTAAAGATCATAGTTTTATAGTTTTAAATAATTCATTGGATAAGGTTGAAGCCCGAAGAGAAGGTCCTAAGCCTAGTTTGAGTAGCAGAGATAAAAAAAGAAAATGAAATTAGTTGAAGATGTTGCAGAAAATGAAGTATTAAAAGCTATTGGTCTTAGGTTCTTGATACTTCAGAGGGAGAAGTTCCATCCCCAGCTGGAGCCACTGAGTACCCTATCTGTTATAGAATCTCAAGGTGATGGGATATTTTCATCTTCCTTGCAATTTCATATTGAATTTTTTTTCAATATTCAAATGATATCCAATAAAAAAATATGAAAAAGAAAAGAAAAAGAGGGTATAAAAAGTAGAGAAAAGTAAAAGAAAAAAAAGGAAAAATAAATAAAAAACCCCAGGAAAAAGTAATATTGAAAGTGATGCAAATTAAAATGTCACTACTCATTATATTAGTTTGTTAAATCATACAGTTTAATCATGATTGTACAATTTTCAATTTCTCTTGGTATGTTAGAAAATAAGATTTTCCAAACTGTTTAATCTTGGCATATCAGTTGATAGGCAGAAAATGAAATTGGCTCAAAATTTTAATTTGAGTCAATGACATAAGTAAGGATAGATGATAGATTAGAAAATCAAAAGAAAAAAATATTTAGGGTCTGCAAGCCCAAATGCACCCTGCAAAAGAAGTAATTTTTTTTATATTTGTAGTTTGGGTAGGTAAATATGTTGAGGAGAAAGAATGGAAAGAAAACATGGAATATATCCTACAAGGTGTAGCATAAAATTACTTTTTCATATGGTGGAAGAAGAATATCAAAAGGACAAAATATGTTTTATTTATAAGGTCTGGATGAGGAAATATATCCCTAAGTCGAATATTGTATTTTACATAAAACCATCATATCATACTTTATGATTATAATTTTACTTTAAACTCCCGAAAATTATAGTATTCCATTTATCCTGACCCCATAAAACCCATATTTTTACACTAGCCCCCACCATCCATTCATTCCAGACCCCACTTTCAAATCACACATCCCATCCACTCTAACTAGCCTTCACCTTTCCGTCATCTTTGCACATCGCCCCCATCCTCAGCTTCGAACTTCAACAACTGGAGAGGGGGGGGGGGTGAAATGGGTGGTATTCGATGCCACCCATACTGTAATGTGTCACGCTCGGAGTTTTTCTCAACCCCCCCCCCCCCCCCCCCCCTCGCCCCCTCGCCCCTTCGATACCGTTCACCGCCATCACCCTCCTTCGAAAAGCGATTTCCACCGTCAACCAAACCGCCACACCTTTTGACCATTGCTAATGCCATTGTGTTATGTCCATGACCTCCTGTCCACACTTCTTTATCAAATCCATTCCCGCCAAGAGCCTGTTGCACCATAAAGGGTCAGACCATTATCCAACGGGTCTGTGCTAGACTCAACGATCCACAAATCACAGTTTAAAGCTAGAATTCATGCTCAGGAGCAAACTTTACTTTGGTAATGTTATTCTAAAATTGAAGGTACTGAATTCACAGAGAAATCATATAGAACCATTGTTGAAGAGAATCCACTATTTTTCAAAGGAGAATTTATCAGCTCTCTGCAACTCCAATTATGGTTCTTTTTCAACTCTTCAGCTTTGTTCACATTTCCCTTTCAATTCTGTCCCTTCCCCCAGTCGTGGTCTATAACTATTCCCCTTCTCTGTTCGCTTTTTCCTTCATCCCATTCTTCGTTATATAGTGAGAAATAAGTTACAGAAAACAAAAATGCCTTCTAAGAAAGACTAGGAGCCTTTCAACCCTATGGTCTATCCTCAGGTGGATTTAGATCACATAGCCCTCATAGATAGAAATTATAAAATCCATGAAACAGAGTCTGACTTCAATTTATTCGATGTCTACTACTGGATAGAGGAAAAATTCCTTGATTAAGTAGATGATATAGGCCTATGGGAAACCAAGCTACCTTTTTATATCTTTCCCAAAACCTGTAGTTGTCCAAAATTCATCAAAAGGAAGTGTTATACCACCATTCAGTGAGAGGTAACCACTTGACCCATTGTGTTTGTTTATTAGATACAAAACAAAAAAGATATCCTTCTAAAAATTTATTCACTATCTCAGTTTGACCATCGGATTGAGGATGATAAGATGAGCTATGAGCTAATTGAGTACCCAAAGAAGAAAATAACTCCGTCAAAAAATTTCTAGTAAAAATGGGATCTCTTTCACTCATAATAATCTTTGGGTTTCCATGTAGCTTTTGAATTGTGTCCATAAATGTAGTAGCAACTGTGCTTGCTTTAAATGGATACGATAATGCACAAAAGTGTGCATACTTGGTAAGTCTATCAACTACCACCATGATGACACTCTTTCCTTCAGAATTAGGTAAACCTATGATAAATTCCATTGAAATCTCCTCCCAACGTTGACTCGGTATGGATAAAGGTTGTAGAAGACCTGGGGTTTTAATTGTCTCAACTTTATTTTGGTGGCAAACCAAACATTCCGCCACAAAATTTTGAATATCAGATTTAAGGCCATCCCAAAAAAATTCTTTCTTCACCCTGTGGTAAGTTTTTAAAAATCCTGAGTGTCCTTCTAAAGGAGAAGTGTGCAATTCCAGAAGAATCTTTTGTTTTAGTTGGGAATTCTTACAAAGATATAAGCGATCTTTGTACCATAAGGAATCATTTTTCCAACTAAATGTATCAGATGTACTAGGATCTTCCTGCAACTTTTGAATGAGTATCCATACATCTTTGTCCTTCTTCCATTCATCTCTTGCTTCAGTTATCCAATCTGGTTGGATAATAGAAATGGCACAAAGCAATGCTTCCACCTCTTCATTCTTTCTTGAGAGTGCATCTGCAACAACATTAAGCTTTCCTTTTTTGTAGATTATTTCAAAGTCATAACCCAACATCTTTGTTACCCATTTTTGCTGCTCTTCTAAAGATAGTCTTTGTTCCAAAAAGTGTTTAAGACTATCATGATCAGTTTTTACCTTGAAGTGTCTTCCCATTAGGTAAGTTCGCCATTTCTTTAGTGCATGCAGTATTGCTAACATTTCCTTCTCATAAATAGGTTTCTGTAAATACTTTCCTTTGATTGGACGACTTTGAAAAGAAATGGGTCTTCCTTCCTGCATTAAAACTGCACCAATTCCATTTCCTGAGGCATCACATTCCACAATAAAGGTTTTTGTGAAGTCTGGCGTAGCTAAGACCGGTGCTAGGCACATTGCCTCTTTAAGATGTTCAAAGGCCTTAGTTGCTTCAGGAGTCCATGAAAATGCATCTTTCTTCAATAATATTGTTAGAGGTGCTACTATTCTCCCATAATTATTAACAAACTTGCGATAATACCCTGTTAACCCGAGAAATCCTCGCAACTTCTTTATGGTTGTGGGGACTTTCCATTCCTTAATGGCTTTAATTTTGTTAGGGTCTACTTTAACACCCTCGTGGGATACAATATGACCCAGATATTCCACCTCTTGTACTCCAAAGAAACATTTGGATTTTTTTGCATATAATTGTTTCTCCTGCAATAGTTTGAGCACCCTGTCAACATGTTGAAAATGATCCTTCCAAGACCTGCTGTAGATTAGTATATCATCAAAAAATACTAGCACAAATTTTCTAAGGAAGGGTTTGAAAATGGAATTCATCAACCCTTGAAATGTAGAAGGTGCATTGGTAAGGCCAAAAGGCATGACCAAAAATTCATAATGACCCTCATGAGTTTGAAATGTTGTTTTCGGAATATCTTTAGTATTCATTCTAATTTGATGATATCCTGAACGAAGATCCAACTTGGTAAAATAAATTTCTCCATGTAATTCATCCAATAATTCATCAATCACAGGAATGGAAAATTTATCTTTAATGGTGAGCTTATTGATCTCCCTATAAGTTAGACACATGCACCATGATCCATCCTTCTTGTGCACCAATTCTACTGGAGTAGAGAAAGAACTTTGACTAGGTTTAATTATACCAGCCTCTAACATTTCTGCAATCATACGTTCAATTTCTCTCTTTTGGACATATGGATATCTATAAGGCCTGACGTTTGGAGGAACACTTCTTGGAATCAAATGAATAAAATTATCATGATCACGAATAGGTGGGAGTCCTTTGGGAGTTTCAATAACCTTGGAATGATTGTCCAAGACTTTTTGGAGATTTGCAGAAATAGATGATTTTGATGTTGGAACTTCTAGTGAGCATGATTGTGCAATTACACCTCATTGTTATTTCTTCAAAATATTTGTCATGATTTTAGAGCTTATTATCTTTCTTGGCTTCCCTGTGATACCTTGTAATTTGACTTCCTTTCCTTCTTAAAAAAATTCAAGAAAAGTTCTTGAAAATTAAAAGCTACCATCCCCAACGACTGTAACCATTGTACTCCTAGTAAAACATCAGCACCTCCTATTGGAATGGAAAGCATTGGACTATTCAATACATATTTCCCTGTGGTTAGCTTGATATCATCAAATTTTCTAGAGAAATTTATAGTTCCTCCCAGGGAAAATTTTATGGATAGAAAATTATCTTGAAGTTTAAAAAATTGGTGAATATCACTAGTCCCTAATATGTAACCTATAAAAATTTTATTGATGTATTTATAAAATTATTCAAATTTATAATGATTTTATATATACTCTCTATATAATGTTGACGATTTTAATATAAACTAATTTTATATTGTACAATTTAGGCGAATCATTTTTATAAAAAATGGAAATTGGCGAATAATTAAAAAAAATAAAAATGGAAAATTAGCCCACCTGCGAATATTAGCCCCTAAAATTTTCCATGGTTCCTCCATTTGCAACCATCACTTGACATTCTGGTGCTGGATATAGGAAACAATTCAATTCCTTGGCTACCTTACAATGAATAAAATTATGGGTACTACCTGAATAAATCAACACCATTACATTTTTCTTCTTGATATGTCCTTCAAAATTTGGAATTTGAGGAGGGGTAATTCCTGCCAATGCATTACATGATATGGTCAGACTCATTTCTTCCTATTCTAGGGTTGGTTCCTAGTGTATATCATCTTCCTTTGAATATTCTTCTCAACATAATTTCTATGTAAAATAATTTATTCTCAACATACTTATGACCTTTAGTGTATTTTCTATCACAACTGTAGCAAAGCCATTTTGCTTTTTTTTTTCTTCCAATTGAAGTGGTGTCAACCTTTTAGGTTGTGGAAGTTTAGGAGTAGCAACAACTCCATATTTATAGATGTGAGTGGTAGGCTTCCTTGTCGCATAATTTTACATTCAATTTTTCTTGCCAACATGAATGCCTTCTCTAATTAATCAGGTTCCCAAATGTGAACTTCATGTTGGATGTTATCCTTTAAAGTCCCTATGAAGACATCAATCTTGCTTTCCTTTGGAATATCAATTACCCTTATATTCAATTTTTGGAAGTCCTTAATGTGCTCCACCACTGAACCCTTTTGTTTGATATTTATCAATTGGCTAAAGAAGGTGTTGCTCTTTGTATCCTCATAATGTGCTATAATTTCCTCCGTAAAAATTGAGCAAGTGACAATTTTTTTACTGGAGAAAAGCTGTCGATACCATACAAATGTATTTTGTTCTAAATGTAAAGTTACAATGTGTACCTTTTGTATGTTTTGCACATTATTGAGATCAAAATATTGCTCCATCTATAGTATCCATGTTACGGGATCCTTGCCATCAAACTTCCTGATATTCATCTTTTGAATATGGTGGTTCTTCAATCCAACATTAGAGTTTATGGAATCATGATTAACATTTATTTTGTTCTCATCATGAGTTTCCTCTACTATATTTTCGCTATTAGGAATCATTTCTTGTATCAACTTTGACAAAACTTCCTTCAAACATTCCATGTATTCCTTCAAACATTCCATTTTTTCTTCCATACCATCCATTTTTTCTTCTATGCCATTCTTCAAACCATCCATCGTTTCTTCCACGCTTTTCTTCATAACATCCATTTCATTTTTTTTTGCTCTTTGCGAGAGCAAAATTTGGTGCACTTGCCCTTGTAATTTTGATATGTCATGTTGCATTTCTTCTTCTTCAGGAGCCATAGTAGAGCCTTCTGAATCCTTAATGGGTGTTGAATTATTTTTAGGAGGAATTTTAGAACCCAATACTAATATCTATTCTACAATATGCCCTTGGAATCAATTCAAATTGATTCTTCAAACAATACTTATGCAATTTGAAAAACAATACATACCTTTTTCTTGATTTTTAGGAGCTCGATATTGAAATTTAATTATATCTATGATTTCGGATCTTCAATATCTTAAATTTTTCCCTATATTAGCACTCTGAATCTTCTTTTGAATGCCACAGATCTGACCTAATTTTGATTCTTCAAGGCAAATTTATTGCCAATCTCCCATAATGACCTAATTATGGACTGGTTCAGTAGAGCAAAATTGTACAACGTGACACGTGTCACTATTTCCTCCTTTGGCTCTGAAATTGGAACACAATAAACTACATTCCATGTACTTGTGGTCACTTTTTATAGAATTCCAATCCGATGCTCAGAGACAGAGTTATGACGATCTCCCATGGTCACCTCTTTGAGATGAAATTCCTAAGCCTGAAACATCCCTAACTTCCATAGACTCTATCTCCGACAATAAGATCTGAATTTTTTCCATGATGTTACTCAGGATTGCAGCTTCGCTCTGTAAAAATTTCAGCTTTTGAACCCTCATAGAAAACACGTTATAGCAAAAATGCCACGATGACATGTTTAGGTCAAATTCAGGAGCCTGCAAAAATCCATAACTTTCATAGATCATATCTCCTAAAATATTATGAACCAAGTTCTAAAATTTTTCTATGTTGTTCCTCAGGATTTTGGCTTCGCTCTGTACATATTTTAGCTTCTGAACCTTCGTAGAAAAAAAGTTATACCAAAAATTCCACGATGACCTGTTTGGAGCAGCGAAACCCTAGAATCCAAAGCTCTGATACCAAATGTTATGAAACCAACTCCAAAAATAGAAGAAAAGAGAGATCAACACCTTAGAAATAATCCACTTCGAGGGGAAACCTCCAATATATTACATAAATGAACAATTCTTGGATGATACAAATGACCAAAACCTCCTTCTATATATAGGAGTCCATGGGGCCACAATATAATCCTGGTCAACCTAACAATAATAATGTAAGGGCACAATAATAACAATATTGGGGTTACAGGGCTACAACAATAACAATAAGGGGGCTACATTAATAACAATAAGGGACTAAACTAGTAATATAGGGACCTAACAACTAGAGAAATATAATGGCTCCAACAAGAGAAATATTGTTTTCTATTCATGCGCAATCTATCCAAAAGATGATGCAGGCCCCCATTGTTGAGAACAATATCACTTTTTCTTATGATACCCTTAGCGAATTATATCAGAAGCTATACTTTGCTAGCAGGGCTAAAACCTTATAGATTTTCATGGCCACTAATGCGCCAATGCCTACCAAGAATCCACCCTACCCTTCATCTATTTTTCCTGATAGGACCTAGTACATTGTTACTATTTTATCTTATTTAATGGGATATCACACTAATCAGTAGGTAGTTGAAGCCATGATCAGTTTCTTGCCTATTACTTCCTCATATGCCAAACCCACAGTCATGTTCAATTGTGCCCAGTTCCTGGCTGAAATTATCCACAACCAGTTCTTGAAGTTTCATACAGAAGAGGTTTACAAATAAACTTCTGTGTTGGTGTATATGTTTGTCTACTTTCAATCCAACAGGTTTTAGTTTGACATGATGAAATTGAATGGTGACTCAAAACCACAATCAGTCATTTTTTGGATTAATTTATCGATGAAAAAGCAGAATAATTACTCCTACAAGAACTTTGTAGACTTATTTGTACATCCAGCAGTCAGTGCACTCAGTAGTGTCACAGAGCCAAGGGTTAGTGGGGAAATAAAGAAAGTTATGTAGTTGACAGATCATATTAGAATAGAATATTGGTACCTGTATACTGCCCATACTGTAATGTGTCATGCCTGTAGTATTTCACCTCCCCCCCCCCCTCTTGATACTGTTCACCGCCATCACCCCTCTCTGAAAAGAGGTTTCCACTGTCAACAAAACTGCCACACATTTTGACCATTGTGAATACTATTGTGCCATGTCCATGACTGCATGTCCACTCTTCCCTATCACATCCATTCCCGCCAAGAGCCCATTGCACCATAAAGGGTAAGACCATTATCCAACGGGTCCATGCTAAACTCAACGGTCCCCAAATCACATTTTAAAGCTCGAATTCATGCCCAGGATCAAGCTTTACTTTGCTAATGTTGTTCTAAAATTGTAGGTACTGAATTTGCAAAGAAATCATAGAGAACCATTGTTGAAGAGAATCCACTATTTTTCAAACGAGAATTTATCAGCTCTCTGCAACTCCGATTATGGTTCTTTTTTGACTCTTCAGCTCTTTTCAAATTTCCCTTTCAATTCTATCCCTTCCCCCAGTCCTAGTCTATAACCATTTCCCTTCTCTATTCCCTTTTTCGTTCATCCCATTCTTCACTGTATAGTGAGAAATAAGTTACATAAAAAAAAAACCTCCTAAGAAAGGCCAGGAGCCTTTTAACCCTATGGTCTACTCTTAGGTGGATTTAGATCATGTAGACCTAGTAGACAGAGATTATAAAATCCACGAGATAGGGTTTGACTTCAATTTATTCGATATCTAGTGCTGGATCTAGGACAAGTTCCTTGATGAAGTAGACAATATAGGCATTAGGGGAATTTTGAGGTCTAAAATGGGCCTCCTAAGAAAAATTTACAACAAATTAAACTTTATAAGAACCAATAGTATTCAATATGATGATGTCAAACATGGGAGATGATTCACCATTTTTGGAGTAAAAAACTAAAAATAATAAAAAATAATAAAATAATAAAACTATTTTTTCAACTCATATTTTCAACTTATCTCCCTAAGTTTTTACTCAAATGTCTAGTGGGAGTACTCATTCGATGCATAATTTAGTTCCTCATCCAAGGAGTACCCATGTTGCATACTTTTGATAGACCCTGCTACACGGAAAATGAGAAATACATGAAAAAACGTGTTTGCAATCACGTTTTTCATGTATTTATCAGTTTCCGTCTAGCAAGGTCAATTGAAAGTATGAAACATGGGTAATACTTCGATGAGAAATCAAATTCTGCATCCAATGAGTGTTTCCTCTTGAAATTTGAGTAAACACATAGGGAGATAAGTTGAAAATACGAGTTGAAAAAATAGTTTTTCCTTTTTGCCTCTAAAATTTGATGATGTAATCAAATATTATTTTATTATTTCCACTATTATTTTATAATTTCCTTAGGAGGCCCATTTTAGACCTCAAAATTACCCTAATGCCTATGTGAAACCAAGCTACCTTTTTATATCTTTCCCAAAACACATAGCTATCTAGAGTTCATCAGAAAGTGTCAGCCATATTATGACATCAACCAGAGAACTACAATGGATCCAACAAGAGAAATATTGTTTTCTATTGATTCCAAATCAATCAAAAAGATGATGTAGGCCCCCATTATTGAGAACAATATCACTTTTTCTTATGAGGCCCTTAGAGAATTATATCAGAAGCTAGACTTTGCTAGCAAGGCTAAAAACTTAGAGATTTGCATGACCACTAATGCCCCAATGCCTGCCAAGAATCCACCCTACCCTTCATCTATTTCTCCTGATAGGACCCAACACATTGTTACTGTTTTATCTTATTTACTGGGGTATCACACTGATCAGTGGGTAGCTGAAGCCATGATCAGTTTATTTCCTATTCTTTCCTCATATGCCAAACCCACAGTCATTTTCAATTATGGAGAGTTCATTGCGGATACTATCCATAACCAGTTCTTGAAGTTTCATACATAAGAGGTTCTCAAATACACTTCCGTGTTGGTGTATATGTTTGTCTACTTTCAATCCAGCAGGTTTCAGTTTTACATGATGAAATTAAATGATGACTCCCAACCATAATCAGTCATTTTCTAGATTAATTTATTGATGGTAGAGAAGAATAATTACTCCTACAAGAGATTTCTAGACTTATTTTTACATCTAGAAGTCATTGCACTTAGTAGTGCCACAGAGCCAAGGGTTAAGGGGGAAATAAAGAAAGTTATGCAGTTGACAGATCATATTAGAACAACAGATTGGTACTTTTACCAAATTTACATAGAGATCATATTTTATGGCTGTGAATTAGCCCCATAAAAGTTTCCAAAGTACCTCTCTATGAGAATTTTTACACTAGAATATATAAAACGAATGGTAAATGCAAATGAGATGCATTTTGTCTCTGTAAAGAAAAAGTATCAATTTAAGATCAAATCACATATTGGTCGATTCATTTGCAACAGTAGAGAAATAGGGGATGAGGTAGATAGAATGTTGAAGGAGATGAAGTTCACTCATATCTTCACTTGGTCCTATGATCCAATGGGGATCATCTCCAAGAAGAGGGTGGAGAACAAATCCACACCATACATCCACACCCATAGATTGGAGATATAGAAGTATATGAATCAAGAAGAATGGGCAACCAACACATTGCAAGAGGTAGAAGAGCAGGTGATTTCCACCTCAGGAATTCAAACACCAACACCACAAGAAAGAAAATTTGTAGAAACAAAGATGACAAGGAAAAGGAAACAGAAAAGGAAATAGGGAGCAAGAGGACAAAATATGATCAAGCTTACATGGATGCTGACACATCCACCAAAGAGTTCAAAATGAAATACAATAAGAGAGCTAGAGTCCACATGGACATTGACCAGAGAAGTGAGAAATATCAACAAATAGTTATCACAATCAGAGATTCACCAAGATCCTCTCCATCATGGGGGCAGACAGTATTTTCAACATCTTCTGCCACTATTCCTTTCCAGTAGCAGAATTTGCAGACTCCAACATCTACTTCGACTGCAGGGCAAAAGGAGGAAGACATCCATGAAACATTTAAGGATATCAAAAGAAGAAATGAAACACTCAAAAACAACACTTATAATCAGTTTTGGAAGAACACTAGAAGCTACAAAAGAAGGCTTTTATCAGCCTTTGATTCATAAAAGGGACGAATGAATATGGCCTTCTTAGAAGCACAAATCCCTCAGCCGAAAGTGTTGGAAATATTTTCATTGATGTCAAAGGAGCACAAAGGAGCAGCACCAAAATTATCATTGAGAACAAAGGAGCAGAGCAGGATCAACTGGAGTATAAAGGAGAAATAGGGAAAAGAAGGAAAAATTTAAGTGGAGAAGCATAAAAGAGAGGCAGAGGAGAAACAACAAGTAAAAGAGAGGCATAGGAGTAGTAAAGAGTAAAAGAGAGGCAGAGGAGCAAGATAAGAGGCAAAGGAGCAGAAAAGCAGCAACAGTAAGGAAAAGGACCAGCATCAAGAAATGATGTAGTGAGAAAGCATAAATGAGAGGCAGAGGAGCCGCAGAGAGGAAAGGAGTAGCATTAGACCATTAGCAAAGGCAAAGGAGCAGAGAGGAGAAAATTTAGAATCAAAGGATCAAAGGCATCAGAGGCATCAAAGAAGCAAAGAAGTAGAGGCAATAGAGGCAGCAAAGGCAGCAAAGGTAGCAAATGAAAGCTCAAGATGGTGTAATGGTTATATGAATAGCTAGAAGAACAAGCCCATGAGAGATTTGCAGAAGAAAAGGAAGCATAGGCAATAGAGAAGCAACAAAGGAATAAAAGGCAACAAAGAAGTAGAGGCATCAAAGGCAGCAAAGGAAAAAAAGAAGCAGCAAAGGTAGCAGAGGAAACAAAGGTAGCAAAGAGGTATCAAAGGCAACAGAGAGGCAACAAAGGTAGCAGAGAGGCAGCAAAGGCATCAGAGAGGCAACAAAGGCAACATAGGCAACAAATAAGAAGCAAAGGTGTGCAACAAGGTTAATAATCCCAAGTCGGAGTGAATAATGAATAGAAGAACAAGCTCAGGAGAGATCAACGCACTTAGAAACTAAATAAGCTTAGGAAGGAGTAGTGTGAAGGAGCCGGTGTTCCAGAGCGACGATAGGATAAACAAACAAAATCGACTAAGGCAGAGATCACTTAGAAAATTTCCAAAGGAGGGGAATGGACGGTCAGGATTAGATCACAAAAGTGAAGGTGAGAGATGGACGACATAGATAGAATCGCATCAGGAGCGATTTCGCAAATCGCAACATTTAAGAGTGAAGCATTAAGGTGTCGCATGGTAAGTTAAAGTATTTTTGATGTGAAGTGGAGAAGACACGTGTTGGCATGGAGCAACATCATAGATCACAAGAAATAGAGTATAACCACAAAATAAATCTTATAAAGTGCGAAGTGTGATCAGATGAGGATCGTTAGATCTAGGGGTAGATCAATGGGGGACGACGAATTGCGAGGCTGCACATCGCAAATGTTAGCAAATAGTGCTAGGAAATGTTAATTTGTTTGTGATGCGGTAAGGTTAGAAAGTTGCGATGCAGTGAAAGGGAGGAGCCACGTGTCATCACTATGCAGTAGTGCACATCGTAGAGTTTATGTTTCTTTTCTTAAGTTTCACAACGTAAGGTAAGTTGGATGTGATGCAATGCGATCGCATATAGCACAATACAAGAGATACGTTTAAGTGCTAAATGTTAAAAGTTGTGAGAATGCGCAGTGCGATGTATTGCGATTGGTCAAGGGTTGTGGGACTGAATAACCCCTATTCTGTGTCTGTTATGTGTGTTCTTTTATATAAAATATGCATTGTTTGATCACTAATGTATGTATGCGGAATTAACTCCAAAGTTTTATTTCGCTGCATGTTAAAAGGGAGTTTATGTGGGCCATACCCCACAGGTCACAAAGAAAATACCTGAACACATAAGAAAGGACTAGGAGCCTATGCAGAACAATGTTGCAGCAATGAGTCAAACAAAAAGGCTGAATGCGGAAGAAAAGACTCGAGTAACAAAAGAAAAGTCTGAACATAGCAAGAAAAGGTGCAGGTAAGAAGAAGGACCCAGAACTCGTGAAGAACAGTGAAATAGCATGGGTCGAGTCGGGAAAAAAGGGAATTTATGCATCACAGTTGAAATATAACTGCAGAAACAGAAAAGACAAAGGAACAATAGGAAGAAGAGGACAAACACACAGGAAAGATAAGAAGTTGGAAGGGCTATAATTGGAATATTATTATAACTGTAAATGTATTAATTATTTTATATTGTTTTTGATGCAAAGGCAAGTCTCTGTAGGCAAATTAAAACTCCAATGTAATACTAAAATGAGTGTACTTAGTGCTGTAACATCCTAAATATGCTGAGTGAGGAAATGAATGGGTTGAAGGAAAGAATCATGCCTGTTAACTTCATATTCCCATATATAATACAAACAACCATGAATTGATCTCTATAAATGATGTTATTGTAATGTGCATAAAGAGGTTTGAGAGTGGAAGAATAAAACAGAGCAGATAGAGATGTTGTGCAGATCCAGAGTTGATATGAAGTAGATTTGAAGGCTAGAAGGGCAGTAGTGAAGGAGTAAAATAGAGCTGATATCCACATAAATCATCATATGATTTTATTGTAGAGTGAGGAAGTTGGTGCTTCCATATCAGGTTGTAGCTTGATAAATGTCCAGTTGTATCTAGTTGAGGTAGGAGCCTCTTGTGGGTTGTGGCCTACAAAAAATACATCGAAGTTGGTGCTTCTGTTTCAAGTTATAGCTTGATATATGTCTAGTTGGAGCTGGTTGAGGTAGGAGCCTCCTGTGGGTTGTATCCTGCAAAAAATAGATGGGAGTTGGAGCTTCCTTGCAAGTTGTAGCTTGCAAAATTTGAGGTAGTAGCCTCCTGTACGTTGGAACCTACAAAAAATTAGTGGTGAGAGGGAGTTGGAGCTTGCCTTTGCATCACAACAATAATAAGATGTGGTTTTCTCCCTTATGGGTTTCCACTTATATATGTTTTCCATATGTATGATGATTATGTGTTGATGTTCTATATTGAATCTGCTTAATGCTTGCCGCTCACATATTAAGATTGTTGTTTCATTATATAATAAGTTTATCATGAAATGAAGGTGTAAATAAGTTTAAAGGAAAGTTTTAAAAGTCCATGAATGTATTAAACTAATTCAGCCCTCCCCCCTCCCCATTTTAACTAAGGGATCAACACAAAGCTGCAACAGACTACAAGAAGACTTCTTTTGAGTTTAATGTGAAAAACATTCATCTGCTAGACCAAATGGAGATGCACAAGCAGACAGGGGAAATGATCTCCTCTACATTGACCAGTATAGCCATGAGTACATCAAAATTGCAGGTTACATTGTCAAATACACAGTCACAGCTTAATATGGAAAATATATCTTCCATGGCTAAGGACACAAGGATTAAATCCCTAGAGGATTTAGTGATACAAATCGGATACAACCCATCAAATCTAGTAGTGGCTGCAGCACTTGTGAGGAATAAAAATGTAGACATAGTTGCTTTGAGGAAACAACTCAAAATTCCACCAACAGAAGATACTCTAACAAAGGATATATAGGAGAATGATACACAAAAGGCATAAATGATGCAGCTGTTCATTGAACAAGATGAACATATTAAGAAAATGAAAAATGAGATGGAGAAAATGGTAAAAGATAGAAAGAAATCAGTAAGAGATGTAGTAAAGGAAGAAAGAAAAGAAGCAACCAAGGCCATGATTCCATTACAAGAAGTTTCTCTTGCTTTCATTCATTCAGAAACTTCTACAGCTACAGGTAGACCAAGTTGAGGCATAGAGTAGTTGGCCAAAGCAATGGAAAACATGTCTTTATAGAAAACATAAATCAAAAGGTTGCAAGATCAAGTCACTATCCTTTTGGATCAGATAAATCGGAAAGATTTTGCCCATGCTATAGAATTACAAATATGCAAGAAACATGGAAAATTTTAGGGGCTAATATCTACACGTGGGCTAATTTTCCATGACTTTTCCAAAAAAAAAGATTCGCCAATTTCCTTTTTTTATAAAAACAATTCACCCAAATTTTACAATATTAAATTATTTTACCTTAGAAATTGCCCACATTATATAGAGAGTATGTATAAAATCATTATAATTTTTAATAATTTTACAAATACATCAATAAATTTTTTATAGTTTTCATATTAGGGACTAGTGAGATTCGCTAATGTTTCTAAACTTCAAGATAGTTTTCCATCCTTAAAATTTTCTCTGGCAAGAAATTCACAGAGGGTTTACACAATTCCCTTTAGGAATCTTCAATTGGGAACATGGTAGGAAGAGTTAAAAAAATTATTTGGTTTGATATAATTGAATCTATGAATGATATATGACCATGAATTCAAATAATTTTTGAACAGAGAGATTTAATTGATTCAGTGAAAGTTTCCATTGAAAAGGAAAATGATGAAATTGGAGATAAGCCTCAAACTACCAAAAATATCATTAGATTCCTTAATTCTAAAATCAGTTATGAATTGGAACCATTGGGAGTGGAAGACAAAACAACCACCATACTGGAGGTCAAAAAGGTATTGAACAAGAAGATTTTAGTTACACAGTTGGAAGAAAGATGCCATCAACTCGAAATTGGAGTAAGGAGATTTTTCAATAGAATTGAACCACTGAATGAAAAGGGATTGCCTTCCTTGTTTGTTATTAATGATTAGCTGATGACTAGGCTAGATTATGTCAAAACTCTCATATAAATTTCAAAGGATGCATCCCAGCATGCCAATATAAATAATATTATGACAGGAAAGGTAGTTTATGAAGTACTCAGTAATGTCATCTTCATACAACATGAAATCAAGCACATTTTCCAGATGAAGCCAACATTCATAAAGTACATCGAGACATACGAAGTCTACAGGAAATTAAGCAGAACTAAGATTCCGAGTCTAGAGGAATGGGAAAATTTTTGCAAACTCCAGGGAGGATGACTACTCAACACATTATACAAACAACCAACGCTGCACTTCATTCAATTCAGCAGATCATTTCACTAGCCCAACATATTAATTTTGGACCTACCAACTCAGCAAACGACTACAACGCACAGTAATGGTTTTTGAGGGATACAACCACTTGTCATGACTATCTCAACGTGTCCATTAGGTGGTCACAATTGTTAATTTCAGTTAGAATTGTAATAAATGGAAGATTGGCTCTGTTGATACAAAAACACATAGGAATTAGTTTAAATTATGAATTTCTACTGAGTATTAGGGGTTGAACCCTAGATTGTAAGTGTTTTTCATTGGAACATTGTAATTTCTAGAGCTGGAGTATCAATAAAAAGGACCAATTTGCAAGATTCATGTGGTTTGTTTTTCCTAGTGATGTTTTTCCCTTTATCATGTTTAATTTTTTCCACTGTCATCTCTTTATATGTATCATTTAAATCCTGATTGTAAAACAATAAATTTAGATTAATATTAGATGCCTAGAGCACCCTAATTCTGACTATTTTTACAATTTTAATGTTTTCTTCTGATTTCTAGTTTAAGAATACTTAACTGCTTTTAAACCACTACTGAAATCATTCTTCTCCATTTCATAATTTCACTCTGTTATAAAACACCATTATACACAGCTGGCTTGCCTTGTATTTTCTCTAGAAAACTGATGTAGACACCCATCCTGTGTTGACTCCATAGCCCAATGGAAACAGTTTAAATAAATCCCTTAAATCCAACCAAAAACAATCAATCAAAAACAACTCTCACATCCAATTTAAAAATCCTAATATCAAAAAACTTATAAACAAAGCTAGATCTAATAGAGAGATCCATCTCTGAGTCTAGGAGGGCTAGATCTTAGACTCCAAAGTGGTTTGATGTTGTCGTTTATAGTTTATTCTTGCCAATATTTTAAATTATAGGGAAATAATACACTGTAAGATGTGTTTTCCTCACACTTGACAGATCGACACCATTGATCAGTTGACATATTACGAACCAAAGTCTCAGACCTCCCCCTAGTCTATCATATCTTCGGTGGCCAATAAACAATCAGTCGCACCTCTCACCAGTGTTTCACCAGGGGTCTATAAATATTCCACCTTACTTGGTTCTTTCCCTGGTCGCCCACCTCTTATCATTGACCCCAACTCATCGAATGTTTGCATGATGCAAGCATATGAAGCTAGTTAGTAGTGATATGGGTTGACCAACCAGCAGCCAATGCCTACACAACCTGTCAGTGGTCAGTCGACACAACCTTCAGGAACTCCTCCTCAAGGACCCTCTTCTTCTATTGGTGTCTCTTCTGACCTTTTTCAACTAGGAACTGTTTTGCCTAGCCCTAACCATATGAGATCCTTTCCGCCAGGACATTACACTTCCAGTCAGATATCGTTTTTAGCTCCCCCCTGAAAAGTCTTTTTGGTTCTTGTTACGGCTACGTTGATACTTCCTAATTTGAACATGGGGATCCCATTCTGGTAAATTTATCCCCCAACAAACACTCAGCCTAGTCAGCTCAAACCTTATACCTATTTGACCCCGGTCCAACCAGTCGCTATGACTGCTCCTTTTGCTTCAGTGCCTCAACCACCTCAACAAAAATCTGCTCCTATTTCGAAAGCATCTGGTGACAGAGATAAAGCCAAAAAGAAGGAACCTAAGGACAAGGACCCCAAACAACTCCTACTCCTCCTAAGCCTCCAAAGAAGTCACCTCTGTGTGCTTTGTGTGATGTTGTTGGGCATGCCACCCATAATTGTCCTAAGATTCCATGTCTCAAACCTGTGGTTAACGAGACATTTCCTAAATCTCATATCCCGAAGGTCTATGTTACCTTACCCGATTCATCTAAGAAACTCAAATAGTTGCGCATGAACCACCCCTATGCTTTGTGTGATATTTATGGCCATTATTCTCATAATTTTTCCCGTCTCAACAAATTTCGAAACAACCTTGAGGCTGTTAGCCAAATAGAGGTCGTTCATAGTGGATCCTGTACCCCTCTACTTGTGAGTTCTACTTCAGCATAACTGGAGGAAATTTTTGCACCCATTTTGATACATCCCCCTGATGTTGAGATGATGGAATTTTCGGTTTCTATTATTTATCTATCATCATCCATGAAATCTAAGGTGGAAGACCCCTCAGGGGCATCCGCTTCTATTTTGGTCAAACATCCCTTGGCGAAAACCCTAGTCTAAACATTGGTAGATGTTTCATCTACTAGCTCTTCTTTTACCCTCTCTAGTGATCCGTATGTGAACCATATCTCTCATGATGATACGTTAGATAGCCCTTCCATGTTGTGTGGTCTCCCTTATGCTAGTATTCCCATCTTCCAATATGATGAAGACATTATGGAAGCCATTACTATACCTAATTTTCCCTGGGATGATATGCACCATCATGAATACTTCCTTCCATAGCAGACCCATGACAAATATGCTATGCAGTGCAGAGACTTCATCCATAGTGAAGTCGATTGGATATATCCTCCCTTACATCGAACCCATGAATTTGATCTACATCCACCTTATAGCCATTACAATGTTTGGGCCATGGAAAATTTTAGGGGCTAATATTCGTAGGTGGGCTAATTTTCCATGATTTTTCCAAAAAAGAGATTCGCCAATTTCCATTTTTTTATAAAAATGATTCACCCAAATTTTACAATATAAAATTATTTTACGTTAAAATTAACCAACATTATATAGAGAGTATATATAATATAATTATAATTTTGAATAATTTTATAAATACATTAGTAAAAATTTTATAGTTTACATATCAAGGACTAGTGTGATTCACCAATTTTTTAAACTTCAAGATAATTTTTCATCCTTAAAATTTTCCCTGGTTTGAGAAAGGGGGCATATCTTCTAGAGGATTTCAAAGGCCCAATCCTTCCTAACCCTTGCACTGCACTTTACATCATAAGATTTTAGCTATAGAATCTCCCATCTAGAGGCGTGTTCTTTTTTGTCATGCATTTAGGTAGCTTGAATTATCATCTCATTTGTTGTCTTGTGGCACATTTTAGATGGATCCATCATCCACGCTATATATCGGCTATGTCGATGGTGTAGGATGCCTCTCCCGAAATCTAGCCTTGGCAGCTTGGGCCATTTTTACCCCTGTGCATTCGTTTTTACTCTCCAACGACATATGCGTTGGATCTGCCACCAATAACCAGGCCAAATATGATGTAGTGATAGGTTTTTTAGTTGATACCCTTGATCATCACATCATTCATCTTCATGTTCATTTAGATTCCTTACTGCTTGTCATGCAATTGAATGGTGTGTATCGTGTGAATAACCATGTCCCTTTTAGAAGATATTTACGACTAAAGCTTTTAATGGGTGAATCTGAAACCATGACATTCAGCCATGTACCTAGAGCCCATAATCACTATGTATATAGCATTGAAAAAAATATTCTAGATTGGCACTTATCACATGAATTTAACACAAGAAAATCATAACACAAATGGAAAACTGTAATATTCCTAAATTAACATTCAGCTAATTGGAATATTAATTTTGCTCTTGTCATTTAGCTAGATGAATAAATGGGTAGGGAGACCCATAAATATCTTTAGTAGGAATAAAATCCCTATTAATGTGGAAAGGAATCATCTTCATAGCTGGCTAAAGCACCCTCATGTGTGAACAGGGGCTAATGCATGTGGACAAGGTCAAGTTTGACCAAATCAATAGTGTTGGTATGGAGGGAGTGGATTATCAATGAGAGACAACACAATGTGAATGGGAGAAAGTATCCATGATTGTAGTAACCCTAATGAGTGGGACCCAAGGTGAGAAGGCTCACATTTTTTATAAGTAGGGCAAGGCAGCCATAGATGCTTAGGTTATTGATTATTGATTTTGTGGTCTGCATGACTTCTTGCATTCTCTAGCTGTTTAGCTGAGATTGTTGTGTTTTTTAGCACCGAGTGTTCCCAAGCAGGGATCCCACCTCTTCCCTTGAGAGGCATCTAGGAAGAGAATTGTACTATCATTTTCACACTCTAGCATTATGGCCAAGCTTCAATCTTCAATTACAGTGTATTATCTGTTCAGAATTGTGTTGTGTTGTAGGGTGTTACAGTGGAGGGTTGAGAAACCCTCTTTCTGAGCTAGTTTTTCAGGGGAGGAAGCATTCTTCACATTGGGAGATCAAAAAAGGAGGTTATTGAGCTTTATTTCACATCTTGGTACCAAGCCAAACTATTCCCATCATCTACAGTATAGATTCCCTCTTTTATTGCATTATTTTAGTGAGCATTTGCAGTGGAGGCTTCAGTGCTTGTTTTGGATTGTGAGATCTCCAGTGTTGGGATAAAACTTTCACTTGAAGAATCTATTGGAGGAGATCTATTCATTTGTATATATGATCATCCATCTCCCATCCAGTTATTTAGTTGTAGTTGTTATTCAGCCCTTGGGCTACATTCCGACATTTTTTACTTTTTGGTATTTCGGGAAACCCTTCCTGGGTTGTCTTGGAAATCTGTTTGGGAGCCTAGATCTTCACTCTCGGCATTTTTTGAGCTATATGATAGCATATCCATATTTTAATATCTTTTTATATAAGTTTATGCCCTAAAACTGCACTGTCATGGCTCATGGAATTTGTATAGCAGTTTTTTTCTCATGTATTGACATATTTTCTTAGAGGAGGCTTGTTTTGTATTTCTTGAGTGACTTGATCCTCAAGATATTGGGCCTATTATTTGATGATATGTTTAATAAGATGGCTATACATTTGTATCATATCATAGTGTATTGATTTTTTCATTTATATTTCCATTATTGTGTTCAAATATTGCTGCTTCCCCATTTGGGAAATTACAATGGTACCAGAGCATAATCTTGGCTCAGCCTGTGGATCTCAGCCAATATGATATAAGAAGAGGAAGAGAAGAAGAAACAGATCAGAATGATGGAAATAATGAGTTTTATCTCATCTCTTTTTATATCTAAGAGGGACCTCACCAAGGAGATCAAGCAAAGAAGAATGGAAAGAAACAATGAGACCTCATTAGGGTTTCAAGATGATGAAGGACAATGCACTTCCTATCAGCAGAAGAGAAAATCGGTATTGCATAGAGTTCCAAAGAAATAAACTATGGCATTTTCCTTTGAAGAAGAAGAAAAAAGGCATGGATATGGAGGACACTTGGATCATGATATTCCAAGTGAGTATCTTGTAGAATATAAGTCTCAACCTAGAGCTTTCAAGGAGAATATAACTCTCCCACAGTTAATTCAGCTCAAAGAAGAAAGAAGACCTTGTAGCAATAGATTTCTATTGCTTACATTTGATGGGTCATCCACATATATAGCAAGAGCTTGGGGAATGAAGTTAGATGCATTTTATTTCTACATCCAGTGGTAGAGAGAGAAGCTGTTGAGATTGCAGTGCTACACCTTGAGGGTGAAGAAAACATTTGGTGGTTCAGCCATTTGAGTCATGAAAAGGTGACTGCATATGTAGATTTTACTGAAAGGTTGATCAAGAAGTTTAACAAGAAGACATTAGAGGAAAAGAAACTTCCACCACCACTTACTGCAGGAGCACTTGAATCAGGAGGAAGAACACTTACACCTTTGCAAAGTTGTCTTGATCTCTTGACATATAGAGTCCCACGCACTATTCTGGAAATTCTTGAGGAGGAGGAGACTTATACCAGAAATGATTTATCCATAGAGGAGCATCCATCATCATCAGTAGTTGGGGAAGTCATCATATTGGAGGAGGGAACCCTCGTAGCAATATAAGATGTTCCAAAGGAAAACTGAGGTATGCAAATGTTTCCACTTTATATTATTTCAACACATCTTATGGAGAAGTGTGGGAATATGCCATTTGATGAAATAGGGTCAAGATACACTGTTGATTTGGTGCAGCAAACTATCATTGTGCTAAGGAGCCTTGATTTGTTCAAGGAGGACATGTACATTCATCCTAGTGTGTCATTTTTGAGCCGCACACAACTCTTCGAGTTGGAGTGTAGATTTTTGGAGGATAGGATGAGAATTTTCATAAACGATCCAATGCAGAACTATATATTCAACATTGAGCATGAGCATGAGACATCAACTGCACCATTATGGAGATCAACAACGCTGTCATGGAGCAGCAGTGATGGGTTGGGGGCCCAACCATTATTAGAGCATTCCAATGACATTTCTACATGTATAGCAAAGGATAGGTAGATGGTTGATGGAGGACATATTATAATGGATGACATCTTCCATTATTATGATGGATAATTCTTGATGAGAACTTCACATTTTAATGAGAAGTTTTTTATTACACCTTGTTTGGATCCTTATGGGGTCAACTTGGTCATTGATGAGTGGTCTTCATTTGGAGATCTCCAGGAGGTTGTACTTCAACATCCCATGAAGTACAAAGATAAAAATATGATTTGGAAGGATGGTATTCTCCGTTGGAGAAAAACCAATTTTGAGCATGATGATAGACACCCACCATTGGTTGGATGGGTGATGTTGATAAGCAAGAGGCTGCAGAGCCACTTGCAGATCTATGACATAGGGTAGTAGGAGGCAAGGTTGTGTTGGACACTCTTGAAAGAGATTGTCTATCTTGTAGCATATCCTACTCCAAAGGGTGTGATAATGGTCGGGACTTGGCATGGCACTTCCATTATATGGCAGTAAGGAGTTTGGGTATATTGGGGTGATGTGATATCTTTCATGGCAACCATCATGTTGTTGCTCTAAGGTTTATATGGTGATGGTGTGGGGAGGCAACAAGAGTTGTTGTTGCTTTGGAAATTCTTGGGAGAGTATGGGCTGATTTTCTCCCATACTTTTCATGATGTTGTAGGAGTAGGTGATGGAACCATCATGGTGCAAAGTGGCTACTCCTTAGCCTTGGAGTGTAATATTCCAAAATTATCATGCAGCTAATTAGAATATTGATTTTTTCTTCTAACACTTGGTAGATGAACAATTGGGGAAGGAGACCCATAATTAACTTCAATAAACATAAAATAACTCTTGATGTAAAAAGGGATCATAAAAATAACTAGATCTAGCACTCTCATGTGTGAAAAGGGGACATTTGCATGTGGACAAAGTCAAGTTTGACCAAGTCAACAACATAAATGTAGGAGGAGTGGATCAGCAATAAAAATAACTCAATATGAATGAGGTTCAGCATAGAAAACTATATGTGAGCTGGATTGAAGACCCTTAGGTGTGAAAAGGGCTGAAGCAGGTTGAAGAGGTGAACCTTGACCAAATCAAACAACGCTATTATGGAGGAGTGGCATTGATGAAGGTACAACGCAATTTTGGAGGGAGATTGTTTGTGTGATGGTGGAAACCCTAATGAGTGGGAACCAAGGTGAGAAGTCTCACTTATTTTATAAGGAAGAGGATGGCAACCATTTGAGGTTAGCTTACAAATTATATTTTGATGTGTCTACTTAGACTTTTCTCTCTTTAGCTTTTAGCTAAGATTGTTGGTGTTGTTTAGCACTAAGGTATTCCTGTTTAGGAATTCCATATCTTTCCTTTGAGTAGCTCTTGGGAGAGGCCTGGTATTTCCTTCCACACATCCGGCATTGGTGCCAAACTTTAGTCTTTATTTTCATAGCAATTTCTGTAGGAGGTTGTGTTGAGTTGTAGGGTGTTGTAGTGGAGGGTTGAGAAACCCACTTTCTGAGTTGGTTTCGCCTAGGAGGAAGGATTAATTCTATTGGGAGATCAGTTTCGAGGGTTATTGGGTTGATTTCAGATATTTCTAGCAGGCCAACATATTTCCATCACCTACAACATTATTCTAGTCTCGAATTGCATTATTTCTTGAGGGCAGTTTCAGCAGTGGATCTTGTGGTTCTTTTGGGGAATTTTCCTGTGATTGGAGGGTTGATCCTTCCATGGGGGAAGACCTTTGATAAAATATATATTATTTCAGCCTTCTATACTCCTGTTCTTTATTTTTCAGTCATTATTCAGTCTTATTTCTAAAGATCACCATTTGTATTTGGGTGTATTCCCAGAAACCCTTCCCGGGTTCTCTAGATTTTGTATAAAGGAGACTAGATCTTAGTTTTTTGTCCATATTGATTAAAAAAACATTAGATATATTTGTATTACCTATTTCTGTGTATAAAATCTCATTATACTGCGCTGTCTCTTTATGCAGTAATTTCATGTTGCAGTAGTTTTGGGGTTTTAGCCTTTTCTAGCTATCCTAGGTGTGGGAGGTCTGTTTACCTCACCTAGTTTGATTTGTTTCTGATATACTCTTGGATTTAGATGGTATATTGTCATATATAAGGGATCCAAGTGTTTATTTCATTTTCTATAGCATATATTCTAAAAATGCATTTTTTTTTGCATGCATTGCTGAGCAGACCCATTTTGGGATATTACAGTGGTATCAAAGCAAGATCTTTGGCTCAGCTTGTGGAATTCAAGCCTAAATTATATAAGAAGAAAGGAAGATCAAAATGATGGATAGAATAAGCTTTTTCTTATCATTTTTTAGATCCATGAAGAACCTCTCCAAGGAGGTTAAACAGAAAGAAGGAAAGAGGAGCAGTGAAACTTCTAGAGAGTTTCAACGGAAGGAATATCCATGCACTTTCTATGATCAGAAAAGGACACCAGTGTTGCAGAGGGCTCCAAATAATTGGACCATACCCTTTCCTTTTGAAAATAAGGGCAAATTGCAGAAAGATGGAGGACACTTGGATCACAAGATTCTAAGTGAATACCTTGTTGAGTACAAATCTCAACCTAGAGCCTTCAAGCAGTCTCTATCTTTCCCTCAGTTCCTTCAATTGGAGGAAGAAAGAAGAAATTGTAGCCAAGGGAGGATAAAGGGAAATAGGTTTCTATTGTCTACTTTTTATGGGTCATCTACAACAAGTGTTTGGGCAAGGAAACTATATGCATTCTTCCTACTACATCCAGTGGTAGAAAGAGAGGTTGTAGAGATTGCAGCATTGCATCTTGAGGGTGAAGCTAACATTTGGTGGTTCAGACATGTGACCCAAGAAAGAGTGACTACTATTGTTGGGTTTACTCAAAGGTTTATTGGAAAATTTGGTGAAGAAAAATCAGAGGAGGAGAAGCCCTCACCAGCATTGGAGGAGACTTGTACCAACACTATCACAACTATGGAGGAGCAGCCCTCAACATCTTCAGTTGGAGGAGCCAACACATTGGAGGAAGAAGCCCTTATAGCCATACAAGATACTTCCAAATTTCTTCAAGTTCCATCTCCTATTGTTTTATAAAATCATATGGAGGGTTGTATACCATTGCATACTGCTCATTCGGAACAACATAATTGCACTCCACTGTGAAACCTTGAGTTGATCAAGGAAGGGATGAACCATCATCCTCATGTGCCTTTTTTGAGTTACACACCACATTTGGGGTTGGTGCTATAGGGTAATATGCTTGGGTGGTGGTTATTGAATATCCCTCTCAGGGCTTTCCAGTGCCCGAGGCAGACATTCAGATTAGCTATAAAGTTCACAAAGATGTTGTACACATGTTCATGCTAATATCTATAATTGACAAAGTAAGATGGAAATATTACCTCCTTATCGATAGTAGGTCCTATAGAGAACAATGAGCAGCGAAGTAGAGATCCTTCTTCACTGACTCCAAATCTAGATCCCGTAATCAATCAAAGCACCCATGTAATCTCTACAGGAGTATAGTTTGTCATTGATTAAACTAAGAATATAAGAAACATGAAACAATACAGATCTAAGCCATTCATATCATGCTACATAAATGATTGAAAAAAAATTGTGACACTGAGGCATCGAATGGACAAAACAAATATAGTTCTATTGATTTATAAAAAGGAGGATTACAACCATCGGTTGCACCAAGCCCTCCTCAATCTCCCAATTCCTCTCCTTCTTTCTCTATTTCCAAGTGTGATTATGCTCAAGGAAGAAAGCTCTCAATGAACTTTGCTGATATTCAACCCTCACACTATAACAATGAAATTCTGCTCTACATATATTCAATCCTTCGACCTTAGACCAAGAGCCCACATCTCCATTTTATAGAAGATGGAGAGGGAAAACATTGCCAAATTATTCAACGAATTCATAATGGGAAAGATCAAGATGTTTCTATGTTCTTCCATGCTTTTGCCTTCCTTAGGAGTCCAGTTGTATTCGGCAAGGCTTGATAAAAGGTTTGTGCCTTTTAGTTTCTATTTTGTACTGGTCCTTTATGAGAAAAAGCTAGAAGTTCCAGTCACTTTTCTGCAAGATCTTTTCCCTTTTCACACTTAAACATGGATAACGCTACCCTTTGGGCAAGACAGAGCATTACCCTAGGTACTAACGCTCCCTTTACATGTCTCAAGTGCGTTATAACACAGTCTAGCTGCTTCTCGGGTGCGTTACCTTGGTAGAAATGGGTCTTTTCTAGGTCATTTTCTTCCTTCCATGTTACCTTCTCCTTTGAGATGATGAGGAGGTCATTTGTCCTTTAACAGATGCCCCCTAAAGTTTGAGTTCAGAGATGAAGATGATGGCCGAAATACTTTATAAAAAATGTAGCAGAATTAGAGGAATTGGAGGACTGAGGAAAAATTGAAACAAAAAAATATGTCAAAAAATATAGTATCTCCCTTGAGTTGGGCATTCCCATGCTCAGTAGCTAATCAAGATGATTTCTCTAGAACAGAGATAGGAACAATATGTCCACTGATAAGTATAAATTGAAAGTGTCTGTCATAATAGGATCAAACTAAAGAGTTGTCTCCAAAAAACAATATCACAACTTGGGGAGGAAAACACAGTTGTAATGGTGTAACCCTTGTCCCAAGGTCTTGGTTACTGCTTCACTAAAATGCATATTCCCATACTTGTGAATGAATGAGTCATAGTAGAACATGCGGGAAATAGTCTAATTACCAGTAAATAACAAAAACTGTTAACAAACGCGAGGGCGGCCACCGATAATGATGATGGTCCCCAAAATGCACAGTACAATATAGCAAGTGTGAATAAAAGGATTTGATGTTGAAAACTCGTATAATCATTCGATCGGGAGCCAATAATGAGGACCCCCAACCAAATGCAAGATGACCTACCACTGATGTCTGCAAGTATCTGGGTACTAAAGTGTTTCTAGATCAACTTCCTAGATAATATGTTGAAGTCGATAGGAAGAGATCTGTCAAAGAGTAGGCACTGAGGCGTCCTACATCAGTTGACACAAAAAGGGGAAAAGATGATTTTGTATTAATGAAAATAATCAAGAGTGAATGGGAACAACTGACAACAAATAATTTATGGCATATGATGACTTTGGATAATACAAGGAGCAGTAGATAACAGGATCCTCTTGAACAATAGAAGGCACTCTAACAGGGTATTGGGCAGCTTAGGCTTAATGAACACCAAAGAGTGTTAGGATTCACCAATGCAGGAACATTGGGAGATGAAGGCTAAACTCATAGATGGTAGCATTCGGCTAAATGCGAAAGAGTTTTATGGGAAGTGCCATGTTCAAGATTTTGTGCTGGCAAATCCATATTTAGTAAATGTAACAGAAGAAGCATCCATGATGTCCAAATTTTTTCCCCATCTGATTAAGTTTAATGAGTCCAGATGAGAAAATTTGGTGGTTTTTTTCATATTTTGAGAATCCGAAAAATACCATAAAAACCCAACTCCAGGGGGGTACCTTTGTCATGTTTGATAACCGGGCGCGACGAAGGGAGAACAGTAAGCCCGAAACAGTTCATTTTTCATGAGTTATTCCATTGAATCCAAAACAGTGAGAAAGCTATGTTCAATGGACATCTACCTCAGTTTTTTATGAGTACGAGGAGACGGAGTACAGTCAATGTTCTTTGTGAAATTTTAATGAGTCCAACAAGGAAAAATTTGATGTTTTCTATGAAATTTTAATGAGTCACGCGAAAAAAAACTTGGTTACTTTTTCTGTTTAAAGAGCTTTGAAAAAAATGAAAAGAATGGCTCATATGTCTCTGTCATGGTAGTTTAATGAGCCCGAAAAAGGCAACTCGGGGTTAATTCAATTTTATGAGCTAGAAAAAGTCCCTAAAAAGAAAGCTCATGACCGGGTCGAACATGGTCAGATCTGCAGATACAAATTTAAAACCCATCAAAGCATCGGTAACATATAAAAACCAATAGTTGCGACGAAATGTAGCATGAATTTACCTCTTTGTATCAGACTAGCTGAGTGAGTCTGACCTCCAGAATGGCTATAAGAAGGCCATAGACCTTCATTTTCAATCTGTTGAGTGTTGTGATAGAGCTTTAGAGAAAAAAGTGGTGAAACTTCAGTTGTCAATTGTGGACGATCCGGGTGACGGTTTTTCATTCCGTGAGATCCAGGTAACAGCTTGAACCTTTCTTTGTCATTTCATTTTTTTTAAAGTATTTTTGCTGGTTAAAATTTTCAGTTTTAGTAAGCCCTAAAAAATTTAAGCGGCTGACATGGGTGAAGAGTGTTGTGCCTATGTTAAACACTCTTCCCGAGAAGAAACAACATGCTAGCACGCACTATTGGGCACTATAGCCTACGTTAGCTGGCAAAGAGGTTTTAAGAACTATTTTTTTACCATTCTAGAGTGTTCCAAAAAAAAACTAATCCAGTAAAATGATTACTTATGTAGGTATAAAGTTTCTTATCATGAGTATTTGGTGTGAAAGGGAGCATGGTTGGGAAGAATATGAAATGGTGACCGATGCAGCTACTTTGCTAGTTCTTCGTAGATTTGGATTGCTAAATTATGCTCGTGTAGAGCTGATGAGGGGATAGGAGGACCTTCTGAGATGGGTAATCCAGCAGTGGGATGACTGCCAACATGTCTTTCACATCGGGGGTAATGAACTCTCGATTGAGAAAGATGATATCTATTTTTTGACTGGCCTGTCATGCCGAGGGCCAAGGCCCAATCTGACAAGGCCTAGGGCTGATCCCTGAACCACTACCGATTTGATCCATATGCATTGCATAAACAATACTGTGGCAGTGAGTAACCGGGTTACTATCGCACGGGTGGCATCGAGACCGCTGAGGTCTCTACTGTGGATGATATTTCACTTGGCTGGTGCTAAGAGTCATCACGTGGCCACCAAGGCCCAGGTGTTGTTAGCACTGGATTTTATGCAACCCCAGGTATTTGACTGGTGTGAAGGGGTTGTCAGTCGAGTTTGTACAGAGTTGAAAGCATGTAAGACTCGAACCCAACAATAGTTTGGGTATGGTACACTAATCATCTAATTCATACTAGAGTGGGTGCCAGCCATGAGGCCAAGAATGGTCATAGATGCGTTGGGCCCACGAGAGCCAAGATAGGCTCACTTGGTAGCTTTTATTCCATGGAATGGAGAGGGTCCAATCTATCACTACTTTGATGAGGGATTCTTTGGGTGGCTTGAAGACCAGATCATCATGATTGAAGATTATCCCTATGCAGGGATGAACTATACAGGCGATCCAAAGTTGGTATTGCCCCTGGGCACTCAGTGAGGCCTAGATGGTAAGTAATAGCATGATGAGTGTAGTGCTTTAAGTATTTTTTAGTATCTTTTGAATGTTTATGTAATTTTTTTGTTTAATGGGTGAAAATTTATGTTGACATGAAGCTTTGTTGCTTGACACAGATGTGGCACCTGTCCGTCCAACCAGAGCCCCTTGTTATGCAAGGTGAGGAATGCAGCTACCTAGGGCTGGTGCAGCAGCAGAGGTTGCAGAAGCTGCCAAAGAGGGCGATGACACACATATTTTACATGAGCTTACTCAAAACATAGAGGGTTTAAGTATGGGTGTGTCGCCTCTTCCCATGAGAGAGATCCCAATCCGTCTACAGCGACATACAGTGGGTGTGCCGGAGAGATACTTGGTGCCTATGAGGAGGATAGCCAGAGAATTTGTCTGATATTTTGAGCAGTAGGCTCAGTAGGAGGAGTAGATAGATGTGTAAATGTCATAGCGAGGCTTTGGCGAAGCCAATTTTTGTAAAACACTCGAGTTTTGAGAATTTTTTTGATGTAATCTAAATTGGACATGACATATATATATATATATATATATATATATATATATATATATTGGTGATTTTTATCTCATGTGTTTTCTAATGTTTATGTATTTTCTAAAGTAAAAAAAATATACTCATGTATGACTCTTTTTATAACAAGTGTAACAAATGCCAATCTAACACATAATTTTCCAAGGAATCAACTAATGCATTAAATTCTCTAGGAATGTGCTCAAACACAATGGTTTGAAAGTGACGTTCTAAAAGTCATACCCTTAAGAAATAACGTAAAAATAGAGGATGATAGATGCGATAATGATTGTTTAACTGCATAACTATGAGTTGGGAATCTAACCTGACCACTAGATTGGAGATGTCGCGAGATGCAGCCTCCATGAGGAGTTGGATTACTGACATATACTCAGCGACGTTGTTGGTGGCATTGCCCAGGAAGATTCCCTAGAGCCAAGGAGTTCCAAATTAAGTGTGTAGAGGACCCAAGCAGCTGATGCGATGTGACTAGTATGATGACTAACACCGTCCGCATATCCGACGTATAATAAGGATAATGATGGCATCTGTGTAAAAAAGAAAAAGAGTGTGTATGAGAAAAAACTCAAAAACCCAAAATATCTGGAGACATCAAAACAAAGGCAAAACTCATATACATAAAATTACAAAGCATATGCCTAGAGGAGAACTAGGAAAAATACTTCTTCAGATAGAGCCCGTTGTGGGGCTCTGTGAGTGGAATTCCATTACAGTCCTGAAATTCATAAGCTCCTTCTGAGAGGACTTTGGTGAATATGTAAGGACCAAGCCATAATGGTTGAAGTGGTCCTGCCCCCAAGAGGTCGTGTCTCTAATCATAGAGTAGAACGAGATCACCTTCTTGGAAAGAACGAGGCTTGACAGATTTGTCATATTGATCTTTAACTCGGCGCTGGTGGGCTTCGAGTGCTAGTGTGGCATCTCAACGAGTTTCATCCAAGTGATCGAGTGAGAGCAAGCACTCTTATGTGGCAGTGGTGCCGAGTAGGAGTTTGACAACAAGATTGAGTGATGGAATCTAACACTCGATTGGGAGTACTTCCTCCAGGCTGAATGCAAGTTAGAATGGCATGAAGCCTATGGCAGTTTTGACTGATGTACGGTATGCCCATAATGTGGAATATAACTTCCGATGCCATGTGGTTTTATGATTGCCGACTAACCAATGAATCATGGTTTTGAGGATGCCATTTATGGCTTTGACTTGACCATTTGCTTGCGGATAGTAGGATGAAGACTGATCTTGTCGAAATCCTAGCATGGAAGTTAATTACATCATCATATGGTTCTGAAAATGTGACCCATGATCTGTGACAATTGAAAGGGGTACACTAAAACGATAGATAACCTGATTGAACAGGAACAGAGCAGGGGTTCTTCCATTGGCCCTAAAAGTGGGAATGACTTCAGCCCATTTCGTAAAGTAGTCGACGGCCAAGACAATGTAGTTGTGCCCATCGACCGAAGTGGGGTTGCATGTAATGAAGTCTATTCCCCATTTAGTGAAAGTACCAATGGAAACAACTGATTGGAGAGGGGCAGGGTGAGCACGCATTTTCTTCGTGAAAATTTGACACGGATGGCACTTCTAGACTGCGGTGATGTAGTCTTTAAACAAAGTGGGTCAATAATAGCCTGCACACAATATTTTCTGGGCAGTAGCTATGCCAGAAAGATGACTGCTACACACCCCTACATTGCAGTCATTTAAAACGCGTTCTGCTTCATCAAAAGTGAGATAACGCCGAAGAATAGTATCAACATCATGACGATATAGGGTATAATTTAGCACGAGGTAGTGTTTCTCTTGGTGGTGAATACGATGGTGGTCGTCGGACATGAGAGTTGGATGGAAGCACTGAGTTTGGAGGTAGACCAAATTGTCTCCATACCAAGGATCAGAAGAATCGACCAAGTAGGAAAATTTATCAGGAAATGGATCATGAGTTACATCTCTTGGGTCAATTCTAGGAAGGTTCGACAAGAATCTGGAAAATACTAGATATTTCTTTGCTCTGGCAGCAGTGAATACCAAGTCAATTTGTTGGAGGATCATGATCCATTTAGAATATTTTCCTCCAATAATTCGGTGAGACAAAATGTGTCACATGGGATTCTCCAAAGCAATAACAGTAGTCTGACATAGTAATATATAGTGTCGGAGTCAGGTGACAGTGAAGACCACCACGAGAGAGAGTTTCTCCACATGTGAATATCGTAGTTCGGGTCTGATAAGACCTTTTGATAAGTAATATATTACATGTTCACTATCATCATTGTGAACATGAACCAGCAACATACAAAGTTAGGATGGTGAGGCTGCTAGGTAGAGGAGAAAGTCGTGTGAATAATTGGGGGAACTAAGAAGTGGGGCAGAAACGAGTACTCATTTCAAGGCATCAAATGATAGTTGAGCTTGTTCATCCCACAAATATAGTGTTCCCTTCTTTAATAAGTGCATAAATCCTTTCATCATCTCGGCATAGTTTACTATGAAACGATGTAAAAAGTTTACCTTCCCTTGCAAACATTGGAGTTGTAGAATGGATTGAGGTGCAGGTAATTCAATGATTGCCTTAACCTTATCGGGATCAACCCTAATCCCATTCTTGGAGACAATAAAACCTAGATGGAATCCAGTCTCAATAAAAAATACTCACTTATGTGGATTTAGACATATATTGTAGAACCTACACCGGGCAAAGATTTGTTTCAGATGCACAAGGTGATGGGATCACTTCTTGGAATGAGCCAGAAGGTCATCCAAGTAAGCTTGTATAGTATGCCTAATGTCATGAAAGGCATAGTCCATAGCCCTTTGAAAATTTTCTCCTACATTCTTTAGACCGAATGGGAGTTTATGATACGCAAATGTGCCCCAAGGACAGATGAAGGTGGTTTTATGCTGGTCATATTTTTTAATCGCAATCTGGTTATATCCCAAGAAACCATCCATAAAGTAAAAAGACTCACATCCGGCACAATCGTCAAGGATCTGATCTATGAATGGCGTAGGATAATTTTCTTTTGGACAAGCGGCGTTCAAATTGTGATATTCAACCCAAAATCAGATGGTGCCTTGTTTTTTGTCTACGGGGACCGGATTGGAAACCCATTCTGTCAAAGGAATGGGGTAGATAAAACCAACGTTTAATTTTTTTTTGACTTTAGTCTTAATGGTGGCCGCTTTGCACGGGTGGACAGGTCAGAGTCTCTGCCGAATAGGTTTGGCATTGTCATAAACTTTGATTTCATGCTTGAATATGGATGGATCTATGCCGGGCATTTCATTGTAAGACCAAGAAAACACATCGCGGAATTCCTTAAAAAGGGATGTGAAGTGTGCAATTTCCTTAGGATTGCAATCCACTCCTATATGAATGTTTTCCACGATAAATGTTTTGACAGAGATATCAATGAGCAAGGTCTTAGAAAGGTTTCCCAAGTTCCCTTCCGAATCAATAGTTTGAACAGTTGTGTAAATGGAGGAGATGATCTTAGGTGGGTCAAAAGATGGGATTTGAGTAGTTATCGCATCTGAATCGAACATCGAAGCATGATGGTGGAACTCTCCCCAAGGTCATTCTTCTAGAGACATGATCTCTCGAATAGCTTCGTCCGTAGGTAGGAATTCATCGAGGAGATACTTAGAAAGAACTATGATGGGTGGGAGGTTTGTACCATTGGTAGAAACCATAGTTGTGGAGGGTTTAGATGTAATCTGGATGGCTTGATAAGCCAACTTGGCTGGTGAGAGTGGCATCTGATCTTTGTAGGAGTCAATTTTTGAAGACGTTGGTAGGATCCATGGGTCGATAGAGCTATCCAATGTGGTGGATATCATTGCCAACATATGTGGAACCTCAGGGGGCAGGAGAGGAAAGCAACCCATTAGGGAAGATGCCTTTAGAAGACCAATACCAATACTGAAGTATGAATCAGGAATGGCTCCTATTAAGGGTACAGTGCTACTTGGTAACGTGGCATAATTATGGGTGCAAAAGGATAACTGATCCACTGTAACTATCTTCCCATCCAATGGAGACAGGATGAGTCAGAAGATGGAAGAAACAATGGCAGTCACTGCGTATGACCAACTACGACCCAACAATATATTATAGTAGAGATGACGATCTACAACTTCAATGTACACTGTTATCATTTTCCCACTAAGGGAAATGGGAAAGCTATCAAGGTATCCTTTTGGGAGGAAAGTGTGGCTGTCAAAAGCTTTGAGGGAATTCAACAACAGAGACAAAGAGGGAGAACCCAAAGTGAGCCGACAAGTAGTTGAAATAACACAGGTCAAAGCACCTTCATCTATGACAGTATGATGGATTGGTCTCCCTTTCCACACAACTTGTACCTAAAATGCAAGTTGGTGTGAGAGGCGAGGTTTAGATTTCTCCATGTCAAAGATAGCTAACATGGAATCCTAGGGGTCAATCCCACCAATGGCCGAAAGCAAGGCTTTCCTTTGTGCTGGGAAGGTTTGCAATACTTCGAGAGCAGACATAGCTGACGATGCTTGCCCCAAATCTTCTACAATATTTTAGTTTTCAGCGGCACGTGCAGAGGTGTTATGAGTCATGTGTCGAAGTTTCCCTTTGGGGGAGGAATCGTGGGGTCAGTAGCAGGTCGTTCAATATGAAAATCGTTGGGCAGAAGTGGGTTTGAACTAGTACTAGGTTCCTGAGTAACAATGACAGGATTTCCATAAATTTTGGCTTGTGTTTGGAGTTCAACACTTTCTATGCCATAAATGGCAGATGATCCTTCACCTGAAGGATGCGTACCACCATTGCTCCTTTGCGGGGGTTGTGGTGGGTTTGCAATCATGTGTTGTTGTTGCTACTGTGGATTAGGGAAGGGGTTATGAAGGATGGAAAGTATCCTCCCAGAGTCCTTTTTTGTGATAAAATCCATGCAGTCCTGTAGCCGAGGACATTTGTATGTGATCAAGTGGTCCTCCGCATAGATTCTGCAAGAAAATTTCATGGGTTTCTATTTCCCTTTGTCATTTTTAGCAGCATTTTTCTGATTGGGATTATTCTGATGATTTGACTACTCTTCCGAAGAAGAGGTCTTTTTCTTGTTCTTCTTGTTTTTTCCACTAGGTTTTTGTGAAATTTGCATAGAATATACCTCAGCAGTAGGAAGAGTAGTCAATTGGTTAGGGGTGGTCGCAGCCGAAGATGGCTAGGAGGTTTTCCCAATAGGCTGTTTTATGGCTATGCCAGAGACAGCACCAACGAGATCATCAACGTGTGCTCCAAGTTTCTGAGTAGCGGGAGGATTCGGATTACCAGGCGCATGGGTGAGTAAATCATATAGCGTACCAGATTGCGAATAGATCAAATATAAATGTTATGCATGATGAATGGATTGATCTTTCGTGACCGCGCCAGATAGACAAATGTCTTTAGCTAGGGTAGGTAAAAGTGACTTACAAAACCAATTAGATAAGAGATGATCCGAGATTGGCACTTTGACTAGCCTCCTCCTACATCTCCATTCATGAATGTGATCGAAGATGTGGGTGGCGGTCTCTCGACCAACGAGCTTAAGAGTTTCGTGCCGGTTTCATATCTAATAGGTAATTGGAAATTCTTAAGAAATTCCATAGCTAAGGCACCAAAAGTGATGATGGCTCCGCATGGTAACTCAATGTACCATTTGGCAGCATTGCCTGTGAGGATGCGAGGGAAAATTTGAAGCCAGATACTATCATCCACCATGGAGTTAGAAATAGACCATAGATGAAAGGTGGTGACGTGCGTAGCCAGATCGTCTCCTTGTTTCCTGTCGAATTTAGGGATGTCAGACGGAATCTTGTGTGGTACAGGAGGCTAGAGTGGGTTGTGATTGATGGGATCATTGGTCAGTTTGTAGATGTTAGGGATGTCTAGAGCTGCCAAAAATGGAAATTGCGTGTTTTCCCCCAGATCTAGCCAAGGAAGTATTGGCTAACTATTCGAACCATGTGGTCCGCCCATCAATGTGTTACCAATAGGAAACATAGGACTTTGTTGATAAAATTTCCCTGTGGGTGGGGGTGTAGGGATATATGGTTGTTGTTTGTAGGGTATATTGTATTGTGGGGCTAATGGTTAGTTTCCCGCAGTGTAAATTTTCCCCCCTTGTCCGAATGGATCTTGGGGTTGGTTTGCCCATATGGATGCAATAGAGCTAGCTGGAGGCATGCTGCTATTTAGTTAAGCAATGACATAGATCCCACACTGGGATTTTTCCCACTCAAAGGAACAGTTTTGACAATAGGTCCTATTTTTCCTAATGATTGCAGGGGTACCGAAGTGCTCCTTGTCATATTTGTGTTGGTGACACTACCCCCTGATATGGTGGCCAAGGTGTTTGAACTCAGCAAAGGGTTCCAACCGAAAGGGTTTCTAAAATGAGCCGAAGTAGCCCCACTCATAGGGGAGGGAATAGTGGGTCCCGGTATAGTCACCGTAGGAGCATATCCCGAAGGACTCGGAGGTCCACTAATAGTTGTGGTGACCGTAGTGTTGGGACTAGGCATATGCTTGCTACTAGGGCTGTTGATTATAGGTGTAGAACTGACTACTAGCAGGGAAGGTGGTGGAAAACCTGGGTTGGTTGACATTGGCACCAACCCCATGGGTGCCGATTCTGAAACAGATGTTGGTGTAGCCGAAGACATATCTTGGCTTGGTGTAATTTGAACTAACACTGGCACCGATGGTTCGGTGAGTGGAGGATTGCAAGAAGGTACAAATCCTTCCGTGAGAGGATCCTCTAGAAATTCTGTGTGATATGGTGCTATGTGAAAATCAGGGGTCATCACTGGAGGCTGCTCTCCCGAAGAAGGTACGCGCTCACCGAGACTCGACTCCTCCTCCGGTGTCAATGAAGGGAGACCTTGCTGTTGTCGAGATAGACAGTGAGGGTCAAAGACGCCATGGTGATCTATTTATTTTTATCAAATTTTAATTATTTGTGATGTATTATAAAGTCTCAGTGATATCAACCACACACTTAAAAAAGAAAAAAGAAAAAGGACTTTCTAAAATTAATCCACAAGTAGCCAGAAGAGGGTGGCCCCTTCTGAGTACTATTGTTTGCTAGAGATGAAAACCAGTATCACAATAGCATATAGAGAGGGTTAGTCATAAACATAGTTATGGTTACTCTAGAGCTTCGCTTGAACCTCAAACAATAGGTGTAAGCACTCTCGTGAAGACGAATACCCTCCCAAATACTGAAGACAGAGTAGGTCCATCTGTTTTAGGTACCAAGACAACCTGTCCTAGTCACCTCATGTAAGTCCCTAAAAATTTTGCCACTAAAGATACCTCAAATCATAGACATCATTAGTGGGGTCATGGTCGTAGACAACACGCTACATGGGAAGAACACCTAGATCCCCGATCTAGTTTCGACGTCTCCAAAGGGAACCCCAATATATAGCATGCCCACTGAATGCACTCGAAGGTGGGCTACCTTCTCATGCACCTTGGTGTTGTCTCGTGCTTAACTCCGGTGGTAGTGGAGTGGTCCCGATAATATGAGTGCAGTAGGATTTCACTTATTTATGACTCTAGTCTCAAGTTTTGAGATCTTGGGTGATTTTCTCACTTCTCCTACCCCAAGATCCTAGCTTGAACTATTGTTGGTGTGAGATCAGAAAAATTTATATGATTAATTTTATTATTGCTTGATTCTTAGTGTACTTGATTATTAGTCTTGCAGAGGGGGAGTGGTCGTATGAAATGTGATGAGACTCTGACTCAAAAAACCATGCAGAAAATATGCTCTAAATATTCAATTTCAATGAATACTTTTTCTATAAGGAGAGATTTATTTCAACATCCATGCACCAAACATTCAAATAACACAGTTCAACTTTAAAGATTCAGACATCTATCTATCATGTCTTACTAGCCTTTTTAACCAAATTTTTTTAGAAATAATGTAGCTAACTTCAGAAAACTAAAAATAAAATTTCTTCTTCAAAAAGTAGATGTGATTGACATTAACTTTTCAAAACAAGAACAAAATACAAAAATGCTAGCTGGTAAACAAGCACAGGGATCCAACAAGAGAATCTATCTTGATGGCCAATAACTCTACAGCCAAGGGGAAACACAATAGAGGTGTAAACAATAGTTTTGTCTTGGTAATGCAGGCACTCAGAGGCTACAAAGCATTAGTATTGAGACTAATGCACTATATCTGAGCAAAGACCACGTTATAATGCTCTGAAACACTTACAGGGGAAGCATTAGTCAGGGTAAAGTTGCATAGATGGCTAAGCATGGTCTAATCTGGACTCTGTGAGCTTTTGAGATGCTCACTGGGCATATAAGCTGGTCGGAAGGATATGTGAATAGAAGGAAAAAGATAAAGTCATAGGAACAATCTACAAACTTGGGGTTTACTCCCCAACAGAGTCGCCAATTCTAATATAGGGTAATATGCTTGGGTGGTGGTTATTGAATATCCCTCTCAGGGCTTTCCGGTGCCCAAGGTAGACATTCAGATTACCTGTAAAGTTCACAAAGATGTTGCACACATGTTCATGCTAATATCTATAATTGACAAATTAAGATGGAAATATTACCTCCTGTTGAAGCCTAGAAAATCTCTGCTTCAAACATTGGGGAAAACCACCCGGTCAGGACCTTAGGAGAGCTCCTTTTTCGTTTGGTGTGGTGGCTCCGACTGGATTTAAAGGACCAGTTTCCTTATAACTAATGGGTTGGTGATGGATTTATTTGTATGGGTGGAAATGGGACTAAATTGACTGAAATAAAACTATCTAATTTAAACTAAATACTGATAAAGAAATTCCAACACTAACCCGGGAAATCATATGTGAATACAACTTAAGATTATTCCAATTTAACAATAACCATAAAAATGTATTATCACTTAAATCGAAATGTGCAGCAACAAATAAAGATAACTCTGTTTAAGAAATTAAATAGAGTTGTATTAACATATTGCATTCATCATAACATATCATCTACATATACTTATGAAAGATAATGTTTCAATTATACTTAGAAATGATATATAAAAAGAAACGTTGTGAAAACCAAATATATATAAATGATAGCAAATTTTAAAGCGAATATCATAAGACAAAAGAAATCAACAGTGAATAGATAGAAATACCTTATTCATCTTGAAAGCTTTCAAATGAAATCTGATACTCTAATCCAGTAATTCTGATGCAAAATCAAATTCCAAGGTACATAAATGCAACACTTCAAAGATAATTCCGCATAAAATCACCAGATGTGATCCTTTTAAAAAATATATAAGTCAGTGGAGTACAAAAATGTAATCTCCAAGTCAAAATATTAAAATCCAGGACCCCTCTCTAAATGCATGAGAAGGGTTTAAATACTACTTAGCTAAATATAAAAATAGTCTATTACAAAATTTAAGGATTCGGTTTAATGATCGTCCTTTTCCTAGGCTAAAATACAGTAAAATTAAAACTAAATCTAAAAATAAAGACTATTAACTAACTATTTATGAACTTGATCTTTAAACTTGCAGGCATCTAGCATAGTTTTGAGAAGATGTGGTTGACCGACTTCAGAATTCAACTGTCCTGAAAAGACAGAGTCGGCAAGTGTAGGCGCAATCTTCTCTGTAGAATTGATGATACAACTAAGCGCACTGTGCTGACTGTGTGGCTTCACTAAGTATGTCCAGTAAGAGTCCCATTTTAATCTTGTCAGCCCTTGGATTGATTTTGCTCTTTCTTCTGCCTTTTGCCTCCATTCTGTTTGTAGTTGATGTGCCTGTGGGAGATATCCTGGAATAGTTTCTGAAATCAAATTAGCTTTGTGCAAATTATCATTTACACAATCAGTAAGAGTGTTTTCCGTTGTAGCCGCCTCCTCTGCTGCCTTCTCTACTCTTCTGATTTGTGCATTCTCCTCTATTGAAGCTTTTTGCTCTGCTATTATTTTTGCAATTTCATCTCGATTTCGCTTCGCCATTTTTCTCCTTTTCCTTTTTTTATATCATACTTCAGCCAAGGTAGTTTCTTCTTTATAGATTCGACCTTTCGCAGTAGTTTTTCTCTTTGCCGAACAAGCTCCACATCTTTTTCTTGCTCAGCATTAAGTGCCTTGAATTTGGTCAATGTTTCCTCATTTTGCTTTATAGTTATTTCAAGTCTCTTCAACTCCCGATTTTTCTCAATAAGAGCTTTATGTTTCCCTGAGAGCTCCTGATCTCCAACAGCTTTTTCAATAACTTCTAAAAGCTCTATAGGGGATAATTTGGCAAACTCACATACCCTATCTTGTGGTAGAAACTGTGTCAAATTGCCCACTTGGATATTGAACTTGTGAATAGCGTCTGAAACATCCTTTTTGGTACTGTTCGCCCGTGTTTGTTTTTCTTCAACGGTTTATCTCTTTTGGTCCACTCCTGTGTGCATTCTGACAAATTCACATGTTCATTGGAAAAATCTTCCATGAATTGCTTATTATAAGTCGCCTAAGGTTCCGGCAACTTATACATCAGCCTCAAATCTTCCGTGGTGAATGACCCGATTAGCTCTTGAGATGGAGTTCTAAATTTCCTGTCTAAAATATCGGTGCTGTCCAACACCCATTTCACCATGTCCGTATACGGGAGAATCCTCGGCCTTGCCACTATCCTATGCAGAAATGAGCAAGCCAGTTCTTTGAGGGTTGCCTCAGATGTATTACTGGAACCTGCTGTAGCCGCAACTTTCACCACCACAGGATTTTCTTCTTCCAGCAAATTATACATTCCTTCCCATGTGGTTATACCGGCATCCTTATTGCAAGCGGTGTCTGCATACAATGAAGCCATTTCTCTGTTTTCAGAATTCGAGCTCTTCTCTTTCTTACCCATAATGTTCTGTGAAAGCTTTGTATAGACATTTGCTCCTTCGTGCCTGCGTTTTACGAGTTAAATGAGAGTAATGGCATAAGAAAGGTGATGAGATAGTTTTAAATGCAAAGGCGGATGAAATATATTATTTTATCGTGAAACGATTTTCAATCAAAGCAAAATATCTTTTACCATTATTTGACAATCCATTCATTTAATCCAATCATTAAAGCGCATAACAGATATCGATATATGGGAAGATTTTCTTTGAACAACGTGCTTTTATGAATCTGCGACATTACGATCTGTGCAATATCGCAATATCGCAATATCGCAAAACGTAACCATCGCAATTTTGCAAATAGCGCAAAAGCGCAGATTGCAAAATAGCGCAAAAGCGCACATCGCAAATATCACAAAAGCGCAAAATTGTAAATAGCGCAAACAGTATTCGTTTAACATTTCTTTTTTCTGTGCTATGCAATCTGCGACCAATATGTTATTATATAGGCTTTTTGGGACCGCGTTATCGCAAAATCGCAAAATCGCAATTTCAGTTTTACAAAAGATATCTACCATTTTGCGATGGATGCGCTATTTTGTTTAAAGAACAATTTTATTGTAATCTATCATAAACTTAAGTGTTTCTTAAGGTTCTTTCTAAGAGATTTCTCTAAGTTTATGATAGAAAGTTTTATTTGAAAAGGAAAACAAATCCTAATTGATTTTTTTGGATTTTTTAACTAAGGGTCCCCATTTATTTAGTATTATTACTAATATTAAATAAAAAGGGGGGTTGTTGCTGGTCACAACAATTAGCGATTCACTGAAAGAAACAGTTATCTCTGAAAAAATAAAATGAACACTATATTTCTAGTAAATAAAGATTTTTAAAGATAATGAAAACTATCTTAGGATATTTTAAATAAAATCTAACTATGAAAAAGAAAGAAAAATCATTCACAGTTTCTTTTTAATTCCTTAAGAATAAAAACATTTTTGGGTTATCTTAAGCTTTTATTGGTGTTAATAATGAAGTAAGTGGATTTCTCCAAGTTTTGGTTTTATAATATACTCTATTGCCATAGGTATTGCCTCTGCTGCCTGCAAACGTTCATAGTCTCGACAGGGTTACCTTTAAACCATTAACCATTCATTGTCCCATCCAACTAAAATTATGACCTTTTAAAAGATAAATTCATAAGAGCTATTATCTCATGTTTTTTTCTTTTACTTATTTATATTTTTAAGAGCCATTGTTCTGATTTGGTAGCCAATTAATAACAATGCCATTCACCAGTTATAATTAAACTGAACAAGCTGGCTCGTGATGAGACCCCTTGTCTTATATTTATAAGCCATTACATTTTTTTGGTATGCAGTATTGGTAATGTCAGTTTTATTACTTCTTATGAACATGGTAAGTCGGCTCATAATGAGACTTCTTATCTCTTAAATTTTCATATAATTTCTTAGAATTACATTCTAAAAAATCACAACTTAAATGGATGGGGTGAAATAGTTTTATCCTTAAGAATCAATGGATGACAATTTTCAGAGTTTTTTGAGTACCAAGACTTTGAAAAATATTTACTTTTATAGATAACCTTTCTCTGCTCAATAAACTTATAATGATTTACATTCTCCTCAAGTTTTCAAAAGATCATGTAAATGATTGGAATAATCTTTCAAAGTTTAACATCTTATTTTAAACTATCCAAAAACTGTGATCATCTCTTTAAAAATTCTTATTTACACAAAATAAATATTTATAATATTTTTCCTAAGAAATTTTCCTAAATAGTAAACAGTCAATTATAGACCTATTAACAACTTTTATTTGCAAAAACAATAAAAAACTTTGCAGAAAGGAATATGTACAGTTTAAGAAGGGGTTACCTCCTTATGAAAATAATTTCTTCAAGATAAGCCCATTTACAGGAAGAGATTCTCTCTTACCTGTTAGATCTTGGAGTATGAATGTATTCGAGCCTATCTTTTCAATGATCTGAAATGGTCCAAGCCACATTTTCTGAAACTTGGTATGTTTACCTTTTTCTTCGTGTGCTTTATCCCATTTCAGAACAAGATCACCAATTGACAAAATTTTTGGGCCAGTAGAACTTGCATCAAAAGAAGATTTTACAAGCTGTTGATGTTTTTCATGAATAATTTTTGCTTTATCTCTATCTTCTTCTAGTTTAAGGATTTGATCATATCTCAATTGAATGGATGAAGAAGGATCTTCTTCAATAAATTGCACTAGGGCTAATGATGGAAGAGTTAAATTTGATGGTATCACAGCTTCTTTTCCATAAATTAAATTGAAAGGTGAAGTTCATATTGAAGCTTTTTCAGTGATACGATCAGCCCATAATGCAAATATTAAAGACTTGTGCCAATTCTTTTGATTTTGATCAATGGTCCTTTTAATGATTTTGATAAGATTTTTGTTAGTGGATTCAGCCAAACCATTACCTTGGGGATAATAATATGCTGAATATTTCAATTTAAAACCTCTTTTGACTGCAAATTCTATTAAACTATTTCCAGAGAAGAAAGATGCATTATCAAAGACTAGAGCGTTAGGTACACCAAACCTGGTTATGATGAATTGATCTATGAAATCAATAATTGCATCAGAATTGGCTACCTTCAACGGGATTGCTTCTAACCATTTTTTAAAGTAATCAGTTGCAGTAAGGATGTACTTGTGCTGTTTGGAAGAATGAGGTACTATCTCACCAATAATTTCAAGCCCCCATTGTTCGAATGGTTGCTCAATAGTCACTGGTTGCAAAGGAAAAGTTGGTTTGCTTTGTCTTCCACTTGTAGTTTGACAAATTATGCACTTCCTTACGTAATCATGCGTATCTTTAAAAAGGGTAGGCCAGTAAAAACCAGCACGAATTATTTTGTGAGCTGTGGTATCACCTCCAAAATGACCTCCTGCTGGTCCATCATGCAATTCCTGCAAAACCTTTTCAGCTTCAGTCTTTTCAAGACATATTAATAAGATTGAATCATAATTTTTCCTGAATAACACATTATCAATGATCTCATATTTAATAGCCTTTAACCTTAAAGCACGTTTACTCTTATAACTAAGATTAGAAGGAGCATACCCATGTTTCAAGTAATAGATAAGATCAGCATACTAAGATTCAGAATCTGTAACACTTATCTGACTTAATTGAATATCTTGATTTGAATCTTGATTTTCTGGTATGTTATGAGCTCCTGCCAATAATTTGCAAAAACCTTGTCCTCTAACAATCTTAGCTGGTTTAATATCAATATCATATTCTTGCAAGGCTGTTACCCAGTTAGCTCTCTTTTCTCCTACTTCTTTTTGAATTAATAATTGCCTCACTGTAGAGAATGGGACAATGATTTGTGTATGTGTTTTCAAGAGAAAAGGTCTAAAATGTTTGATTGATTTAAACACGGCAAAGGCTTGTTTTTCAACATCAGAATAATTAAGCTCAGCTCCTTGCAGATTTGAGCTAAAGAAAGAAATTGGTGCCTCAATTTTCTGATCATTGAGCTGTGTTAAAACAGCTGCATAGGATGTCTCGGTGGCTAAAGTATACAAAATAAAATCTTTAGAAAAATTTGGGGTATTCAATGCTGGTGCATTCATGATTGCTTGTTTGATTGCCTCAAAGGCTTCTTTCTCTTTATGCCCCCATTTGAATACTGAATTCTTCTTGATCATATTTTGCATAGGTAAAACAATTAAAGAAAAACCAGGAATGAATATCTTAACAAAATTGATCTGCCTAAGAAATGATTGCATGGATTTTTTGTTATGAGGTGAAGAAATATCAGAAATTTCTTTGACTCTATTTGGATCAATATATATACCATATTTTGACACAACAAATCCTAAGAGTTTTCCTTCATCCAAAGCAAAGAAAGATTTATTTGGATTTAAGGAAATACCAAACCTTCTACATCTTTCAAATATTTTCTTTAAATCATGTAGATGATTGGCTCTCTTTTTTAAAAATACTGTTATGTCATCAAGATAAACAACAACTGATTTATTGATCAGACCTTTAAATGCTATGTCCATGGCTCTTTGGAAAGTTTCTCCTGCATTTATTAGACCAAAAGGAATTTTCTGATAAGCATAAGTTTTCCATTTTGTTCTGAAAGTTGTTTTCAATCTGTCATCTGGATGAACTAAAACTTGATTATAGCCTGAAAATCCATCAAGAAAGGACATAAGTTCAAAACCAGCTACCTTTTGAAGTATCTGTTCCATGGTTGGCAATGGGAAATTGTCTTTTAAACATGCCTTGTTTAAGTTTCTAAAATCGATACAGATTCTTATATCACCATTCTTCTTTCTTACAGGTACCATATTGGAAACCTAATTGGAGTGCCTTACAGGAAAAATGATTTTTGCTTTTAAAAGTTTATTAAGTTCTGATTTGATTTTTCCTTCGAGATTTGGATGAACCTTCCTTAACTTTTGTTGAACAGGTTTAATATCAGGAATCATTGGAATTGTGTGTTGAATAACCGAAGTATCATACGTTTTTAAATCATCATAATTCCAAGCAAAAATGTTTTTATATTTGTTCAAGAGTTTAATGAAAGCATTCCTTTCCTCTGGTGTTAAATTGAGTCCTAAATTAACGTTTTGAGGTTTAGAATCAGAACCAAGATTTACTAATTCAAACTTCAAAGTGGAACTTTGAAGTTTAGTATTAGTGACTTTCTTGAATCTGTCTTTAATGTCATATAAATCCTCTAATTTAACAACAGATTTTGGAATGGGATTTTCATTACCTTTTGAAGAAATTTGTAAATCATGATCATTCTCATCAATAATTTGCTCATCATATGATTTCTCCGAAGTCATGAAATTTAAAATATCTTGATCATGATAGAAAACTCTCCAATTTGTGACATTATCTGGGACAGATGGGCGAAAAATAAATTCTACAGAAAACCTATCAGGACTGCAATCTTCAGCAGGAAGGAGTTTAGATGCAACATTAGCTAACAAGTCAGCTTATGTATTTTGATTCCTAGGAATAGGAGAAATATTGAATGCTAAAAAATGAGCGGTAAGATCTTGTACTAGGGTTTGATAGTGTTTAAGATGTCCTGAAAGGCAATGAATAGTATTCCTAACTTGTTTTATGACAATTTTAGAATCACCAAAGACTTTCAAGTATTTAACGTCTAACCCTATAGCTTTATAAAGTCCTTGTATCAAGGCTTCATATTCTGCGGTATTGTTCGTACACTCAAATTCTAACCTACATGACAACATGGTTTTTTCTCCATATGGATCAATTAAGATGCATCCTGCTCCAGATCCATCACTAGACTTTGATCCATCAAAATATAACGACCAAAATAAAGATTTATCTATTGACTTATCTACAATTACATCAGAAATATTTACAATTCTGGAAGAATCAGATTGTGAAAAATTTTCTATTTTAGAAACAAAAGTATTTACAGAAAAAGGTGATTGAGGTGCTTCGAAGTTTCCAAGAAATGATTCAGCAGAATAACCTCCAAGAATATTGTTGTTGAATGCCACAGGCTCATTAGGTTGTTCAAATTCAGTGACAGTGTGTGTCATATGTTTTTCTCGTTCAAATTTGATTTGATTTGGTTTCCCTTTGTAGAGAAGCCACATATGTGAATAATCAGTTGAGATATAACCATTAAGTTTCGCAAACCAGTCCCTGCTTAAGATTAATCCATAGAATTCAGGGATATCTGCAATCAAAATATCAGTTCTTTGGACAATCCTAGGATGGGAAGCTAATCTGATAGTAACTGAATTGATTTCTCCTACAACTTGAACTTTAGAGCGATCCAATTGAACAATATGAACTGCCGATTTCTGTGGTTTGATATTCAATTTGGCACAAACCGAAGTAGGCATTATATTAGAGGAAGCTCCAGAATCAATTAAACAATTATGCAGATTCTTATTGTACATTTCATAAGTCAAAAGAAAAGGAGGAGTTTGAGAATTTGATTTTTCTCCAATGAGCACGGTATCAGTAGCATCTACCTTATCTGGTGGCCTACCAGCTCCTCTAGCTGCTTTTGCAACTACACCACTTGGTAAAGGAGCAAGTGGTGTAGCGTTTAATTCTTTTAATAGCAACTTCTGCTGGTGTTTTAGTTTGCTGAGTTCATGTAAGGAAATGTTGGCTTTAATATTTTTCATGTCTTCAACAATGTTATACTCCATAGGATCTGACACTACTAAAGTCTTTGTTGTCGATGAAGGAGGATTAGAAGAAGATGGCTGATTTTGAGTAGGTAATGGAGAAGCTTTCTTTGCAGGGGATTTGTCTTTGGTACTTGGAGTTGTAATTTTCTTTTTAGGAGCTGTTTGTACAGGCTCCGATGTAGATTTACTCCTAGTACTTACAGGCATAGCTTCTTGTTCTACCTCACTATCAGAATTAGGGAGAATAAAATCCCACATTCCAAGCAATTCAACTATTTCCTCATTCTCATCTTCCTCATCTGATACTAAAGATGTATCTTCTTATTCTTCCTCTTATTCTGATTCTGCATTAGAGATTGCATTAGGAGGTTTAGATTCAACTTGGTTTCTTCTGAAATTTCGGAATGGTTTTTTGGTAGAAGTTTCAGCTACTTGTTTTTTAATTTCAACCATTTCATTTGACATGGTTTTAAGAACTTTCTGTAAACCTTCCATGTCGTATGGGTCTTTGGCCTTTTTCATTGAATCATCTTTGAAGCTGAATTTCTTTGTTTTCCTTTCCTCAATAGCATTTTTCTTTTCTAGAGAAATAATTCATTTTTCTACTGCAATAGCTTCTTTCATATTCTCGGCTAATGTAGGTTTTGCAGCTCTATCTACAAAAATTGCTATATTTGAGGGTAAGGTAGTTATGTACCATTCACTTCTAACTTGTTCACTAGGCCTTGAATCTGTGTGGATTTTGTTCAAGAGTTTGTTGAATCTAGCGTTGAAAACTTTAATGGGTTCGTTGGGTTCTGCTTTCAAATTTGAGAGATCGTTGATTAAAGTAGCTATTGATCTGTCATCTCCAAATTTGGTTAAAAAATGATCTGCAAAAATGGCCCAACTTGTTATGGATCCTGAAGGTAACGAAAAGTACCAAGATCTTGCTACCCCTTGAAGAGTATAAGGGAATAGTCTGACTACAACATCTTCATGTACGACTCCATTGAAATTTACAGCCAGCATAAAGTTATTGATGTGTTCTTCAGCTTGAATGTTAAGATCTGGGCTAAACTTTGGAAGCCATTTTCCAGGATTGTCAGGTAAATCATGTAAAGGTGCAGGCATGTTGACAGCCCCTGGAGTAGCCCATGGTCTAGCCATTATTGGAACAACTATTGGAGGAGTAGTAGAGGCTGGTGGTGTTTTAATAGAAGTTGTTGGAATAGATGATGTTGAGATTGATGATGATTGAGGAGATAATGTTTGAGGAGATGATGATTGAGGAGATAATGTGGAAACAATTGTACTTTGTTGAGTTGGGATTTCAGAAACAGGTAATTGAATATTAGATGAAGAACCTATATCACTTACTGATTCCGATTGAGTTTTTCTTGTCTTGACTCTACTAGGTAAAGGGAATTCTTTCGGAGAAATACCAAGTTTTTCACTTTGAAGCCTAGTAAGAGGTTTTGAAGAAACAAATTTTGAAGTTACACTACCTTCGGATATTTCAGACTCGTCTAGAGATAATGAGAATCCTTTCAATTTATGAATTAAATCTTGAACTTCAGGAGACTCAGGATTTTGATTGTCTGAATGTTTTGAGATTTTAGTAGTGGGTGTATGAATATTCTTCTCAATTCCTTCTATAGGATTTTGTATTTCAGAAGAAATTGAAGAAGTTGATGAGGGTGTTTTGCTCTCAGAATGGCTTGTGGGTAAAGATTTACTTTCCATTCATAGCTCAGGCCCTCCTTCTAGCGCCAAAAATGTTGAAGCCTAGAAAATCTCTGCTTCAAACATTGGGGAAAACCACCCGGTCGGGACCTTAGGACAACTCCTTTTCCGTTTGGTATGGTGGCTCCGACTGGATTTAAAGGACCAGTTTCCTTATAACTAATGGGTTGGTGATGGATTGATTTGGATGAGTGAAAATGGGACTAAATTGACTAAAATAAAACTATCTAATTTAAACTAAATACTGATAAAGAAATTCTAACACTAACCCGGGCAATTATATGTGAATACAACTTAAGATTATTCCAATTTAACAATAACCATAAAAATGTATTATCATTTAAATCGAAATGTGCAGCAACAAATAAAGATAACTGTTTAAGAAATTAAACAGAGTTGTATTAACATATTGCATTCATCATAATATATCATCTACATATACTTATGAAAGATAACATTTCCATTATACTCAGAAATGATATATATAAAGAAACGTTATGAAAACAAATATCTGTAAATGATAGCAAATTTTAAAGCGAATATCATAAAACAAAAGAAATCAACAGTGAACAGATAGAAATACCTTATTCATCTTGAAATCTTTCAAATGAAATCTGATACTCTAATCCAGTAATTCTGATGCAAAATCAAATTCCAAGGTACAGAAATGCAACACTTCAAAGATAATTCCGCATAAAATCACCAGATGTGATCCTTTTAAAAAATATATAAGTCAGTGGAGTACAGAAATGTAATCTCCAAGTAAAAAATATTAAAATCCAGGACCCCTCTCTAAATGCATGAGAAGGGTTTAAATACTACTTAGCTAAATCTAAAAATAGTCTATTACAAAATTTAAGGATTCGGTTTAATGCCCTTCCTTTTCCTAGGCTAAAATACAGTAAAATTAAAACTAAATCTAAAAATAAAGACTATTAACTAACTATTTATGAACTTGATCTTTAAACTTGCAGGCATCTAGCATAGTTTTGAGAAGATGTGGTTGACCGACGTCAGAATTCAACTGTCCTGAAAAGACAGAGTCAGCAAGTGTAGGCGCAATCTTCTCTGTAGAATTGATGATACAATTAAGCGCACTTTAATCTTGTTAGCCCTTGGATTGATTTTTCTCTTTCTTCTGCCTTTTGCCTCCATTCTGTTTGTAGTTGATGTGCCTGTGGGAGATATCCCAGAACAATTTATGAAATCAAATTAGCTTTGTGCAAATTATCATTTACACAATCAGTAAGAGTATTTGCCGCTATAGCCGCCTCCTCTGCTGCCTTCTCTACTCTTCTGATTTGTGCATTCTCCTCTATTGGAGCTTTTTGCTCTGCTATTAATTTTGCAATTTCATCTCAATTTCGCTTCGCCATTTTTCTCCTTTTCCTTTTTTTATATCATACTTCAGCCAAGGTAGTTTCTTCTTTATAGATTCGACCTTTCGCAGCAGTTTTTCTCTTTGTCGAACACGCTCCACATCTTTTTCTTGCTCAGCATTAAGTGCCTTGAATTTGGTCAATGTTTCCTCATTTCACTTTACAGTTATTTCAAGTCTCTTCAACTCTCGATTTTTCTCAATAAGAGCTTTATGTTTCCCTAAGAGCTCCTGATCTCCAACAGCTTTTTCAATAACTTCTAAAAGCTCTATAGGGGATAATTTGGCAAACTCACATACCCTATCTTGTGGTAGAAACTGTGTCAAATTGCCCACTTGGATATTGAACTTGTGAACAGCGTCTGAAACATCCTTTTTGGTACTGTTCGCCCATGTTTGTTTTTATTCAACGGTTTATCTCTTTTGGTCCACTCCTGTGTGCATTCTGACAAATTCGCATGTTCTTTGGCAAAATCTTCCATGAATTGCTTATTATAGGTCGCCTGAGGTTCCGGCAACTTATACATTAGCCTCAAATCTTCCGTGGTGAATGACCCGATTAGCTCTTGAGATGGATCTCTAAATTGCCTGTCTGGAATATCGGTGTTGTCCAGCACCCATTTCACCATGTCCGTATACAGGAGAATCCTCAGCCTTGCTGCTATCCTATGCAGAAACGAGCAAGCCAGTTCTTTGAGGGTTGCCTCAGATGTATTACTGGAACCTGTTGTAGCCGCAACTTTCACCACCACAGGATTTTCTTCTTCCAGCAAATTATACATTCCTTCCCATGTGGTTATACCAGCATCCTTATTGCAAGTGGTTTCTGCATACAGTGGAGCCATTTCTCTATTTTCATAATTCGAGCTCTTCTCTTTCTTACCCATAATGTTCTGTGAAAGCTTTGTATAGACGTTTGCTCCTTCGTGCCTGCGTTTTACGAGTTAAATGAGAGTAATGGCATAAGAAAGGTGATGAGATAGTTTTAAATGCAAAGGTGGATGAAATATATTATTTTATCGTGAAACGACTTTCAATCAAAACAAAATCTCTTTTACCATTAATTGACAATCCATTCATTTAATCCAATCATTAAAGCGCATAACAGATATTGATATATGGGAAGATTTTCTTTGAACAACGCACTTTTATGAATCCACAACATTGCGATCTGCGCAATATCGCAATATCGCAATATTACAAAACGTAACCATCGCAATTTTGCAAATAGCGCAAAAGCGCAGATTGCGAAATAGCGCAAAAGCACACATCGCAAATATCACAAAAGAACAAAATTGTAAATAGCGCAAACAGTATTCGTTTAACATTTCTTTTTTCTGCGCTATGCGATCTGCGACCAATATGTTATTGTATAGGCTTTTTGGGATCGCGTTATCGTGTTATCGCAAAATCGCAATTTCAGTTTTACAAAAGATATCTACCATTTTGCGATGGATGCGCTATTTTGTTTAAAGAACAATTTTATTGTAATCTATCATAAACTTAAGTGTTTCTTAAGGTTCTTTCTAAGGGATTTCTCTAAGTTTATGATAGAAATTTTTATTTGAAAAGGAAAACAAATCCTAATTGATTTTTTTGGATTTTTTAACTAAGGGTCCCCATTTATTTAGTATTATTAATAATATTAAATAAAAAGGGGGGTTGTTGCTGGTTACAAAACCTCCTTATCGATAGCAGGTCCTATAGAGAACAATGAGCAGCGAAGTAGAGACCCTTCTTCACTGACTCCAAATCTAGATCCTACAATCAATCAAAGCACCCATGTAATCTCTACAACAATATTGTTTGTCATTGATTAAACTAGCATATAATAAGCATGAAAAAATACAGATCTAAGCCATTCATATCATGCTACATAGACGATTGAAAAACAATTGTGACACTGAGGCATCGAATGGACAAAATAAATACAGTTCTATTGATTTATAAAAAGGAGGATTACAATCATCGGTTGCACCAAGCCCTCTTTAGTCTCCCAATTCCTCTTTCTCTATTTCCAAGTGTGATGATGCTCAAGGCAGAAATCTCTCAATGAACTTCGCTGATCTTCAACCCTTACACTATAACAATGAAATTCTGCTCTACATATATTCAATCCTTCGACCTTAGACCAAGAGCCCACATCTCCATTTTATAGAAGATGGAGAGGGAAAAAATTGCCAACTTATTCAACCAGTTTGTAATGGGAAAGATCAAGATTTTTCCATGTTCTTCCATGTGTTTTCCTTCCCTAGGAGTCCAGTTGTATTTGGCAAGGCCTAATAAAAGGTTTGTGCCTTTTAGTTTCTATTTTGTACTGGTCCTTTATGAGAAAACGTTGGAAGTGCTAGTCACTTTTCCGCAAGATCTTTTCCCTTTTCACACTTAAACACAAATAACACTACCCTTTGGGCAAGACAGATTGTTACCCTAGGTACTAAAGCTCCCTTTACATGTCTCAAGTGCGTTATAACTCATTCTAGCTTCTTCTGGGGTACGTTACCTTGGTAGAAATGGGTCTTTTCTAGGTCATTTTCTTCCTTCCATGTTACCTTCTCCTCTGAGCTGATGAGGAGGTAATTTTTCCTATAAAAATTGGGTTGTGAATTCTTGGAGGATAGGATGAACCTTGTTCCAAATAAACTAATCCAAAACCATATTTTCATTCTTGAGTTGGAGCATGAGACAACAAGTACACCATTTTGGAGTTTTACAGCATTGTCAAGAAGTAGCAGTGAGGAGGTTTTTCCTTCATCACACTTGGATCCTTATCGATTCAAGATGGTCATTGGTGAGATATATTCTCTAGGAGATCTCCAAGGAGTTGCATTTCAACATCCCATGAAATGAAAGAAGAAAAATGTGATAGGGAAGGATGGTAGCCTTCATTGGAGGAGTACCAAGATGGAGAATGGTAGGAGACGTCCACATTTGGATGAATGGGTGTGGAAAGTGAGCAAGAGGTTGGTAAGCTACTTGCAAATATATGCTACTGGGCATTAGGAGGCTTGGCTGCATTGGCTACTCTTGAAAGAGTTTGGCCATCATGTGACATATCCTCTTTCTAAGAGTATGTGGGTGGAGAAAGTGTGGCAGGATACTTTCATCATAGGGCAGCAAGGAGTATGGATGCATTATGTTGGTATGTCATTCTTCATATCAATCATTATTTTTTCACCACATGATTTTTATGATGGAGGTATGAGGAGGCAACTAAAACGTTTGTTGCTTGGATTTTTATTTGGGGAGCACAGACATATTTGCTCTCACACTTTGCATGATGTTGCAGGAGTTAGGGATGGCACTATCATGGTGCAAAGGGGCTACTCCTTAGCCTTGGATGATCTGGAAGTACTTCCACTTTTAAAGAAACTTCTTGTATATAGCAGCATTTTGGGAGATATCTTTGACAATGGGCATGTCAAAGAATGGAGTTATGAGTTTGTAATAGCTTATTTGCATGAGCCAACAACACTGTCACTTGGGAGCTTGAGTTTATTGATGGAGTATTATCAGTATCACTTCAAATCTGATGCACTTGGTGGACAAGGAGGAGGTGAGAATGATGGAGTAGTGGATGGAAACATCTATTACAGAGATATGATCTTCTTAACTTGGATTTCCAAGCATAAGAAGGATGATCTTCATGCAGCATATGATTCATTCCTCTTCAGGGGGGTATGTCATACCACTATGGAAGGCTCACTCATGTACATATCCATCATCTTGTTTTCAGCACATGGTAAGAATATTGTTTTTGCATCTATTGATTATCTAACACAGTATTTGCATTCTCTTACCATTTCTATTCAGTGCATTGATTTTCAAGAGGGCAAGCTTCTTATTGGGCTCCATGGGAAAATTTTGGCCAACTATTATGATGGAGACAACCATATTTTATTTGAATTTGGGAAAGTGTTCTATCAATTATTGTATGCTAAGTTGATACAGTCAACCATTTACTATTTACTGGTAGATGTGGTGACTTACACAACTAGCCATTTATCAAGAAACAACTTGTCATGATTTTTTCTGAAGCAGCAGTGGGGAAGACTGCACTGGTTGCATTTGAGGGATCATTGTCCTTCTCCTTTGCTACATATGGCAGCTAGCATGATGCTAATCATGATTCCGTTTTTTGATATTGTCTTTGTCATTATGGGGAACATGATTGGGAGAGAGACACATTGTTGGTGTGTGTCCTTGGGGAAGGAGATTTTCCACACTTTTTTCATTACATGTTCCAAGGGGATCATGGGAGGTGATATGGCCACCATAGTAAAACACTTGCTTCTTTATGAAGTGGGCCATGGGATTTATTGGATGCCATATGATGGTGATTTCCAACTCATCATATATGGGATAGTTTGGGCCAACATGATTCATAACGTTGGAGAGGAGATCCTTGGAGGTCTAGCCTTCATCTTTCCACTTGAGGGAAATATTATTGTAGCCCAAGATCAAAAGATGCTCTACACTTTCCTAATTAGAGAGGAGGATAGTGTGAGGTAGGCTAATTTTTCTACCATGTTCATATTTTCAGCCCACCTACTCTGTAGGAGCTCAAGGTGGAGGAGGATTTTCAGGAGTTGCCATGTTGGGAGGTAACTCATTTTGTATGGATGATTGCTTGGGGATGGGAGATTCATGTGGGGATGGTAGATCCCAATTTATATCAGGCCTCATGCCTCAAGAAGGCCTTTAAACAACCCATTTTTTCCTCCATGGATATTTTACTTTTACATGATGACAACTATTTGGGATGCCCACCAAAAGCTAGCTTGCATAATTGGGAGGAACAACTTGGAGATGTATTGATGAGACATCATCTTGATCCTTGGAGGATTTTATCATATGAGGATGCTGCCAGGGAAGGAGAGGAGGCTCTTTAGTTCTATCCTTGCAGTTGCTTGAGGAAAAGCAACATTTGGGAGGGGAGGACTGTAATATTCCAAAATTAGCATGCAGCTAATTGGAATATTGATTTTTTTTTCTAACACTTGGTAGATGAATAAATGGGTAAGGAGACCCATACTTATCTTGAATAAAAATAAAATCCATCTTGATGTAAAAAGGGATCATAAAAATAACTAGATCTAGCACTCTCATGTGTGAAAAGGGGACATTTGCATGTGGACAAAGTCAAGTTTGACCAAGTCAACAACATTAATGTAGGAGGAGTGACTCAGCAATAAAAATAGCTTAATATGAATGAGGTTAAGCATAGAAAACTATATGTGAGATGGATTGAATACCCTTAGGTGTGGAAAGGGCTGAAGCAGGTTGAAGAGGTCAACCTTGACCAAATCAAATAATGCTATTATGGAGGAGTGGCATTGATGAAGGTACAACGCAGTTTTGGAGGGAGATCATTTGTGTGACGGTGGAAACCATAATGAGTGGGACCCAAGGTGAGAAGGCTCACTTATTTTATAAGGAAGAGAATGGTAGCCATTTGAGGTTAGCTTACGAAATATATTTTGATGTGTCTGCTTAGACTTTTCTCTCTTCATCTGTTTAGCTAAGATTGCTGGTGCGGTTTAGCACTAAGGTATTCCTATTTAGGAATTCCATCTCTTCCATTTGAGTAGATCTTGGGAGAGGCCTGATATTTCATTCCACAAATCTGGAATTGGTGCCAATCTTTAGCCTTCATTTTCAATACAGTTTCTACAGGAGGTTGTGTTGAGTTGTAGGGTGTTGCAGTGGAGGGTTGAGAAACCCACTTTTTGAGTTGGTTTCGCCTAGGAGGAAGGATTCCTTCTATTGGGAGATCAGTTTGGAGGGTTCTTGGGATGATTTAAGATCTTTGAAAATAGGCCAACATATTTCCATTACCTATAGCATTATTCTAGTCTGGAATTGCATTATTTCTGGAGGGCATTTCCAGCAATGGATCTTGTGGCTCTTTTGGGGAGTCTTCCTGTGATTGGCGGGTTGATCCTTCCATGGGGGAAGACCTTTGAATAGATATGCATTAGATCTATATTATTTCAGCCTTATAAAATCTTGTGCTTCATCTTGTAGTGATTATTCAGTCTTATTGTTGAATATCACCATTTCTATTCGGCTGTATTCCTAGAAACCCTTCCCGAGTTCTCTAGATTTTGTATAAAGGAGACTAGATCTCAGTTTTTGGGTCATATTTATTAATATAACATCAGATATATTTGTCTCACCTATTTCTATTCATAAAATCTCATTATACCGCTCTGTATCTTTATGCAGTAATTTCATGTTTCAGTAGTTTTGGGGTTTTAGGCATTTCTAGCTATCCTAGGTGTGCGAGGTCTGTTTACCTCACCTAGTTTGATTTTTTTCTGATATACTCTTGGATTTAGATGGTATATTGTCAGATCTAAGGGATCCAAGTGTTGATTTTTTTTCCTGTAGCATATATTTCTAAAAATGCATTTTTTATGCATGCATTGCTGAGCAGTCCCATTTTGGGATATTACATGGAGGATCAAGAGGTACTTCCACTTTGGAAGGAATATCCCATATATAGTAGCATTATGGTAGATGAATTTGACATTTGGAATGTCAAATAATGGAACTATGAGATGATAGGAGCCTTATTACAAAGGCCAAAAATGAGGTCACTTGGGAGCTTGGGTTTGTTGATGGAGTGTTCTCGGGACTACTTCACATATGAGGCACTTGATGGACAATTAGGAGATGAGAGTGACGGAGTAGTGGATGGAGACATATATTACCACGATATGATATTCTTGACTTTGGTCTCCAAAAATAAGAAGAATGCTTTGCATGCGGCACATGGTTCATTCCTTTTCATGAAGATATGTCATACCACTATGGAGGGCTCATTCATGGATCTTATTATCAACCTACTCTCACTACATGGTAAGAATTGTGTTTTTTCACTTATTGATTATCTAACACAGTATTTGTATTCTCTTACCATCTCTATACAGTGCATTGCTCCACAAGAGGGCAAGCCTCTATTTGGGCTTCATGGTCATTTTGGGACCAACATCAGTAATGTGGATAGCCATATCTTGTATGGATCTGGGCAAGTATTGTACTATTATTTGTATGCTCAGTTGATACATAATGCCATTTACTATTTACTAGTAGATGAGATGACATGCACAACTAGCAACTTGTTGGGAGACAACTTGCCATATTATGTTTTGAAACAAAAATTAGAAAAACTAGGTTGTGACCACTTAAGAATATGTTGGTACCTTCCAAAAATACATGAAAACATTAGTATATTTCTCATTTGGATGCCATATGGTGAGTATGTCATATTCATCATATATGGGGTGGTTTGGGCTAGCATGATTCATGACTCTAGAGAGAGGATCTTTGAAGATACAATTTTCTTCTTGCCTCTTGAAGGCAACATTATTGAAGCCAAAAATCAGTAGCTACTCTACACGTATCATAAGTGGAGAGAGAGACAACATGGGATAGACAACTTGGTCTATCAAGTTCAACAAGGCAACCCACCTTCTTTGAAGGAGCCTAAGGTGGAGGAGTATTTCTATGGGTTACCATTTTGGAAGGTGACTCATTTTGTATGGATGATAGCTTGGGGATGGAGGCTTCACATGGGAATGATAGTTCCCAATATATTTTAAATCCCATGCCTCAAGAAGGCCTCTAAGTAGCATATAGTTGCCTCCATGGGTATTTTACTTTTTCATGATGATAGCTATTTGGGATTTTCACCAAAATATAACTTGCATACTTGGGAGGAGAAACTTGGAGATTTATTGATGAGACATCATCTTGTTCCTTGGAGGAGCTTATCATATGAGGATGCTACAAGGGGAGGAGAGGAGGATATTTAGTTTTATCCTTGCAGTTGCTTGAGGACAAGCAACATTTGGGAGGGGAGGACTGTAATATTCCTAAATTAGCATGCAGCTAATTGGAATGTTAATTTTTCTCTTGTCATTTAGCTAGATGAATAAATGGGTAGGGAGACCCATAAATCACTTTAGTAGGAATAAAATACCTCTTAATGTGAAAAGGGATAATCTTCATAGCTGGATAAAGAACCCTCATGTTTTAACAGGGGCTAATGCATGTGGACAAGGTCAAGTTTGACCAAATCAACAACGCTGGTATGGAGGGAGTGGATCATCAATGAGAAACAACACAGTGTGAATGGGAGAAATTATCCATGATAGTAGTAACATTCATGAGTGGGACCCAAGGTGGGAAGGCTCACATTGTTTATAAGGAGGGAAAGGCAGCCATATATTTTTATGTTATTGATTATTGATTTTGTGGTCTGTATGACTTCTTGCATTCTCTAGCTGTTTAGCTGAGATTGTTGTGCTAGGGTGTTCTTGAGATGGGATCCCACCTCTTCCCTTGAGAGGCCTCTAGGAAGAGTATTTTACTGTCATTTCCACACTCTAGGATTTTGGCCAAGCTTTAGTCTTCAGCTACAACACAGTATCTTTTCAGAATTGTGTTGTGTTACAGGGTGTTGCAGTGGAGGGTTGAGAAACGCACTTTCTAAGCTAGTTTTTCAGGGAAAGAAGCATTCTTCTCATTGGGAGATCAGCAAGGGAGGTTCTTGATATTTATTTCACATCTTCGCACCAGGCCAACCTATTCCCATCATCTACAGTGCAGATTCCCTCTTTGACTATGTTATTTTAGTGAGCATTTGCAGTGGAGGTTTCAGTGCTTGTTTTTGAGGGTGAGATCTTCATTGTTGGGATCAGCCTTTCACTTGAAGGATTTATTGGAGGAGATATATTCATTTGTATATGATATCATCCATCTCCCATCCATTTACTCAGTTGCAGCTATTATTCATCCCTAGGGCTGCATTCCGACATTTTGTACTTTTTGGTATTTCTATAAACCCTTCCTTGCTTGTCTTGGAAATGTGTTTGGGAGACTAGATCTTCACTCCCATCATTGTTTGGGCTATATAAAAGTAGATACATCTTTTTATATATTTTTGTTGTATTTTATGCCCTAAAATTGTGTTGTTATGGCTCATGCATTTGTATAGTAGTTTTTTTTCTCATGTATTGACATATTTGCTTAGAGGAGGCTTCTTTTGTATTTCTTGAGTGACTTGATCCTCAAGATCTCATGCCTATTACTTGCTGATATGTTTAATAAAATGGTTTTACATTTTTCTCATATCATGGTGTATTGATTTTTTCATTTATATTTCCATTATTGTGTTCATACACTGTTGCTTCCCCATTTGAGAATATTACACGAACCATATACTCTTCATATATAAAATATGCATATCCATATTTTGTATCCACAAAATCATAAATGTTTTGGAGTCCACTACTCTAAATACATCTGACATGCCCATAGCATGTTACACACATAAAAATTGGGGGCACCACATGCCCCTAAATCTGATCACTATCTAGAGGGTCCTGAGCAAATGGCTTGGCTCTAGCCGCCTGTAGATCTTTAACTTCCTATTCATCCATCACCATGCACTACATGACCCCTCACCACTTAGAGGGTAGCCATATGCATCCCTCGATGTATTGGTCCTCAATATCATGCCATTCATGCTCAGATACACTAGAAAATATCAACCCACACTTGCAGTGGAAATCCTCCAACAAAGTCTCATAGTCAGGTCTCTGGTGTCCTCTCTTTCCACTAGACTCTCTAACTCCTCGCGCTGCGGGTCATCCCATAAACCCTGTCAGCTTCACCGGTGCTATATATGCATACCAAAAGTAGTGAATCAGTACCACATTCTTATTCTAAAAAATTTAAATGCACCATAATATATAGCAACTTTCACTTACCATCTCGTCCCTATGCTCAACTCGGTGGAAGTGGCAAGTCAGTGTCCCCCTAAAAGTTCATAGCACTGTATGGATAGTTGTCTATGTATAGTGTCATATGATCCTAATGTGTGAAGAGCTCGGGTAAAAACGCCTATTTGACTCCCCCTCGTCCTCCTCTCCCTAGTAGCTACCCCCAACTGCAAATCGTGGGCTCTCGTGGGCTGCATCCTGGATTTGTACATGAGGCTGAAGTGTGTGGATATTCTCAAAGAAGAATGAGCAAAACATTGTACTAAAATCACAATCATGGTTCACCTATTTCTTCTACAATGAAAAATATCATTTCATTGAAGACAACATCATTTGGGTCCACCCATAGTAGGTCCCACACATAACACTCTCAACCAACATCATCTTCACTCTAGTGATTTTATGGAACGCCTGGCTTCCCAGGATTCGTAGTATTACTACAATGATAGCATGTGTCTCTAGCCTCTAGATCATCGATTGGTATGGTCGTGACCTTAGCACGAAGACCTGGTCTACAGTGGTGTTCCATGAACTCTAATATGTTCCACCCACGTAGTAATACTAGATATATATTTCACACCACCCCTAGTGGTAGAAGTTCAGTCAAGAAGCAGATATCCTGAATGGTCAACTCGATCCTATGCCCCTACACCATAGATTCTTCTTGGTATGTATCTCAATAGCTGATTATCCTTGATAGAAATGGCTCACATTCCCTCATGAGTGGGTTCTTAACCAACATGAGAACCCCGTACCTTGCAAGTTGTCCTCGGACCACCTGATCCCCTTGGATCTTAGGATGAAGCGCATACAAATCCCTCTCTAGCCAGTTGATCTGAAGCTTTGCCATACTTGTAGAAAAACATCATGTTTGTCAACTTAGAGAAGGTAAATTACATCCTAACTCATAAAGTGTCGGTCCCAGCCAAAAAATAGGGCAAATCCCACCTCCGAACCAACTCGCAATTTTCAGGCCCTGTAGTTGCACGCTCACATTTTTCCCCTCTGGAAATTGAAAGCGAGGTCATAGTACACACCCTAGAATGTGTGAGATGTCAGTGAGTAAGGGCAGAGTTATGTTTATGTGCCCTAGACACCTAATATAAAAAACTTAACGGCTAAAAATTTAGAGTAAGGTTAGGCCACCAACCTACAACTGACGGATCTCAATTCCAACAGTCGTTTTGTTCACTATGATCACCTTAAGATTTATAGTCTTCTCCTCCTCTCCAAATTCACCATAGCTCCACTAGAAAATGAATCAAATTTGAGGAAAATTTCCCTATTAAAAGAAAAACCTTAAATTTTCTTTCACCAATTGCGACCAAATCGTAGCTCGGTTTGATGAATGATCAACACTATTGGGAAGCTCTCACTGAGCACTAAAATGGGAATCCTTTTGTTTTGGTAATTTGACACTTCACTAGGAAGCCATTTTTCAAGAAGGATCACTTTTCCACCTCTCAAAATTGGATTTCTTCACTTGCACTACTTGTACTTGGGGCACCACTTTGCCTTCATACTTGTCAAAGCATGTGTCAATTTTCGTCATGAGTAACCATCTTTTTCTCATGTTTTTATGGTCCCCACACGGCCTATTATGTGTGGCAGTATCATCTAGCCACCCTTGTTCAGAGCATATGAATTGAGTCATGATCACATTCATGGAGTCTGTCTCGAGTCCATTTTCCTCCTGTTACAATAATCCATCCATTTGTTGCCTTGTCTCTCTCTCGTGTCTCCCATTTTTTCGTTGAGTCATACTGTCCCCCATACCCTTCGGAGTCAAGTCAGTATTTTCCAGGTCATCCATGATTCTTTTGCTCTAACAAGGGAAGTCGTCCATCTGCTACTCAGTATCCTCTATTCCATCATCATCCCTGGTATGTGTCCATCAGTCACTTTACTATGATCTCTCTTGAATTTCCTCACATATGGTAGACCTTCTTTTGTAGACATCAATAAATTCATTCCAGAAGAAATGTCTAGAGGGAACTGTAACTTGGTTCCAGCTTCCATTCTTATTCAGTGCCTCGGATCAGGTAAAGGCACTCCTCATAGCCCATTGACTTGGTTTTTTCTCATCCACTCAGCCTCAACTCCTTATTGCATGATCGAGATTCGTAAACTCGATGGTTTGGTGATCCAACAGATCGTACCAGTGATTCCCAGGTGTGTGTGAGATGTTTTATACCTCATGAGGGGGTGGCCCTTCAGGTAGCACCCCACATGCCAAAATGACCCCATATCATCCTACAACCTCATATGTAGATCCAAAAATTTGATGGGTTCGGTTCCCACCACTTGAGGCACCCATAGTAGGCAGGTATCATTCAGATGATCCAATCATATTTTCAGATCACTTTCCTGTTCATCAAAGCTTATTTGGTTGTTATGATGTCTCATTTACTCAGATATTATTGTATTTAATCCTAGCTCTTTTCCAAGGAATAGTATGTATGTGGGATCCATTATATTTTTGTTTAGCTGATTTTATACCAGCATGTCATGTACCATTTATCATGTAATTTATTGCACAATTTCATTTTTGATGTGTGCACCATTATTATTTGTACTTTGTCATCTCTATGGGCATAGATATGCCTCCCCCAGCTCACTGAGAACAGGTACCCAAAAATTAAAGGAGACTTATATCATTTCTAGGTCTTGCCCCCTTGGTTATTGTCCTCTCTTGCTTCACTCTGTCTATGTATCTCCATATCTCTGACTTCCCTTTGTTGTCTAGTGATTGTGTTCTTACAACATACTTTGTTCATACGATTAGCTCCTAACGCTCACATGTTTGGGGGGAGATCTGTTATAACAATTTTTGGTCATCTAACCATTTACAATTAGATGGATCAAAGTACACCATGTAAGACCAATTTTACCATAGTAAAATTTATTTCACTATATGATCCGAATTTATGCAAGAACGCAAAAAAATACACATATAACCATAAACACAGATATTCAGCAGAAATAATACTTCATTTCATTAATATCAAAGAAGTGAAATTATTTTACAGACATAATGGAAATAAACTAGCTAGGGCATTGGTAGCTTATCTCTGAGAAGATATGTGGAGGCTACAAGCCTTTGAACTATGTTACAATGAGGCTCGAGGGCTAATTTGTTATTTAGAAATAATGGAAAACCCTAAACATCGAGAAACCTAACCCTAGGAGATGAAGCACCAAAACTATGGGCCTCGTTTGGGTAAATTGGTACATCAACTTTCCGGGGATGTAACTTTGGCATATGATCTTCGTTTGACAGGCACCATACCTGTTGATCAACGATTTTCGTTGATGTAAACCCAAGCAGCACCATGGGATAACCCAATATTGCAATGAAATTTTGACCTACGAAATTAATATATTCTAGGTCAATAATTCTTTTGATGGTTTCTACTTGTCGAGATGTTTCTGTTGATATATGGCATGCCATGTAATTCTTCACAGTTTGAGAGATATTCATGTTTGAAGTTTGTAACCCCAGTTAGTGGGCTAAAACCCCATGGGGTTGGGGAATGGGTCATTGAAAAGTAATAATTAATATTTTTTATTCTCCTAAAATCCCTCCCACGTTCACATGTTGAAGCCCCTTTCAACTTAAGCATTCATATAAATTGTGATCTTCATTTCCTCCTTAGGCAAGGGATTTCGCCATCTTAAACAGGTAATCTTGGAATTTTCACTCTAAATTTTTTTTCTACGAAGGTTTAAAAGCTGAAATTTTTGTGAAGTGAGGCCAAAATCCCGAGGAAGCAACAGTAAAAATTTCAGATCAAGGTGCGCAATATATTTGGAGATATGATCTGTGGAAGTCAGGGTTTTTGCAGGCTCCTGAAATTCATCTCAAAGAAGTGACCTTGGTAAAATAGTCATAACTCTCTCTTTGAGTATCGAATTGGAATTCCATAAAAAGTGGTGGATAGTGCACAGTCTGTAAATTTTTCTCTATCAATTTCAGTTCTAAATGAAGAAACAATGACACGCGGCACACCGTACAAGTGCGCTCTACTAAAATAGTCCATAATTAGGGCATTGTGAGAGATTGGGTATAACTCTCTCTTGAAGAATAAAAATTGGGTCAGACTTGTGGCATTGGAAAGATGACTCAAAGGAATACTATAGGACTGAAAATAAGATATTGAGGATCTAAAATAACAGAGATACACCAGATTCAATATCAAGCTCCTAGAAGGAAAGAAAAAGCTAGATCATGTGTTGTCAAAGGTTGCAAAGGAACAGACTTTCTACGGAAGCAAAGCAAAGCAAGGTGTAGTAGAGGGTAGCATGACAAGAGCAGCAACCAAGGTGCATTATAGTAGCAAGAAGTTCATCATATGAAGTCTTCAAGTGGGCAACACTGCATACAATCATTGTAAAGGTATCATTGTACTTAGTCATTGTAAATACATTATTGTACAAATTGTACTAGTGTCTATCTGCCAAGGGTTGAAGAGGTAGATTTGGGACGTCTAGTATCAACATTAGGTGGTTGTGTCAAAGTTGGGGTTATGGTCAAGTATATATTCTTCTTCTGCATCATTCTATATCATTGTAAAGTGGACCATTTTCCCTGGTACAAGAGTCCCTTCTTCTATTATTCTTCTATAGGGTGGTAGGGTGGTGCTAGGGTGAGTTGTAGCTCATTGGGTGTTGGGGCATCTATTCAGTTGACTACTGAATAATCTCGAGCATTGGCGTGTCCATCTAGTGGGAGCTAGAGAAGAATGCTTTTCTAGATTCTAGGAAATTGGAGCTTTATTTTCAATTGGAGTTGAATATTAAAGAATTATTAGAAAAGCATTAGGTGGTTTTTGTCTTGGAGTGGGTTTAAACCTTAAAAACTATGTGCATTTTTGTTCCTCTTTTTTGCTGCTATCATTGTACAAACACTGATAATAATTGAAGATTAACTAATGCTCTAATTGAAAGGAATACTGATTCACCCCCCCGTCGCCCCTCTCAGTATTTCCAACAATACCTTGTTATAAAGATATATCTGAGGAATAAAAATTTTGATGTGGTAAAAATCAATCCATCGACCATTTTTTTCTTGGTTTTCCCAAAAAAAGACATTGTTTAAGGCTTCAAAACAGCTCCAGAAATTTAGGACCTGAAAAAATGCTATAAATAGTAAGTTGTGCTACAATTAAGAAAACTAAAAAACTGAAAGAAACAATGGTGGAGCCCCAAGTGGAATAAGTGGGTGGTCACCAATATCCACCTTGAACATTCCTCACTCTTTATGAAGAAATGGGTCTCATTGCATTGAGTTCCTCCATGAGATGAGGAAACTTCTGCTGAACTTGGTCCCTAGTGAACCACTTGCCTCGGTGCAAGAGTTGGCTAGCTTTGATAGCCCGATACATTTGGATATTCTACTGGCAAGTGTTATCAATTTTCATGTCCATGATACAATCCGTGGTGACCTATTCCATGTTGTCTAGGTTTAACTTCGTTGGTGTGATTTTTTCTGCAATTTCGGAGGTCTCTAGTAGAGGTGGGAAGTAGGGCCGAAGGCGCTCCATGTTGAATAATGGGTGTAGAGCAAGGAATGGTGGAATACTGAGCTTGAAGGAATTGGTCCCTACAGCCTTGGTGATGGTGTACCACCCATATCGGAGTGGGTGAAGCTTGCGGTGGGGTACAGTGAGGTGCTCCTTCTGCAAATGTAGCCACACTTTGTCGCCCACCTAGAAGTTGTGTGGCACCCGATGTTGATTATGTCATTGTTTGTACTTAGCATTGGCTCTGTCCAATATTCCATGAACCTATTTGTGGATTTGATGAATGTGCTCAATGAAGTTGTTCACTTTGTTAGCTTTAGACTAGACATGAGATGAATCGGCCTGAGTAGCCGCAAATGGCATGGCTACATCAATGAGACATACTGGCTGGAATCACAAGCCCACCTGAAAGGGGTTGTTCTAGTTGAGTTGTGGAGAGCCTAGTTATAACTGTATTGTACATATGGAAGGCTCTCAGCCCATGTACGTGGATGATTTGAATTGTACATGCACATAATGTGTACAATCATTTGGTTGATGACCTCTGTCTACCCATCAGTTTGGGGATGGAAAGATGTGGACTTGGTGAGCTTGGTGTCCAGCATTGACCAGAGGTTGGACCAAAATGTGCAGAGGAACCTGCTGTCACGATCTGAGATGATAGACTATGTGATCCAAAAGTGCACCCAAACTCTTTTAAAGAAGAGTTTAGCAATGGATTCTGCTGTGATAGTCTTCTTGTAGGTCGCCATAATGGCCATCTTTGAGAATCTGTCGATGACCATGAAAACACAGTCATTTCCATGCTTAGTAGAAGGAAGGCCCGACATGTAATCCATGGATATGGATTCACAAGTTTGACTAGCGGTAGGTAGTGGAGTATAGAGGCCTTGCTTCTTGATGGTCAGTTTGGAAATGGGGCAAGCAATGCAGGATATGATGTAATTCCCTAAATCCTATTAAAGGTTTGTCCAATAGAAATAATTATGTAGTACTTCCACTATTTTATCAACCTCTAAATGCCTAGCGACTCGACTTCCACTATTTTATCAACCTCTAAATGCCTAGTGACTTGACTATAGTGCACTTCCCAAATAATATTGTAACGCTCAGTTGAGGGAAAACAAATATGTCCCAAGTGACATAGAAATGCATCCTGGAGGTTAGAATTTGGAACTTTCATACCCTCCAAGAGTATTTTGTATGTATGACCTAATTCTGGGTCGCTCCTATAGAGAAGCGATCAATCGAAAGTATTGTACACACAAGAGTTGATAACGGTGGTTAGCTCCATGATCAGTGGTCGACTGAGGTAGTCTGCAACATTATTGGTGATTCCCTTATTGTACTTGATGTTCAAATGAAACTATTACAGACTGATGGCGATCGTTCTGCAACTTCCCCTGTGTCTGTATGAATTGCAGGGGTCAGTGGTCTGTGTGGATGATCATTTCCTTCCCCAAAATTTAATTCCTCCATTGTCAGGAAGCCTACACAATGGAATACATTTATGTTATGAAACTAGCTCCAAAAATAGAAGAAAAGATAGATCAACACCTTAGAAATAAGCCACTTCTAGCGGGCAACCTCCAATACATTTCATAAATGAACAGTTCTTGGATGATACAAATGAAATAACCTCCTTTCTATATATAGTAGTCCATGGGGCCATAATGTAATCCTAGCTGACCTAACAATAATAATGTAAGGGAACAATAATAACAATATGGGGGTTATAGGGGTACAACAATAACAATAATGGGGTTACACTAACAACAATAAGGGACTATACTAGTAATATAGGACCTAACATGCTCCTCTCCTTCAAAAAAGTGTTGTACTCAATGCTTGAGTAGCTTCAGGTGCTTCTGTATAAACTTATCATGCTCCCATTTAGAATATTCAATTGGTAAGTTCTTCCATTTGATGAGATACTCTGAAATTGATCGATTTCATAGCTGTCGAGTTCTTGTTTCCGTGAATGCTTCAGGTTCCAATATGGTTTTTCCTTCCTCGTCAAGTTTTGGAAATATTGTTTAAACTAGAATTTTGTCCCCTATTACCTTATTTAAGAATGAAACATGGAAAACTGGATGCACTCATGAAGAAGTAGGAAGCTCCAATTTGTATGCCATAGTACCAATATTTTGCAACATCTTGTAAGGACCATAGTACTTTGCGATAATTTATTATCCTTCTTAGCTTGCTTGAGGGCATTTTTTCATATGGTTGTAGCCATAAAAATACCCAATCTCCTACATCAAAACTTCTCTAACTGTGATGTTGATCTGCTTGTTGTTTCATTCGATCTTGTGCCAAATTTAGGTTATGCTTTAAGAGTTGGAGAACTTCTTGTTGATGCTCGATGTGATCTTCCACTGCTTGAACCCTAAAATTTTCCCTTAAAAAAGATATTATGGATAGTGGATGATATCCATAAAGTGCCATAAATGGGGTATTTTTTACTGCAGTATGGAAGGAAGTGTTATACCACCATTCAGCGAGAGGTAACCACTTGAACCATTGTGCTTGATTATCAAATACAAAATAATGAAGATATCCTTCCAAACATTTATTCACTATCTCAGCTTGACCAATGAATTGAGGATGATAAGATGAGGTATGAGCTAGTTGAGTACCCAAACAAGAAAAATAATTCCGTCCAAAAATTTCCTGTAAAAATGGGATCTCTGTCACTTACAATAATATTTGGGTTTATATGTAACTTTTGAATAGTTTCCGTAAATGCAGTAGTAACTGTACTTGCTTTAAATGTATGAGATAATGCACAAAAGTGTGCTTACTTGGTAAGTCTATCAACTACCACCATGATGACACTCTTTCCTTTAGACTTAGGTAAACCTATGATAAAATCCATTGAAATATCCTCCCATTGTTGACTTGTAATGGATAAAGATTGTAGAAGACCCGGGGTCTTAATTGTATCAACTTTATTTTGTTGGCAGACCAAACATTTCGCCACAAACTTTGAATATCAGATTTAAGGCCATCCCGAAAAAATTCTTTCTTCACCCTGTGGTAAGTTTTTAAAAATCCTGAGTGCCCTCCTAAAGGAAAAGTGTGCAATTCCAAAAGAATATTTTTTTTTAGGTGGGAATTATTGCAAATATATAAGCGATCTTTGTACCATAAGGAATCGTTTTCCAATTAAATGTATCATATGTACTAGGATCTTGCTGCAAATTTTGAATGAGTATCCACACTTCTTTGTCCTTCTTCCATTGATCCCTTGCTTCGGTTATAGAAATGGCACAATTCAATGCTTCCACCTCTTCATCCTTTCTTGAGAGTGCATCTGCAACAACATTTAGCTTCTCTTTTTTGTATATGATTTCAAAGTCATAACCCAACATCTTTGTGACCCTTTTTTTCTACTCTTCTGAAGACAGTCTTTGTTCCAAAAAGTGTTTAAGAATATCATGATCAGTTTTTACGTTGAAGTGTCTTCCCATTAGGTAAGGTCTCCATTTCTTTAGTGCATGTAGTATTGCCAATATTTCCTTCTCATAAATATCCTTTTGTAAATACTTTCCTTTGATTGGACGAATTTCAAAATCCATGCGTCTTCCTTCTTGCATTAAAACATCGCCAATTCCATTTCTTGAGGCATCACATTCCACAATAAAGGTTTTTGTGAAGTCTGACATAGCTAAGACTGGTGCTAGGCACATTGCCTCTTTAAGATGTTCAAAGGCCTTAGTTTCTTCAAGAGTGATTGATAATTCATCTTTCTTCAATAATTTTGTTAGATGTGTTGTTATTCTCGCATAATTATTAACAAACTTATGATAATACCATGTTAACCTGAGAAATTCGAGCAACTGCTTTATGGTTGTGGGGACTTTCCATTCCTTAATGGATTTAATTTTGTTAGGTTCTACCTTAACACCCTCGTGAGATACAATATGACCCATATATTCCACCTCTTTTACTCCAAAGAAAAATTTGGATGTTTTTGCAGAAAATTGTTTCTCCTCCAATAGTTTGAGCACCCTGTCAACATGTTGAACATGATCCTTCCAAGAGCTATTGTAGATTAGCATATCATAAAAAAAAACTAGCATAAATTTTCTTAGGAAGGGTTTGAAAATGGAATTCATCAACTCTTGAAATGTAGAAGGTGCATTGGTAAGGCCAAAAGGCATGACCAAAAATTCATAATGACCCTCATGAGTTTGAAATTTTGTTTTTGAAATATCCTCATTCTTCATTCTAATTTGATGATATCCTGAACAAAGATCCAAATTGGTAAAATAAATTGATCCATGTAATTCATCCGAAAATTCATCAATCACAAGAATGGGAAATTTATCTTTAATAGTGAGCTTATTAAGCTCCCTATAATCGATACAAATGTGCCATGATCCATCCTTCTTGTGCACCAATAATACTAGAGCAGAGAAAGAACTTTGACTAGGTTGAATTATACCAACCTCTAACATTTCTGCAATCATACATTAAATTTCTCTCTTTTGGACATAAGGATATCTATAAGGCCTGATGTTTGGAGGAACACTTCTTGGAATCAAATGAATAGCATGATCATGATCACAAATAGGTGGGAGTATGTTGGGAGTTTCAAACACCTTAGAATAATTTTCTAATACTTTTTCGAGATATAGAGAAATAAATGATTTTGATGTTGGAACTTCTAGTGAGCATAATTGTGCAATTACACCTTGTTGTTATTTCTTCAAAAGCTTTGTCATGACATTAGAGCTTATTATCTTTCCTAGCTTCCCTACGATACCCCATAATTCAATTTTCTTTCATTCCGAAATAAATTTCAAGGAACGTTCTTGAAAATTAAAAGCTAACGTCCCCAAATATTGTAACCATTGTACTCCTAGTACAACATCAGCACCTCCCATTGGGATGGAAAGCATTGGACTATTCAATACATATTCACCTATGGCTAGCTTGATATTATGGCATTCTCCAAAGAAATTTATAGTTCCTCCATTTGCAACCATCACTTGGCATTCTAGTGCTGGGTATAGGAAACAATTCAATTCCTTGGCTACCTTATAATAAATAAAATTATGGGTACTACCCGAATCAATCAACACTATTACCTTTTTCTCCTTAATATGTCCTTCTATCTTGAGAGTTTGAGGGGTGGTAATTCTTGCTAATGCATTACACGGTATGGTTGGACTCATTTCTTCTTCTTCTAGGGTTGGTTCCTGGTGTATATCCTCTTCTTTTGAAGTTTCTTGTTCCTTTTCTTCCTCCTCTTCACAATCTATGTAAAATGATTTCTTCTCAGCACACTTATGACCTTTAGTGTATTTTCTATCACAACTGTAGCAAAGAAATTTTTCTCTTTTTTCTTCCAATTGTTGTGGTGTCAACCTTGTAGGTTGTGGAATTCTAGGAGTAGCAACACTTCCATATTTATAGATGTGAGTGGTAGGCTTCCTTGTCGCCATAATTTTACATTCAATTTTTCTTTCCAACCTGAATGCCTTCTCCAATGAATCAAGTTCGTAAACACAAAATTCATGTTAGGTGTTATCCTTTAAAGTCCCTATGAAGACATTAATCATGTGTTCCTATGGAATATCAGTTATCCTTATATTCAATTTTTGGAAGTCCTCAGTGTGCTCCACCATTGCACCCTTTTGTTTGAGATTTATCAATTGGCTAAAGAAGGTGTTGTTCTTTGTATCCTCATAATGTGCTATCATTTCCTCCGTAAAAATTAACCAAGAAAATTTTTTTTACGGGAGCAAAGCCATCGATACCATACAAATGTTTTTTTTTCTAAGTGTAAAGTTGAAATGCGTACCTTTTGTGTGTTTTTCACATTATTGAGATCAAAATATTGCTCCATCTATAGTATCCATGTTATGAGATCCTTGTCATCAAACTTCCTCATATCCATATTTGGAATATGGTGGTTCTTCAATCCAACATTAGAGTCTATAAATCACAATTAACATTTATTTTGTTTTCATCATGAGTTTCCTTTACTAACTTTTCACCATTAGGAATCATTTCTTGTATTAAATTTGACAAAACTTCCTTCAAACCTTCCATTTTTTCTTCCATACCATTCTTCAAACCATCCATCATAGCTTCCATGCCTTTCTTCAAACCATCTATCTTAGCTTCCATGCTTTTCTTCAAAACATCCATTTCATTTTTTGTTTCTCTTTGCGAGAGCGAAATTTTGTGCACTTGTTGTTGTAATTTGGATATGTCATGTTGCATTTCTTCATATTCATGAGCCATAGTAGAGCCTTTGGAAGGCTTAATGGGCATTGAATTATTTTTACGGGGAATTTTAGAACACAATACTGATACCTATTCTACAATATTCCCTTGGAATCAACTCAAATTGATTCTTCAAACAAGACTTATGCAATTTGGAAAAAAAAATACACACCTTTTTCTTGCTTTTGAGGAGCTCGAAATTGAAATTGAATTATCTATGTGATTTTGGATCTTCAATATTTGAAAATTTTCCCTGTAGTAGCACTCTGAATATTATTTCGAATTCCACAAGCTTGACCTGTTTTGGATTCTTCTAGGCAAAGTTATGCCCCAATCTCCCAGAATGATCTAATTATGGATTGTTTTAGTAGAGCAAACTTGTACGATGTGCCACATGTCATTGTTTCATCCTTTGGCTCTGAAATTGATACAAAGGAAACTATAGTCCATGTACTTGTGGTGACTTATTATAGAATTCCAATCTAACACTCAAAGAGAGAGTTATGATGATTTTGTGATGGTTACCTCTTTGAGATGAAATTTGGGAGCCTGAAAAAACCCTAACTTCCACAGATCATATCTCCGAAAATATTGCAAAGCAAGATCTAAAATTTATACAAGAAGTTCTAAGGGATCTCTACTTTGCTTTATAAAAATTTCAGCTTCTGAACCTTCGTAGAAAAAAATTTATAGCACAAATTCCATGATGACCTGTTTTACGTAAAATTTAGGAGCCTAAAAAACCCTAACTTCACAGATCATATCTCTGAAAATATTTTGAACCAATATCTCAAATATTTACATGACGTTCCTCAGGATCTTGGCTTTGTTTTGTAAAAATTTCAGCTTCTGAACCTTCATAGAAAAAGTTTTATAGCGAAAATTCTATAATGACCTATTTAGAGCAGCGAAACCCTAGAATCCAAAGCTCTAATACCAAATGTTATGAAATCAGTCCAAAAATAGAAGAAAAGATAGATCAACGCCTTAGAAATAAGCCACTTCAAGGGGGAAACCTCCAATACATTACATAAATGAATAATTCTTGGATGATACAAATGACAAAACCTCCTTTCTATATATAGGAGTCCATGGGGCCACAATGTAATCCTAGCTGACCTAACAATAATAATGTAAGGGCACAAACAATGTGGGGATTATAGGGGTACACCAATAAAAATAAGGGGATTACACTAAAAACAATAAGGGGCTATACTAGTAATATAGGGACCTAATAAATTCTTTATCATAAGTGGGATACTTGCAAGAAATGTCTGACTGTGATATGCCATTGGATGCCCCTGTTGAGTAAGAACTACCCCAATAACATAGTCAGAGCATCTGTGTTGATCTCAAATGGTTGTTGTTATTATGGTAATGTGAGCACCATGGTAGAGAAGAGGTGATGTTTCAATTCTATGAATGCCTTCTGTTGAGATTCTGACCAAAAGAATTTTTCTTTCGCTCCTCCCTTGGGTACTTGAATAAAGGTCCAAGTGATATGAGAGAATCCCAACATGAACCTGCGATAGAAATTAGCAAGACCCAGAAAGTTTCGAAGCTCAGTTAGAGTGGTTTGGGCTTGCCAATCCTGAATGAATTGGATCATTGTTGGATCCACATGCACCCCTAGATCATCAAAAAGGTATCCCAGATACTGAACCTGGGTCATGCCAAAAGTGTACTTCTCCAAATTGACACATAGAACTTGTGTTGCCGCAGCGTTTGGAGGATCTATTAGATGTGGTGGAGGTGTTCTTCCCAAGTCTAGATGAAGATTAGGATTTCATCCATTTACACTATTACAAATGGGTTGGTGAATGACCGCAAGATGTCATCCATCAAGCTCATGAATTTTGCAGGAACATTCGTCAACTCGAAAGGCATTAATAGCCATTTGAAAAGGCCCTCCTTGGCTTTGAAGGTAGTCTTCCACACATCATATGGTTAAACTGGTACCTGGTGATACTCGGACTTCAAGTCAATCTCGGTGAAATATTTCACCCTTTTGAGTTGGTCCAGAAGGTCATCAATCCATGGTATCGGGTACCTATTCCAGACAGTGATCTTGTTCAACGCCTAATAGTCAATATAGAGTCTCCAAGTCCCATCCTTCTTCTACACCAACATGATCGGGCTCCCATAGAGAAATGAACTCATCCAAATGTGACCTTATGCAACAACTACTGAATTTTCCTCTTGATTTCATCGTTCTCTAGAATAGAGCACCAATAGATCAGTCCATTGGGCAATGATGCACCTAGGGTCAGATCGATGGGGTGCTTCACCTGACAGTGCAAAGGCATCCCTGTGAGTGAGGTGAAGATGTTCTCGCACTCCTCCACGACCTTTTCCACTTGTTGTTTTCATGCAGAGGAGCCTTTTTTAAGGTAATGGCCATAGTCTTCTTCTTTCCCTGGGGGCGGATAATCAGGAAAACAAATTTCCTAGTTTTGGAAATGAGCTTACTACATTGTTTAGCATTAACCAAAGAGATAGAGGTAGGCAGTGGTACCTCTGGTATCTTGTACAAATTATTTCCAAAAGTAAAAATAACATCACGAGGCTGGGAATCATACACATGATGTCACTTCCACAAGTATGGTTGGCCTAATAATACATCACAAACATCAAGAGGATCAATGTCACATAATAACTCATCCGTGAAGGGTTTGATGTTGTAGGGGAGGCGACATTTCTAGTTGACGTGGAAATGTTGTCCTTGGTGAAACCACCCGATGGTGTACAGGTGTGGGTGTGTTGTGGTTGGAAAACCCAACCTCTTCACAAACTCTGCTGAAATGAGTTTCTTTTGGTTCCCACTGTCGAAAATTAATTTTAGTGGGGAACCCTTTATCCACATCTGCAAGTGGAAGAGATGCTCCTCCTCCTCTGGATCTTCTTGTTCCTCCTTCTAGATATTCATAGTAGCAACAGTGGCATTGGGATGTGCATCAATAATTTGCTTCCCTTTGTCATTCCCCTTGTTAGGTTCTGAGTCAGAGGCAAAGCACACATTTGATTTAGAACCCTCATCTCGACCACTAGTGAATTCTTGGTCTGACACTCACTTGTGTTGTGAGTGGAGCTCTTATGGAACTCACACCACTTTCCCGTGTCCTTCTTCGGCTTCACAGTATTTTTATTTTCTTGCGGCTTCGGTAGGTTTTCTTGGGCCTCCATGTCTTGGCTTTGTCCTTTGTTCTGTGGTTTGGGGTCACCTTTCTCTTTCTTTTGATTCACAGATCCAAAGTCTCGTTTCTTCTGTTTGAATTTCTGCTCAATCTTGGCAACATACCGGTATGCCGTACCAAGCGAGGAGATGTCAAGGAAATCCATTTCCTCTTGAACGTATCTGTGCAGACAACTACGGTACTTCAACACCAAGTATTTCTTTGAATCTTTGATACCCAAATTTGTGCACAGGGTATGGAACAGATTCGTCATCTCATGCACATCTTGATCCCTTTGTTATCGCAACATCATCCATTGTATGTACTTGTCCTCATAGCTCCCCATGGGATAATATTCTTCATTGATGGAGTCTTGAAAAAAATTCCAAGTGGGTATGACCGAGAACAGAGAGGGTTCCCCCACATCCTTTTTCTCATAGTAGGTTTCCCACCAGTCCTTGACATGGGGGGTAACTTTGAGGAGTGCAAAAATAATCTTCTCCTGATCGGAAAAGTCATGAATCGAGAAATTTCCTTCTAATGGATTCAACCATCTATCTATGGTGTCTACATCTATTTGACCCTCAAATATCAGAATTTCAAAGTTTACTTGTACCTTAAAAGGAGTTGCGCCTCCAGAGTGGCTGTCGGATGTAGATGTGCCGCTAGTGGGTAGTCGCTGAAGGATTTGGGCAAATTTATCCATCATCGTGTTACTTTGTTTTTTGAGGTCCACCTTGACAAATATTTTGATAGGATATCCTACTCCCTCATGTTTCTTTTTGTCCCCCATGGGTGGACGTCAGGGTTTGCGAGGCTTATCTTGCAAAGGTTCCACAAGATCGAGTCCTAACTCCTTATACCCCGACCTCATTGGGGACATGCAAAGAAGTATCGAGAAAGACAGACCGCTCTGATACCACTGATCTAGATTTATGCTATAACACAACAGAATACACATATAACCACAAATACAAAGATGCGGCCGAAATAATACTTCATTTCATTAATATCAAATAACTGAAATTTGTTTAGAGACAGAATGTAAATAATCTAGCTAGGGTGTTGGTAGCTTATCTCTAAGAAAAATATGTGGTGGCTACAGGCCTCTAAAATGTGTTACAATGAGGCTTGAGGGCTAATTTATTATTGACAAATAATGGAAAACCCTAAACATCCAAAAAATTAACCCTAGGATATGAAGCACCAACACTATGAGCCTCGTTTGGGTAAATTGGTACATAAACGTTCTGCGAACGTAATTTTGGTATACGATCTCTGTTTAACGCGAACCATACCTCGTTAGAAAGATCTATACGAGGACTAAAACTTTTTATATGACCAACATTGTTTGTTGTTTTCCCAAAAAAATGTCGTTTAGAGCCTGAAAACGGCTCTGGAAGTTCACGACATGAAAAACTACTAAAATATGTAAGCTACTACAATTAAGGAAACTGAAAAATTGAAAGAAGCAATGGTGGGGCCCCAAGTGGAATAGGTGGGTGGCCACCAATATCTACTTGTATCACTATAAAAGATAATTTAATAAAGGATATTTTATTAAGTTATTTCTGGTTAAAACAAGAAACCCCATGAAGAATAATTAAATAAATCCTTATTTATTTGATTTTCCTCTAAGAATAATTAATTAAACCACTGCTTAAAGAATATTCTTGGTCATATTTAACCCAATTATGAAAAATAATTAGATAAATAATTCTTTTTCTTATTTTTATCTACGAATAATTAATTAAATCATTCTTTAGTTATTATTCTGTGTTAAATTTGACTAAATCACCTCGAAATAATTAAACAAATCATTATTTGTTAATTATTCCTTAAAAACATTATTGAAATGATAAATAATTCATTTATTTTTTTATTATTCATAAATAAAGGTATTTAACCAATTTAAATACCTTTTCCCTCCAACAAAATATAATAAAATATTCCAAGCAGTTAGATCTAGATCTTGGTTAATAATATTTTATTATTCGCCATTATCGAGGATAACTCAATATTATGTTATAAATAAGAGGGTTTTCCGCTCATTATTCACTTTGATCACTTTCATTGTCGTGCTTTGATCATTCTCATTGTTGCTACTACTTTCTTTGCTTCTTGAACTCCCATAGAGTTCAACACATTTTGGGTTTTCTACACCATTGAGAGAGAGGAACTTCTAGATCTGAAGCATTGAGGATAGCCAAGAACCCATCCCATTGAGGGGGACTGGTAACATTATTATTTTTTCCATTCCCATTCATTATAATACATATAAATTCTTTATATCTTGTCTTGTCTATTGGATGTATGGAACATTTCTTATTTATTTTCATTGTTTAACTGCTTTTACTACATAGATTGTGTTTTTTGAAGTATTTGTTTTAACTATCAATTGTAGATCTAAAGAAGTTAGAGAACCATCATTGTTGTTAGGGCTTTTTGTCATGCATAGAAAAAGTGAGCTCTTTTCGTACACTTGAGTTAATAATTTATGCTAACAATTAGGATACCATAAACCAAAGTCTAAATTTCCTTGTATATATTTAAATATCCTCTTCAATGCCTTGAGATGAGTTTTCTTAGTGTTTCACTGAAAGCATCCCACCAATCCAATTGCATACATAACATCTTGCATTACATCTATGAGATATATAATACTTCCAATTATTGATATATAGATATATTGATTGAATTCTAGGAATTCATCATTCTTGCTGAGTTTGTAGCCTATTACCATGGGTGTACTTACACGTTTATAGTATCCCATCTTAAAAATTTTTATAAATTCCGAGTGAGATACTTATTTTGAGAAAGAAAATTTCCTTTCTTTATTTTCTTAACTTGTAGTCCGAAAAAGAAGGAAAATTCTCCAAGCAAGGATATTTCAAATTTTTGGTACATAGCTATTGCAAATATTTTTCATTGATTTAAAATCACTTCAAAAAATTATATCATTAACATATACTACTACTAATAGTAGAGTATTACTATCAACCTTGATGCAAACATTGCTATCAAATGTTCCTTTCATAAAAACATATCACTGCAAATATTTTTCTAACATGTAATACCATACCCTTATATATTTATTTAATTCATACAAATATTTCTTGAGTTTACATACATAATATTTGTTGTTTTTTTGTAGGAAGCCTTAAAGTTTCTCCACATAAATTTTCTCTTCTAGATCAGTGTTTAAGAATGGTAAGTTAATGTCCAATTGATACACATTGAATTTATGATAGTATGAAAATTCTAAGAACATTCTAAAAAATTCGATCCTTGTAGTAGGGGAAAATGTTTCTTCAAAATATATTCTCTCTTTCCAAGAATAACCCTTACATACAAGTCTTTCCTTGTTCTTGAAAACATGTCTATCTTCATTTAACTTATTTTTGAATACCCATTTAGTTCCTATCACATTTTTCTTATAGGGTCTTGGAACAAGGACCCATGTTTCATTTTTCTCTATTTGATCTAGTTCTTCACTAATTTCCTTAATAAAGCATTCATCTTGGGTTTCTTGAGAAAAATTATGAGGTTTTATCATAGCTAATAGTGTTGGGTTTGCATGACTAGATGTGCATAGGGACTTTCTTCTAGTTTGTACCCTAGTTTCTTTATCTCCAAGAATATGACTCCGAGGATGATGTTTATGTACATACCGTGATGAAGTATTTTGTTGTACATATTATTATTTGTATTCTTCCTCTTACTCTTTGCATTCATTTTTTCCAAACTCTCTTTCATCTCATTCTCTGGGGCCTCATAATCAATGAATTCATCGTGATCATGACAATCCATTTGGGAAATGCCCCCCACTTACAAAAAATTGTAACATTGTTGTAATAAAATATAAGAAAGGGAAGAGATATGCTTGGGAGATCGAGTAAGTGGTTGATGATATTAGTCTTGGGATGACTGGTTTGCTTTTAATGGTTACTTATATATTTAAATTAGATGGAAAAAGAAGGAAATCCCGTACCATATTTGGGAAAAACACATGAAAAAGGGAAAAATACATTAATTGGAAGGAGTGGGTTGTGTTGGAAGGAAAACATGCTAACAACCTTCAATGGCCACACAACATGATGGGAAGGTCAAGGGACCAAAAGTAGGCACACAAGAGAGGGAAAAAAGGGTGATTTGACAATAATCGAGGATAGAGTGGTCCAAGGTGTTTAGATGGTTTAATAACTCTTAAAACAACTAAACCACAACCATTAATTGCTAACTAGGGTAGGTATATTTCATTTCAAATGTGTCTGCACTATCTTTATCGACACATGAACAACCAGGGAAAATGTAAAAATGTCGTTGAACACACTTGCAGGATTTTAAAGCATTCCTGCAAAAATTACAAAAACACACTAGAGGAATGAAAATCACTCAATAAAGAAATAATTCACACTTCATAAACATCATAATATAAATAGGTGTACCATGCATCATTAACTAGATTTCAATAGTTAATTGCATACTATAGATATAAACAATTTGGTGTAACAACATATAATGAATATAAAAATAGAAATGTGTTTGTGCTACAATATATGCAATGAAAATAACAAATCCACACAAGTATAAATAAACAAATTAATATATTAATACTGTGATCCTTTCTAAAGAGGAGGGCCCTTCCTCCCTAGCAGGGTACAGGGATGGAACGAAAACTAGTTAAATATTCAACATGAAATTTGTAAAAACATCCTGAGATGCATACTATATTAAAATAACTGAAGAATACAAGATGAAAATGTCAGTAGTGTTCCAGTGTTTCCGTCCCCTCCTTATGAGACTGAGCCTTTTTATAACTACTTTTACAAGCCCCAAAATTAGGGCACAAATCAGTCACGAGAATCTCGTGATTCCCATGATGATCGAATTAAAATAAAATAGAAGTTGTTACAAAATATTTTCAATTAAAATAGATATTATTGTTACACCATATTTGCAATTGCGACCACTCAAATATTTCTTCGATTATCCGCGTAGAGTTACTTCTCATGATATTCAACAATTGTCTTAAAAATAACAACCACTATCTTTGATAGTTTTTGGTGTAGCAACAACCTCACGGTGTAACAAAAAACTCAGTGTGTAACATCAAGCTAGGGGTGTAACAACAAGTGAAAAAAACAATTTTCCACTCCTAGTCTTTAATAATTATAGCAACAAATGAAAGAAAAACATCCAAAAGATATCTTCCACAATTAACTGGGTTAGTCATTCTAAAAAATACATTGTTTCATTCAATATTTAACAGAAATTGGCATAATAATAAGTCACAGAAATGATTGCTTGATAAACGAGGGGGAGTGGCATTGTGTCAAGCAATTAATAGGTTTAATGAATGGAAATGAACAAAAATAGGGAAAACGTTGCCTAAATATCTTAAATACTGCACCCAACATCCCCCCCCCAACTGAAGCCACTGCATGTCCTCATGAAAATTATTCATAATGTTCAAGTTTCCATCCATGGTAGCACTCGTATATCTTCGATGTAATTCTGTCAAATCATAAGTTCCAACAGTGTCTTCATAAACTGACTTGTATCCTTGACTAGACATCAGTTGATGCAACCAAAATTCGTCATCATATCTGCATAGTGGAAGTGGGACTGGTATTCCTCAACTAGAAGAAAAAACAACGGAAACTTGAATTTGATTCCTATATAGAAAACTCCCATTGTTTCCATAGTTCACTCATACTCATGGACTCGAGTAATAGCTATCACAAAATTAGAGAACCCAAAAGGATCCCTTACTTGTAGAATTTCATTGCTAGCTTCTGTTCATTCAGACATCTGTCTAAGGTTTATCTTTACAACTATGAAATATATTTAGGAAAAACCCAACAAATATTCTCCTATAGAGGGTTGATTTCTCCACCATGTTATGGGTACTGATAAAATTTATGAATTCACGCCTCATCTCAGTAGCCATACCAGGTTTTGATCTTACCTACAGGGTTTCCTTCTCTTCAGTTGAAGCGGATGATTTCATGGAAAGATTCCAATGAGCTTGGTATCTCATAAAAGATATGAAATCACGTAACTAAAAATTCCCCATATAGGAGAAAATGTGTACACTCATATTAAAACTAGCATGCTTCTCAAATATATTATGTAGGAAAAGTTCACATAACAAGCTCTGTTTTTCAAAATCACATGAACAAAAAACATTGAGGAATGTTTGAGTGGAGTTACTTTGATAGGGACTATTCTCATATATAGCCTTGAATTGAAAAAGATAAATTTCTCCCACAAGAAAATGGGATAAGACAAAGATGGAACCCTGCAACCTAAAAGGTTTACGGTGAGTCTGTACATTTTACCCTTTTCTTCAGTCGATTCCTAGACCTCTTGTTGTAGTTTTTGTATCTATTCTTCCTTCTCCTTCTCGGTTGTCTTGTTTCACACTTTATACATTCTTTTGTCAGCAGTTCTTCAGCCCACTAATCCTTAAGAGTATGAATGGCCTTTTTATGTTCTTCTAGGGAAATCATTCCCCTTTTCAAGGAGAGCGCTAATTGTTTCCATTTCTGCAATGCCGATATCAACAGAAATCTTTCTGAGTGCCACTCTGTTGGGAAAAATACTGAGAGGGAGGGAGGGGGGGCGGGGGGGGGCGCAGGTTGTAAATTTTTCTTTGCTGAATTCCATACTTGACTTTGAGGAACCCAACTCACATATACATGTGCATATACCAAAAGAAACTTGCGTATACTGATATAATTTTATTGTTAGAAAAAATTTTCAGAAACAATATTTAACTCAGCTCATTAGTTATGCATTTGTTAGTTAAATAATAAATATGTGAAGTAATAGTAGAATAAATCATCATAGAAGAGAAACACACATGAACACCAAGATTTAAGGTGGAAACCCAATTCAGGATAAAACCACCGCTGTTGTCGTCTCTATCTTCAATATTTACTATATGGAAAAATTCTTACAATATTGTACTGATGCAGACTCATATATGTACACATAAATCTACCCGTCGAAGGTTGCAACCTTCTTTCTTTTTCCAGCTACAACAGAAGGGAGCTACAACCCCCTGATCTCATTTACCAGCTGCTACTGGAAGGGAGCTTCAACCCCCTGATCAGAACACTAGCTTCTACTGGTAGAAAGCCTCTACTTCATTCAGAATCACTACAGACCACATTTCATCAATTTTTATAATGGATCATGAAGCTTCAACACAACCCTTAATAAGGATCAACAATAATAAACTTCAACCAATACATCAATCTGAACAGTGAGGTCATTGTAATCAAAACACTGTAATAACCAGATTTCAGAATCAGCATGCAGAATCAAATTTAACCCTAAACATTCATTGTCTCAAAAAGCATACGCTACTTTGCTTCATTGAACCCGTGTATATGCTCTTTTCTTAACACCAACCTGCATATAGATCTGTGAATATTTTTTTTCAGAATATGATCAATCTCAGATCCAGTTCTGAGGCTTTCAGTCAGATATCCTTTTCAGAATTGCAGTCAGTCATCATAACACATATTTACTCACTCATTGATCATATTTGTACATAATCAACTTAGCAGCATATACAGCAACCAATCAACCCAGATCTACATGAAGACTTTATTGACAGACAACAGAAAAATAGCAGCAATAACAGAAAACCTCTGCAATAAGCTTCAGAAAACACTAACTTCCATACGCACCTTTTCTGAATCAAATCTGCATATTTACGCGCTTTTACTGAGAGGAACTAGTGTATAGATATGTAAATATTAATTTTGGAGAATGTTTCAGATCTATAGAACTTACCCAGATATCTTCACTCCACTTCAACAAACATGCGTCAGGTCTTAGATCTAATCATCTCTTCAATGGATTATACAATAACATAGTCATTTCAGGTCTAGAGATCTTGATCCATCAATCTATCCAAGGGTGCATCATAAATTCAAATTTATCAATAAAGCATAGTTCATCCTATGCAATTATACTTTTGAGAGAAGTATTTAGTGATAGCCCTTACACATGCACACCTTTTCACCATGATCTTCTTCTCCTTATATAAATTTAGCCTTTATCAATATCATGAGTCAAAACCACACAACTGCCAATGGTATTCTTGGACGAAATCAAATAGATGACATGGTGCTCAATCCTGTGGGCTAATACCATGGTAATGCCCTTTGGTATTCTCTTCTTGGAGTGCAAAAGTCATACGTGACTTGTATCATTCTTATCTGTGTGTATACGCGACTTGGCCTGAAAAAACCTGTGTATAGACTCTTCAATATGAATATTAACAAATCTTCTGCTAGACATTACACATTTCTTCTGATGGACTCCTTAGATTCTACTGAAGACATAAACTCCATATTTTACCAAAGAGTTGCCATCAAGGACAACATATTAAGACATAGGAATCATATTGCCAACAATCTCCCCCTTTGGAGTTGATGGAAACCATGATGGTGTTTTATCACCACAACATATAGATACATTAAACATAACCATTATTCAAATACTTCAAACACCCAAAATTCTCTCCCCCTTTGACATCAAGAGAAAAAGGCACTATTTTGACCATGCTCCCCCTGAGTGTATGTTGAACCTTCAGATATTTTCAATAAAGTAAATGACTCTATAACTCAACTAAGTATGAACTTTCCTATCACCAAGGACTCATACTTACATCAATGATCCAACCAAGAGGAAATATATACTTGACTCAACTACCCAACCAAGTGGGTTTACAGAATAGACTGAATAGAAAAATTTACATCATGAGTGTCAACATCCCCTTTTTGTCAAATTACATAAATGATATGTCATTAACAGAACCAAAAATATCTTAAGAGAGATATCATATATCAGAAACCAATCAAAATGCGAACAATGCATCCTTTTAGCAAGACAGGTGCCCCCCCTAATCTGATGAATCCTGAACACTTTCAACAACCAATTCATCAAAGAATATTCGTCAGAGAATGATGTAGAAATATGAATACTAGAACAACATCATAGAATACCCAACAACGCCACAAATGTTCTGAGCATTGAACCAGAGAATTTCTGTCATCAAAGCCCATACGTGGTTTTATGTACAGAAACTAGCATATATACATGATTTGTCTTCATGAAACGAACGTATCAAATTTTAAACTCCTGAAATTAAGCAGATTTAATCGAAGAGGCAGAGACATCTCCCAACTTCTGTCTGAGATATTCGAATGCTTCCCTGGGAAGAGGTTTAGTAAATATATCAGCAACTTGTTATTTGGAGGGAACATACTCCAATTTAACCTTTTTTTCAAGCACTTGTTCATGTACAAAGTGATACTTGATAGGAATGTGCTTAGTCGTGGAATGCATAACAGGATTCTTTGAGATACTAATAACACTTGTATTATCACATAAAATGGATATGTGAGGTGAAAATTTGATTTGAATGTCTTGTAGAGTTTGCATCATCCAAACAATTTGTGTGCAATAAGAAGTAGTAGTCACATATTCTTCTTCTGCTCTAGATAAGACAATAGAAATTTGTTTCTTGCTGAAACAAGATACTAATTGTGGCCCCATATATAATTCACCTCCACTAGTTCTTTTTCGATCATCAACATTTCTAGCCCAGTCTGCATCTGTGTAAGCATGAAGAGTGAGATTCACATTATTTGGATACCATAGACCAAAGTCTTGAGTCCCTTGTAGATATTTGAATCTTCTTTTTACATCCCGAAGATGAGACTCTTTTGGTTTAACTTGGAATCGTCCAACAATCCCAACTGCATGCATGATATTTGGTCTTGTCCCAATTAGATAAAGCATACTTCTAATCATGGATCTATATTCTGGTTGATTCACCATGGGAAAATCATCATGATAACTGAGGTTACATGTTACCATTGGCGTACTCATAGGTTTTCAGTCTTCCATCCCATACTTCTTCAGAATTTTCTTAAGATATTTTGCTTGTGATAAAAATATGCCATTTGTTTCTTGTTGCACTTGTAAGCCAAGGAAGAATGTTAGTTCCCCAAGTAAAGACATTTCAAATTCTTGCTGCATAATAGAAGCAAATTTCTGACTCATGGACTCTTCATTACTTCCAAAAATGATGTCATCAACATATAAAACTACAATCAACATTTTATCATTTTCTATTTTTGTGTCTAATTTACTATCAGTAGATCCCTTTGTAAAACCTTATTGATGAAGATATTTGTCATGATGATAATACCATGCCCATGGAGCTTATTTGAGACCATATAAAGTCTTTTTAAGTCTACAAAAAAGTTTTTCATCATTTCCCAGAGTGAATCCTTCTGGTTGTTCTATATAAAATTCTTCTTCTAGATCACCATTGAGAAAGGTGGATTTAACATCCATTTGATAAACTTTGATTTGTTGAAAACTTGAAAAAGCTAGAAACATTCTTATGGCTTCAAGTCTAGCTACAGGAGCAAATGTTTCTTCAAAGTCTATACCTTGTTGTTGAGCATACTCTTTACAAACAAGTTTAGCTTTATTTCTAATAACATCTCCATTTTCATTTAACTTTTTTTTGAATATCCATTTTGTTTCAATAACATTTTTATCATGAGGTCTTAGAACCAATTCCAAAGAATGATTCTTTTCAATTTGATCAAGTTCTTCATTCATGGCTTGAATCCAAAATTCATATTTGCTAGCTTGATTGGCATTCTGTGGTTCAATAGTGGATAGAAATGCCAGATGCTAGGGGATCCTACAATAGTTCTTCTTGTTTGGACGCCTAATCCCTTTTCTCCCAAAATTTGAGATTCTGTATGATTCTTTTGAACATACCTGGATGGAGGCTTTTCAAATAGATCTTCTTCTGGAGATTCATTGGGTTCACCTTCTATATTGTTTCTATTTGATGTAGGAAGATATAAATCATCATTATCTTCATTTATTGTTGGTATTTCCCTTTTTGGAGCTGAGAGAGACTCATCAATTACAACATCAATACATTCAACAATCTTCTGAAGTATTTTATTGTAACATTTATATGCTTTAATTCTAGAAGAGTAACCAAGAAATATTCCTTCATCTGATCTAGGTTCAAACTTACCAAGTTTTTCATCATTGTTCTTGATAAAAAAATTGCTTTCGAAAACTCTAATATTCTTTACGGTGGGAAGATTTCCATACCAGATTTCATAAGGAGTTTTATTACTATTCACCTGAACATGAGCCTTGCTCAAAATATTTACCGCAGTATGTGTTTCTTCTCCCCAAAAGGTATCGGGAGTTATAGATTTATCAAACATAGCCCGAGCCATTTGTTGAACTATTCTATTCATCCTTTCTGCCACACGATTTTGTTGTGGGGTTCTAGCTACAGAAAAATGTCTTTTTATGCCATGATGTTCATAGAAATCAAAGAATTCATCTGCTATATATTCTCCTCCTCGGTCATATCTAAGACATTTTATTTTTAGATCTAATTCACTTTCAACCAAAGCTTTGAAGATTTTAAAATTTTCAAATGCTTCATCTTTATGTTTCCATAAACAAATCCAACACATTCTAGAGAAGTCATTAATAAATAAAATATATTATTGTTCTCCACGAGGTGACTTTTTCCTTATAGGACCACATAGAACAATATGTATAAGTTCAAGAGGCTTACATGCTGATCCTTCTTTAGCATTGAATTGCACCTTGTTTTTCTTACCAAATTGGCATGATTTTCATATGGTACTTTCAGGCAGAATGATGCTAGGAAGATCACAAACAACTTTGAGTGTGTTGGAATTGCTTAATTGAGAGAAGCTCAAATGTCCCAACCTTTTGTGCCATAAGCAATTTACTGAATATTTACCCAAGTAGCATTGTTCTTGGCCACCTTTCAATACATATAAATTGCTTGGTGTTATAGTTCCTTTTATTACCATTTTTCCTATGTCAAGTTCATGTACTACACATTATTTTGAACTAGAGACAACTTCATTTGAATCACACTTAACAGGTTGTGCTTTAATCCATCCACACACATAAATTTTTAGCTTTCACCTTTTATTTTTGAAAAACATAACCTTTTCCTTTAATGACAGCATCAGAGTCATTTCCAAAACTAACATTATTTTCTTTCTCTAGAGCATTGTATGAAAGAAGTTTATTTCTATCAACTGTCATGTGCTTTGAGCATCCACAATCAATGTACCATTGGTTCTCTTCTCCTTCTGCAAATAAGGCTATGCCACAGCTTTCAACCTATAAGTCCTTCTTTCTCAAAATCTTGGAATTTGAAGGTATATTCTCTTTTCACTTTAGTTTGCTCCTGCATTCAGATTCTTCATGCCCAAAGTTATTGAAATAAGCACATTCAATTTGATTTTGAAGAGGAGAAAGTTGTTATATGTATTCGTCTTTATTCCAGTCTCATTTCTTTGCTTTCTTGCTTCTCTGGTCATGATGGTTTTGTACGCAACATATTGAGCAGCCTTATGACCAAAATTATGACATAAAAAACGTTGTCCATTAAAGAAGAAATTAATGTGATCATGAAAACTACTATTTATGTTTACCTGCTGATTGATATTTCTATTATTGTTCTTCCTTGTATTAAAGTGATGCTGCTTTACCTATGTAGTTTGTTTGTTCTTTTGCTGAGAGACAGATTGTTGCAGGCTGGTTTTAGCTGCATTAAGGTAGCTTGGTGTTGAAGACTGAGATGATTCTCCAATATATCCAAGACCTGTCTTTATAAGAGGAGAGTGTTGTACCTTGATAATTTCATCTAACATTTCAGATCCTTTAGCAAATCTAAGATTTAAAGTTTTCACTTTCTCAATTTCCTTTCTTAGACTTACTATTTCAAATTCTAATTTCTCATTGTGCTTCTCCTTTTCTATAAGTTGATTTTTTAGAGTATCTATGGCAATTTTGTTTTCTTCCAAACATATATTGAGATGATTTATTTCTTCAAGAAAGTAATTTTCTTCGAATGCATCCATAAAAGTATCACTAGAGTCCTTTTCAAAAGCCATGGGTAGTCTAATATCTTGATCAGATTCACTATTTGATAGAACATCACTATCTTCATGAGTATAATAGCTTTTTCTATTGATAAATTGTTTCTTATTTCCTTTAGCCACTTCCTTTCCCTTTTCATGACTATATTTATGGGGACATTTGGCAACATAATGACCAACTCTTCCACAAGAAAAACATTTAAAGGGAAGCTTACCTCTGAACCTTCCAGTGCCAAGTTGTGGCTTCTTTACAAAAATGATCTCATCTTCTTCTGAGACATACCCTGATCCTTCTTTTTCTTCTACCTCCTTTCCTTTTGCAGTAGCTCTGAAGACAATGTCTTTAACTTCAGATGGACCTCCTTTTCTCATTTCACAAGCAATCAAAATCCCATGAAGTTGAGCAATAGTGAGAGTTTGTAGATCCTGCTTCTCTTCAATAGTAGACAATTTTGACTTGAATTTGGGAGTTAGAGATCTTAAAACCTTTTCTACCAGAGTAGTGTCAGTTATGGTTTCACCCATATTTCTCATACGATTTACAATATCATCTAGATGTAAAAAAAAATTGGCAATGCTTTCTTCATTGTGAATTTTGAGTTTTTCATATTGAATTCTGAGAGTTTGGAGTTTATCACTTTTTACCTTGGCATCACCTTCATAGCTTAGAATTATTTTGTCCCATATCTCCTTTACTGTATTCAACTGCATGACTTTGACAAATTCTGATTCAGTCAAACTTCCCAATAATGCATTGACCGCCTTTGCATGGTTTCATAGTTCTTTGTTGTTATTGTATCTATTGGAACAGAAGTTGGATATTGATAACCTCCTTCAGATATAGCCCATACATATGCTCCAAGAGACTGAAGATAGGATCTTGTCCTTGTCTTCCAGAAGATTAAGTTATTTCCGTTGAAAAGAGGAGGCCGGATAGATTTTGTCCCATCTTGATTGCTCATCTTGGATGATCTTCCTTCTAGCAATTCAACTTCTTCAGAAGGACCTGCTCTGATACCAATTGTTGGGAAAAATAATGAGAGGGGTGGGGGGGTGAATTAGTATTTAGAGCTTACTGATAATTTTAACTTTTTCTTTACTGAATTCCATACTCGAATTTGATGAACCCAACTTGCGTATGAAGAAAATTATGTATATTGTTATAATTTTATTGTTAGAAAACCTTTTCAAAAACAATATTTAACTCTGCTTATCAGTCATGCATTTGTTAGTTAAGTTGTAAATATGTGCAATAATAGAAGAATAAATCATCACACAAGAGCAACACACATGAACACCAAGATTTAAGATGGAAACCCAATTTGGGAGAAAACCACTGCTGCTATGGTCTTTGTCTTCAATATTTATTATATGGAAAAATTCTTACAATATTGTACTAATGAAGAGTCATATCAGTATGCAGGAATCTACTTGCAAAAGGCTGCAACCTTCTCTCATTTTCCAGCTGCAATTGGAAGGGAGCTATAGCCCGCTGATCTCGTTTACCAGCCACTACTGGAAGGGATCTTCAACCCCCTAATAAAAACACCAGCTTCTACTGGCAGGAAGCTTCTACTTCCTCCACAATCACTTCAGACCATGTTTCATCAATTTTCATACTGGATCACGCAACTTCAACACAACCCTTCATAAGGATCAACAATAATAAACTTCACCCAATACATCAAACCGAACAGTGAGGTCACTGTAATCGGAGCACTGTAATAACCAGATTTTAGAATCAGTAAGAAAAATCAAATTTAGCCATGAACATTCATTGTCTCAAAAAGAATACACTACTTTTCTTCACTGAACCTACGTGTATACGCATTTTTCTTAACACCAATCTATGTATAGATATGTGAATATTGTTTTTCAGAATATAATAAGTCTCAGATCTATTTTTGAGGCTTTCAGTCAGATATATTTTCAGAATTGCAGTCAATCATCATAACACATATTTACTCACTCATTGATCATATTTGTTTATAATCAACTTAGCAGCATATACAACAATCAACCAACCCATATCTACATGAAAAATTTATTGACATACAACATAAAATAGCAGCAATAACAGAAAACCTCTACAATAAGCTTCATAAAACCCTAACTTCCATACATGCCTTTTATGAGGCAAATCCACGTATATACACATTTTTAGAGAGATGAACTAGAGTATAGATCTGTAAATAATAATTCTACAAAATGTTCCAGATCTGTAGAACTTACCCAGATATCTTCACTTCACTTCAAAAAACATGTGTTAGGTCTCAGATCTAATCATCTCTTCAATGGATCATATAATAACATAGTCATTTCAGGTTTAGAGATCTTGATCCATCAATATTTCCACGGGTCCATCATAGATTCAGATTTATTAATAAAACCGAGTTCATCCTATGCAGATATACTTCAGAGAGAAGTATTTAGTGATAGCCCTTACACATGCACACATTTGCACTATGATCTTCTTCTCCTTATATAGATTTAGCCTTTACTAATACCATGAGTCAAAAACACATAGCTACCGATGGTATCCTTGGATTAAATCAAATAGACGACATGGCGCTCAATCCTATGGGCTAATATCATGGTAATTCCCCCTGGTATTCTCTTTTTGGAGCGCAAAAGGAATACACCACTTGAATCATTCTTATCCGCGTGTATACGTGACTTGGCTTGAACAAAATCGTGTATAGAATCTTCAATATGAATATTACCAAATCTTTTGCTGGAGATTACACATTTCTTCTGATGGACTCTTGAGATTCTACTGAAGACATATACTCCATATTTTACTAGAGAGTTGCCATCAAAGGACTACATATTAAGACATAGGAATCATATTGCCAACACACTCTGCTTCAGGGTGTCATGATGTTTCACATTCAATAGTAGTAGAGGATGTAACAACATCTCGTGTTTTGAGTTGTTCTACCTTGGGTGTTAGTTCTTGTGTAACATCAACTTCATCAACAGGTTCTTATGGAACAAGTCTTAATTTTTATTCCTACAAATCCTGTACCTCAACTCTTGGTTCTTATGTAGCAACAACATCATTAACATGTTATTGTGTTTCGGTTTATAAGTTTAATTCCATGAGACGATCTGTTTAATCTGATGGTTCTTTTGTAACAACAACATTGTAAATAGGTTCTTGTGTATCTGCCTCCCATGGTTATGTTTGAGTTTTTTTCAAGATGATGTTTGCAACACAAATTTTATACCATGTTGTTGCCAAAATATTAGCACATGATGTACATAAAAGGCCCTATGTATTTTCTCTCCCAACTTATCAAAAACCTTTTCTAGAGTATCAAGACCCAGAACCCTTGTTTCCATTTTTCTACCCTCTAATTGTTACTGTAATTAAAAAAAAAATTGCTTCTAATTATTTGATTTTAAGTAGCAGAGTTTGGGTTTCATTCTTACCTGGTGATGGAGTATCCTCTTGCTTGGAATCTTCCTCTTTCTTTTTCTTCCTTGCATATTCATGCTTACTTGACTTCTTTTTAGATGATGGTGATGGTTCTGGTCAAGTTCCAACCTTGACCCTCTTCATTTGTGTTCTGCCACCTATTAGTTTCTTCAATGGTCTTTTCTTGATTCTAATTCCAAAGGACTACCCCCGTTCCTTAGCTACCTTAGTTTCTTTCAGAGCATTAGTGTAGGTTTCATCTCGTTTCCAGAGTGGGGTTCTTACATTCTTTCTAATGAAATCCTCCCAGCTTCATCCTTGCCACTCCAGGGCTTGCATTATGATCAATTTTATAAGTCTATGATTAGTGATACAAATTTCCAGGTGTGAGGTAACATTTACTGTATTTTCCATATGCTTCAAATTTTCCAAAAAGAGGTAAGGAAGGTTGATCAATTTCCTGTGCCAGAGATGATTCAGAAATGGAAAATAATAGTTAAAAAATATCGTTGCTCGTTGCTCACATATAACATATTTTTAATGATAAACAAGGAAACATCATTCCATGGTTATGGAAGGGAAATGCAGTAAATTCCCTTGCCCTTCTTCACCAATTGTTCTTCTCCCTGCAAAAATTCAGTTTTGAGGGATGGGTCATTGATTTTCTAATTGAACCATTTCTTCCATTCAAATTGAAGAGATGATACCCTGGAAACTATTTCCTCTGTAACCTCTAGCTTTAAACCTCTGGCCTCTGATTGATTCCTGTTCAAGTTTCGAGCAAACTGCAGAGAAATAATTTCTTCTCAACCCTTGAGTCGCTCAGAAAACTCGAGCCACCCTACTTCTCTGATGATTTGATATGACTCTGGGAAATTCTCCAATGCCTTAGTGGAATTTGGATCATGTATTACTGTTGCTTCTTCAATCCTTTGTTACAGACAATTCCTTGTGCACTTCTGTCTACTCACTATCAAAATTATTGAAAAATCTATGAAATGAGGATGCAAAGCTTCGTTGGGGAAGATATCGAGGCAACAGGAAATGCTATCGGGTCATAAAATCTTGCAACATGAGTTATCATTTCATTATTAATCCGTAGATGTGGAATTCTGGATTGGGTACGACTCACACTAATAAAATTATCGATATAAAAATGTGGTAATGATTGCAGGATTTGTTAGTGATTACAAGATTTGTCACTTCAAATCAGGTTTGATTACAGATGGTGAAATGATTCAACCCCCCACCCCCCCCCCCCCCACAAACTTAAATGAAAAAGACATCCTTGGCCCTTAAAATAAAATTTCATATTAATTTCCATAACTGCTAAATAAAGAAAAATAATTATACCTTTTTGAATGACTTAACAGAGGGTTATGTGATTGAAACTAACAACAAAGTACTGGTGATGATGATTATTGAAGTGGATAGTTGTAACAGGTTCCTTGCTCCAATTCATCAACTGCTATAGATGTAACAACAAATGGATTTTCTTATCATATATAGATATTTACAGAAGAAATTGTATTTACAATAGCATATACCTTTGATGGTATTATGCCTTTCAAAATACTTCTAAAAAAAATGAAACTTAGACTTGCAAAAACATAGTATTTATGAGATATGTGAAAGAGAAGATGTTGTTCCTGGAAAAGGAAAAAAATGTGTAACAACCACCAACAAGTGGTTTTCAGTTGTTACCATTATCTACCCGCGCCTCCATAAGATTTTTTCACAGGAAACTTTATTTATTTATTATTAGTTTTTCTTCTTTTTTATTTTATTATTATTATTATTATTATTAATTTTTTATTTTTTTTGGTGTACCAACTGCCAATGAAAGTAGGTTTTCAACTATTACACTTATTGAAAATTTTAAAAATTTGGTAGCATGGGACAATTTTCCCCTACCCTCATAACTTGAAGATCAGACCCTAAGACAATGTTGACAAATTAATGCTTTGAGGTTTTTTTATGATATAACCAAAGATGATTCCCATTGGAAACTAATGGCATCCTGGCACTATCTATGGTAACTAACTTCACAATCTCATGGTCAAAGACTCTATCAACCTCATAAGAACCTAACCATCTGGTACAGAGCTTCCCCTTGAATTATTTGAATTGAGAAACATATAATAGAGCCCAATCTCCCTTCTGAAACACCTTATTTTTGATAAATTGATCATGCCACTTAGTACTCTGATGCTAGATTATGTCCATCTATTTGATAGTACCCAATCTATTTTTATATAATTCATTTAACTGATTCAACCAATTTTTTTGTGATGTGGCCAAATCTAGGTTCACTTGCAATAATATTCTGAGTGTTTTTACTTTGAACTCTATGGTAAATAAAGGATTTTTACCATACACTAATTCATATAGTGAAAATACCGTAGTGTTTCTCCATGTAGGTTTGTATTCCCACATTGCCTCTGGAAGTTTATCAGCCAAGTTTCTCTGGTTACTGGCCACAATATTGGTAAGAATTCCTTCAATAACCTTGTTAGTTATTTCCACTTGGCCATTCACGTGTGGATGATATGGTGAGGTAATTCTGTGACAGACCTTGTGTTTCTCAACTAGCCTTTGGATCAAATGAGAAGTGAATTGTGGTCTTCCACCTGTCACTAGTTCCTGACATACTATAAATCGAATAAAATTTCTTCAAACAGAAATTCTGAAATAACCTGTTCAATTACCCTGGTTAGTACCTTCACTTCAACCCACTTTGTGACATAGTATGTATAGACTAGGATGTAGGAGTTTTGATGAGAAGAATGACTAATTTCTCCAAGAATGTCTAAGGCCCACTTTTCTGATGGCTCCAAAACTATTTGAGGGTGCAATGGCATCTCATTTGACTAGAGTGGTTGACTCGTTCTTTGAAAACTATCACATCCCTTTACAAATTTCTCTGCATCCTGAAATATAATAGGCCATTAGTATCCTTTTGAAAGCACCTTATACCCTATCATTTTGTCTGCAAAATTTCCTCTATAGGGTTCTTCATGAAAAGCTCCGAGGATGTCAAAAATCACATCCTCCCTTACACAATGCCTGATCTAATTATCTGGTCCTTTGTAATAGATATATCCTTCCATCCATGAGTATCTTGCACTTTGGTGAACAGTTCTGATATTTTCTTTCGAGGACAAATGTTGTGGAAATATTCCTACAACAAGGTAGTTATCTATGTATACATAGCATGGCAAGTGAGTTGAAATAGCAAAAATATATTCATCTGGAAAGGAATACTCAACATACATGCATTCATTGTCAACAATAAGCCTAGAATAAAAATAAAGCACTACATTATCTTTCCTAGGTTTATCTAGTATTTTTATATCAAACTCTTGTAACAACATCAACCAACATATAAACGTACCATTAGTAACTGGTTTATTCCTTAAAAAATGAATCACTAAGTGGTCAATGTGCACAAATATTTGATACCCTGTAATGTAGTGCCTACATTTATAAATAGCATACACTACTGCAAGAAATTATTTCTCTATAATTGTATAGTTCAATTCTGTTGGAGTCAGATTCTTGCTAATGTATTACATGGCATATGGTTTATTGTCTTCTAGCTAGCCTAACAACCCCCACAACAATATCAGATGCATTTGTGGCTATGCAAAATGATATATTCTAATTTGTTCCTCGAAAAACAGGGGTTGCCGGTGACACACTTCTTTAACTCTGTAAAGGCCTACTCACATTTCCCCATCCAAACAAATTCCACATCTTTAGTAAGCAGAGAAAATAATGGGGCTTCAATATTTGAAAAAAATTCTATAAACCTTCTGTAATACCCTATTTTAGCACTCCACCGGATCTCTGAAGGCTGAGAAGGAGACCAACAAAGGTAACCATAGACTACTTTGGCCAAGTAGCTACCCTACTAGGTATGAGAGGGCTCTCTCTGAGATATCATAGTGAAATTTACTAGATAATGAGGATTTTATGCTAGGTATAGTAGCACTAGGGTTTTGATTGATTATTTTGGGTGTTGGATGGTGAATTAGGCCAGGGAAGAACAAGGTCAAGGAAAAAAAGATAAGAATTGCAGAGATATGATGGGGCAAGGTAGGCATATACATTAACACATTCAGGTATCTTTATGAGTGTGAGAGACTTCTAGGGTTTTCAAAAAGATCATGGTAATCATGAATTCTTTTCAATCAGAAGAAAATGAAACACAACTATGAAAATTACTCTAAAATAGAGCATCAAATAATAAATTATGCTTATCTAACTTAGGAATTAATCACATTGAGATATGGACATGAAAATGGAAAGAATAATACATTTAAACATATGGAAACATAAGAGGCAAAACTTCTAAAGAAACATGCCATAGGAATCCCACCAAAACAACTACAACTTTGTCTATTAGTTTCTGCCAAAATGACTGATTACACTAGTGTTCAAAGATCAATTACACAACATCCAACCCTTGCAATGAAAAATTAAATGAAATATATAGACCAAAGTAGCTTCTCCCCACTCTGAGAGGTCGAATCCATGACTTCTGGAGCTATTCCTCAAAGTCGTCAATTGGAATCCTAATGACTAAGGAAGTTAACCAACTCATCCCTATCTTTGATGAAACTGATTCACTTGACCCAAAATTACATATTTACGTGATTTATCTACCTCTAGTAACTATAAAACACATAATTACATTTAATTTTTACATTTACATCTATAAATATCCTTTGAATCCATCAATCAACTGAGAAAAAGTGAAAATTCTGAAGAAATCAACAGACTGTAAAAAGCGCAGTGTGGGCCTTCAAATCAACTTTTGACTACCTTTTGCAAGTCAAAATTGAGCCCAAGATAGCTCATTGGAAATATCTTGTATTAGAGTTGTCAAAAATTTCCTAAAGATCTAGAAATGATGGAGTGAATCTCCTTAAAAATGAAATCTCCCAAGATTGGTCAAATAACCTAAGGCTTAAAAAGGTGGCAGAAAGGTGTTTTTTATGAGGTTTTTGGGCTTTTACACATGTCAAAAACTCAGTTTTTGGAGTATCAATAGTAAAAACTTGATGTAGAGACCATTATATATCTAAACATGTATATTTTTTAGCATTTAGAGGCCTCCACAAAAAGAGCAGTGTGGCCCACACTGCGCTTTTTGCAGGGTGACAGTGCAAAAAGTTTGAAAAATTTGACCAATATGCTCAAAAAACTAAAAAATTGCCCAAAAACCTTCAAAATTGCTGGATGAAGTCTTGATGAAGTATGTCAAGCTACGAAGGAGGTGTTAGTGTCTCGTGATTTGGCAGATTGGTATACTAAATGACAGGGTAACATGGAACCAAGCTTTGGAGTCCAAGGACCTAGCCTTCCTAGACTCAGAGAGGGCTCTCTCTATTGAGTGCAAAGGATGTGTTATTTTTTCTCTAGGCTTTTTAATTTTAGGCTAGTTGTTAAGTGTAGGGTTTGTTGATTGTTTTGGTTGGGTAAGATGGTCAAGTGGAATAGGTGGAGTGAGATTATGTCAAAGCCATTGGGCTATGGAGTCAATAAAAGTCAAGGGTGTCTCAATAATGAATCAAAGTGCAAAGTAGGGCCAATTTAGCAAGGTGAAAGGATCCTTAAGGTTTATGAGTGAGGTGGAATGGACATCAAGTTTGTGAATTAGATAGGGCAAAGGGTAATCAAGAATCCTTTTTCAAATACCTAAGAACAAGGAGGTCTTGAATATGATCAACACAACATACTAAGCACGAGCTAGGGAAAACCATTTACTCTATGATAATATACTAAACCAATAAACATTCAAGATAAACATTTCAGTGAAACATAGAAGCATTAGAACTCCTAACTTTAGAAATTCATTTTCAGAATTTGGAGAAAACACACAAGATAGCACAATAACTCAATTTATGAAGAGGGAACTCCTAAACATCATAAAAAAAGCCATAAGAACTCTGAAATAAGTTGAATAAGCATGGACAAAGGGAGAGATCAAACAAGACCTCTTTGACTTAGCCTAGTAGACAATATTTCAAAGAAAAGGCTTCAGGATAGGGTTTTGAAAGCTTCCAACAAGCAGGGCATACTGCGAATCATATTTTTAAACTAACATACTAACGATACATGAAACAAAAACAAGTTTTAATGAACCTAAGGAGCAATCAAGAATTCCTTAACTAGACCAAACAGAATAAAACATCAAGGCTATAACAAACAAGAGGATTGAGGTGCCTCAAAGAGCATGTCTCAACCTATACTTTTCTGATTTATAGCAGCTAAGAGAAATGAAACATAATGATAACAAGGAAAACAATAGACAAAATAGGAAGACATCACCATTCACCAAGCTAAGGAATCCTGCAAACAAGCTTATCCATCATCAAGCCAAACAAGCCATTCATAAACTCCACAACTCCAATTTCTTCTCCAAGCTCATAAAACCATGTTTATTGCTCTCAAAGCTCATCAAATGCCAAAAAAATACATCATGGGGCCTCATGCTCTATTTATGGAGCAAAGGAGGACTAAAAACTTAAATATGGTAGGCAAATGTCAAATTCAACCATAAATGTCATTTATGGCCAAGAGATCATGCAAGGCCCAAGGCACATAATATCCTAAAAAGTAAATGCCAAAATAACTATTTGCACCTATTTCTAGAGTAATTAGCCTCAAAAAACTCAAAAGTATCTATTTGCAATAAATGAGTGTGTTTTATTGACTTTTGGTCCAAAACACACTAGGCAGTCAGATCTGTGCACGACGCCATTTCAGCAGGAAATAGGGTCTCTTGTGCCTGAGTTTTGGACCCCTTCCCGATACCGGAATTGGCTCTGTGATGGCTCATTGGAAAGCCTGATGAGTCTAATTTACAGAATTGCATGATTTGTCCTAAATGGGTGCCATTTTACTATTCAAAGACCAATTCTCCCAACACTTCTCTGCACGCAGCACCTGGTTTGAAAATGAGGCAGAAAGGTCAAAATTTTGATGTTGTTTGACCTTTTGGGGGGTCAAAAATGCTCCAAATGATCTGAAATTTGGTGAGAATACTCCTGGTGATGAGAGGAATCCAAAATTGCAAAGTTTGAAAGCTGAGGATGGACCAAATTTGTGCGTAGCACCTAGGGTGCTACATAGAGAGGCGTCAAAAATTCAAAAAGACAATTTTCTTAGAATTCCCTCAAATTTGGTGGACAATTTCTTCATGGGTTTTGAGAAGCATGTGGAAAATATTAAGCCATGTCTCTAATTTTTTCTTGGTATTTACCTTCTCTGAGTGCTTAAATTTCAATGAGGAGGTGTGATGGTGGTTTTGTAGGTGCCTTGATCTTTGGTGCTGTCACAAGCCTTTTCATTCTTGTCATGGCTTCCATGAGTCACCTCATGCCTCATTGGGTCACTGCTTTGTTGATCTTTAACATCATCATCATCATTTTCTTCCTCACTATTTTCCATGATGTCACTTTGGCCTTCAAATTAATCATCACCTTCTTCACTTGCCTCATCTTGACTCTGCCCTTCATAAATTCCCTTCTCTTTATCATTCCCTACACTGTCACTTTGATTTTATTTGTCATTTAGAGGTTGATTAGTGTCATGACAGTCATGATAGCTGTCATGACTGTCATGACTATTTCCTCGGCTACCTTGTTCATCATTGACTGTCTTATCAGTTCCATTGCCTTGGTCACTTCCTGCTTCTTCAAAATCTGTTTTAGCATCATCATTTCCTTGTCCTTGATCTTCTATTTCCTCATCATCTCCCTTCATGTCTTCATATTCATCATCTTCATTTATATTTTTAGTGTTTGCACTAAGATTAGGCTCACTATCATGCTCATGTACATTCTTCTCTTGGCTGTCTTGTGCACTTTCTTGTTGACTGTCATCTTCATTATTTCCTTAATTACCCCTATGTCTTCATCTTGGCCATTAGAAATACCTTTTTTTGCACTTGGGAGTGATTCCTTTGTATCATCACCATCACTACCTTGTTCCAAGTGTTCACTGTCTTTATCTTTGTGACTGCCATGTTTATCTCCCTCTTCCTTGTCATCATCATCATGCTGCTCTTCCTTATCAAACTCCGTGTCTGCCCCACTGTCTTCATCATTTCCACCATCATCTTCTTTTTCTTCATATTCAATATCTTCATCCATATTGTCAGTGTTTTCACTAGGACTAGGCTCACTGTCATGCTTATGTACATCTTTCTCTTGGTCGTCACGCTCACTTTCTTGCTAACTATGATCCTCATCATTTTCTTCATTTTTCTCTTGGTCTTCATCTTTCTCATTAGTAATGCCCTTTTCTATACTTTGGAGTGATTCATTGGTATCACTACCATCATTGTCTTCCTCCAAGTGCTTTGGCTTGTTAAACCTTTTCCCTTCATCACTATTGGTACTGATCTCTCCTCCAAACATAGTGGCTGATCTAGAACAAATTGGTGAGAGCCTTTAGGTCTAGGTAGGTCAAATGAGTGATGTGAGGGAAATTTTTAGCAAATGAGGGAAAAATGAATTAGGTCTAGGAATTATTTCAGATTTTAGAAGGAGGCTTAGCTTGATTTTAGTGTCTTTATGCTAATGATCACTCTTCACTTGGTAATTCCTTGCCCTAGAGGGTTAAATGATAGTTGGCCATGAAGATTAGGGTTTTAGTCAATTTAGGTTTTTTTGAATTTCTCCTTTTATTATGCATATAAAAATATCAATGGGAGGGAAAGAAAATGACTAGTAATCTTGCTTCACCCATGCAGGAACTTGGGGCAACTTCGAGAAGGAGAAAAATTTAGTTTTGGCAATTTTTGAGCAAATTTGACCAAGTCTCCTCTGTGCGTAGTGCCACTGTCTATGCACAGCGTCAGTCTATCTATGAAAAATGCAATGTTATTTAACACTAAACGTTCCTCCTCTATGTGCAGCACTATTTTGTCTATGCACAATGCCACTGCCTTTTCGCAGCGCCCACAAATTTTGCCAAAAATGACCTTCAGCCAAGAGTTATTTTCCAACTATGCGCAATGCCAATTTGCAGAAAGCATTTGGAGGCCTTCTCGGTGTCAGAATGAGCTCCGTGATAGCTCGTTGGAAAGCTTGTGGAGTCTAATTTCAAAAAATTATTCTTTTTTTTACATTTTCTTTCAATTTTCCTGTCCAAAAATGTATTTTTCCAACATTGGTCAAAAAGTGCTGAATGATGGTATAGAAATGCAGAGTGCTGGTGCAGATAACGTTTGGGGGCCTTCCTTAACTCCATATTTAGCTCATGATAGCTCATTGGAAATATATTCAAGTATAGTTGTCTTTTGACTCATCAAGAAAGTCATGTGGACACTCCAATTGTGAGAAAACATTATTTTCCCAAGGTCACTCTAGCAATGTAGAAATTCTCTTGGGACACCTGTGTTTTTGATATTGCTCCCAAAACATGATACCTGTGTAAAAAATGAAGGAGTTTTTTCTTCTTGGGCCTATATTGGAAACAATACTCTCTCACTTTTGTCAAATTCCTCTCTATTTGGTCAGAAACATAGTTTTAAGAAAAACTAGCCCTATGTGTGACACATGGCTTGTCTCTTGGAATGAATTTTTGGAAAATGATGGAGGCATGATGTTTATGAGCTGGTATGGATTATGACTTCTGACATGATCTATCGAATGAATCCTTTGCTCTTGTGCCTCTTTTTTATATCAAATCCTAGCTTAGATGGAAGAGGAAATTAGGGTTTGGTGTAGGGGATTTAGGATTGCCTTGCAGAGGGAGGGGAATGAATGGGTTAAGGGTTGTTTAAATTATTGGGGAAATTTTGGGCTATAGATATAGATGTTAGATAGTAGGGGAAAGTGGAATTTAAAGAATTGAGTAAGGGGAAAGGGTCCAAAAGGGAAAAACAAAAGCCTAGTCTCGAAAAGTGTCAAATTGTAGCGAAAGCTAGGTTTTGTAGAAAAATGATGAGTTTGAGGGATAGGAGTGATGGGAAGTGTTTATGAAGGTATATTAATGACAGGAGGAGGTGTAAGAACATCAGGATACAAGCCATGTTTATGTTTAACCATGGAGGTCATGAAACCAAGAAAAATGCCCTTAAAAACCCTAGATGGACAATGGAGGAGTTAGGCAAATCAAAATAGAGGGTTGAGGCCAAAGGTGACATAAAAAAGAAAAAATGAGTGACATGAGCCTATGATGGGTCTATCTAGGATGGGTAAATTGAGCTTGACATGATGGGATGGTGAAATAGTGAATAAATTTATCTTAAGAATGATGAAGGTAGTGAGATTTCTAGAACTCACTATGTTCATGAACATTGTTTCTAGAAATCCAGAACCTATACTTAGTCATATTCAAATAGTGAAAATTATGGATGAATAATAGTGGCTCCACTTGGGGAGGGCATCTCATTTTCAGGAGGTGTCCAAAACTTTCAGATCTCTTGGTTTGTGAAGACTAGTGCCTCATCCATTGGGCAAATTCTTACCTCTTCACTTGCTAATGCTTGCTTGAAGTTATGATCTCAATAATCTGAAAGACATGATTAGCTCAAATTCATCTCTACCTACCCAACCTACTTGCCTAACATTTTCTTCTTCCTTGGGTGCACTTGGACTAGAAATCCCTTGACATTTTCTTCTTTTGAAAGAAAAACAAACTATCCACTTCTACTCTTATCACTTCCAAGAGTTCAGATTGGGCTAGTGAACTCTTTTTATTCTCTACCTAGACTATTTGACTATGAAGATTAAGATGTATGAAAGACTTCATTTTCTAAGCTATAAACATGAAATTGAAAGCATGGTTTAAATCAGGATTAGGCAATCTAACTTACCATGAGTTGTGGCATAAGAACAAGCTACACAGAAACATTATTTTTCATAAAAGTAAAAATAGGAAGATAAGGGCCGTGATCTATCATTTGTTATGCATCCTCATCTTCCTCTTTGGTTCGGTTTTGAGCATGTGGAACCAATATCTTTTCATTTTCTAATCTATCCTTTTTTACAAGTCAAGTTTGAATGATTTAACAAACTCTCTTTCACTTACTTATCAGCAATAAATTTAAAACATGATTCAGCCATAATTAGGCTAGATGACTAAAACAAGACTTCTTTATGCACTAGTAGTGGTATTTAGGCTTACACACTTTCAGTAGTTCTATTTTTTGGGTACGAGGCTTTACCTCTTTTCAAATATGCCCTCTTTTTCTACCTTTCTCTGTTTTTGTGTTTTTTCATTTTTTCCAAACAACCTAGAACTAAAAATATGCTCACAAGGCTGAGCTTATTTTGCATACCTATCTATCCTAATCTAACCTATACATGATATACATTCATTTGGTGAACTCCCTTTTCCAATATAACCAATCAAGTAGATGATTCCATGATTGATCTTATTTCATCTCTTTGAGAGTGTTGAAGAAACCAAAAGGCCACTTCCACCACACTTGTTTTCAAACAGTAATGCTTAAAATTTTTCTCACACTTTGCAACAAAATATTCTTGGCAGAACACACTCCTCCTTTAGATTTCTCAAGGAAAACAATAAATGGATCTTGGAATAAGACCTGATCTAGAGGATTTGAGACATAAGCTTCATTCAGGACTACTCCTTCCACTTGGCTATGCTTGGGACTCTTTTGCGAAAGAAACTCCACCTCTTCCTCATGATCATATCAACTTGTAGATTCATCATATGTGGAAATGTTATCCTCTAACAAACCTGATGTGCTTTGATAGAGTGGGCTGAAATATACGTGAAGGCCATCATATTGATGAGTAGGAGCACTCTTTGGCAACAAATATTCTCGAGAAAAAAGTGCAACAACTTTCTTGTGATCATCAATTTCCATGCCTTCATCTACAATTTGTAATCCAAAGGAACTTGGTTGCTGCAAAACTAGATTTAAGGAGGATTCTGTATCCAAAATGATTTCCTCAACCATTTCAGGAAAACGCTCCTCATTGAAAACTTTCTCAAGAATCTCAGCATCCTCCTCAATCTGACAACAAAGCTGAAAGAATGCTAATTTCCAACTATGTGAAAGTTATTTCTGATGGACTGAGGTGAAGTAGAGCAAAGATTCAAAGACTCTTCACTTACTTCTAAACTTTCAAGGCTTTCATCATTAGTGTCATAGGTGACCTATCTTGGCTGATTACTGCTTTCAATCTAATGATAGTGAACTTCATCCCTCAAATCAATTGTTGATGGCTCTACAAGGTTAGCTTCTATTTGGAGAACATCATCATTATCAGATTGATCAAAATTTGGAGAATTACCAACATAAATAATTTCACCAATCAAACATATTGGGTTACCAGTCTATTCTTCTTTGAACTGATCTACAAGTTCACTTTCTAATCTATGGTAGATGGAATTAGTAGGAGGAGGAACATGAATGCTTTGTTCATATGAAGGCTTAGACGCTAGCTGAATGTTTAGCATTTGATTTGTTTCCTCTTCAGTCAAAAGAGGAGGAAATTTTATATTTATTTGGATAGAAGTACCACAGTTCTCTTTATCTTGTGAAGGCTAATTTTGAGGCTTAACATTTTCTTGAGCCTCACCTAGAAGATATGGTGAATCATTACCTATGCCTTTAGATAGATTCTGTGGGTTTCCTTCTATTTTTTGATTGGGTTCTAACTCCTCTAAGTTGTCATGATACCTATCTTGAGAATGAAATGCATGGAGTTCTTCTAATAAATCTTCAGGATTCAAATTCCCTAAATCCTCATCAATGTTTACAAGGTGTTGTATGAAATCTTCAGATTGATCACAACAATTTTCAGCTAATGATAAATATGGACAATATTCTTTATAACGTTCATAAAACACCTTGTGGAAATATTTCAAGGAAAACAAGCTACCAGATTTTAGCCATTCATACCATTCTCTTGCCTTACCCTCTAGAGTTGCCATAAACATTTTCATGAGGCAGTCCTCATGCCATTCAACCTTTAACCTCCATACATGTGTATGAAATTTGATGAGATGTAAAAAGGGGTCATCAAACTTTTCATCTTGAAATATAGGCAGGTTTTTCATCCAATTCATTTGAGGAATTTTGTGTGGGAATCCAGGGATATGATCTCTACTCATTGGAGCATATCTCCTCTGTATCCTTAGATCTATATTTGTTAATGAGAAAGGGTCACTATTTTTTTTCAACTAGTCTATATTTCTCTACCAGTGGAGTCATTAGCTCTATTGAGGGTTGTGGAGTCACCAGGTGGAAGATTTGAACTTTGCTGTCCACCATTAACATGATTGGGATTGCTCAATGCATTGCCAGGGGAGTCTATGAGAGCTAGTGGGGTCAACATGGCTACTGAAGACTAGTGGAGTTGCCATGTGGATGATGTTTACTGTTTTAAGGATGTTCTTATTGTCCACCATCAACAACTAAATACCAATCTAAGGATGTTTGATGGTTTTCTAAGGTCTTAAGGTTATCTAAGTTGTTATTTTCTCAGAGTCTCACTGTGATCGCCAGAATGTTAGTGTGGCAATGAGGTGGCATATTAACCACCAGATACTATTAGTCAAGGGTTTCTAAATCTTCTAAGAATTGTTTAAGCATGAACCTACTTAGAAGGTCCCATCGTGATCGCCAGAATGTTAGTGTGGAGATGAGGTGGCAAATTAACCACCGATTACTATCAGTCAAGGGTTTTCGAAGTCCTAAGGGATGCTTAGATTGTCACTAACTTAGAAGGTCCCATCGTGATCGCCATAATGTTAGTGTGGCGATGAGGTGGTAGATTAATCGCCATATATGATCAGTCAAGGGTTTCTAAATATTTTAAGGAATGTTTAAGCATGAACTTACTCAGAAGGTCCCACCGTGATCGCCAAAATGTTAGTGTGGTGATGAGGTGGAAAATTAACCACCTGATACTATTAGTCAAGGGTTTCTAGAGTCCTAAGGGATGCTTAGATTGTCACTAACTCAGAAGGTCTCACCATGATCACCAGAATGTTAGTGTCCCGTGATTTGGTAGATTGGTATACCAAATGACAGGGTAACATGGACCCAATCTTTGGAGTCCAAGGACCTAGCCTTCCTAGAATTAGAGAGGGCTCTCTCTATTGAGTGAAAAGGATGTGTTATTTTTTCTCTAGGCTTTTGATTTTAGGCAAGTTGTTAAGTGTAGGGTTTGTTGATTGTTTTGGTTGGGTAAGATGGTCAAGTGGAATAGGTGGAGTGAGAGTATGTCAAAGCCATTGGGCTATGGAGTCAATAAAAGTCAAGGGTGTCTCAGTAATGAATCAAAGTGAAAAGCAGGTCCAATTTAGCAAGGTGAAAGGATCCTTAAGGTTTATGAGTGAGGTGGAATGGAAATCAAGTTTATGAATTAGATAGGGCAAAGGGTAATCAAGAATCCTTTGTCAAATACCTAAGAACAAGGAGGTCTTGAATATGATCAGCACAAGATACTAAGCATGATCTAGGGCAAACCATTTACTCTATGATAATATACTAAACCAATAGAAATTCAAGATAAACATTTTAGTGAAACATAGAAGCATTAGAACTCCAAAATTTAGAAATTCACCTTCAGAATTTGGGGAAAACACACAAGATAGCGCAATAACTCAATTTATGAAGAGTGAACTCATAAAAATCATAAACAAAGTCATAATAAATCTGAAATAAGTTTAATAAGCATGGAAAAAGGCAAATATAGAACGAGGCCCCTTTGACTTAACCTAACAGATAATATTTTAAAGAAAAGGCTTCACGATAGGGTTTTGAAAGCTTCAAACAAGCAGGGCATATCGTGAATAATATTTGTAAACTAACATACTAACCATTCATGAAACAAAAAAAAAATTTAGTGAATCAAGAATTCCTTAAGAATAAGAAATAGAATAAAACATCAAGGCTATAACAAATAGGAGGATTGAGGTGCCTCAAAGAGCATGTCTCAAGCTATACTTTTCTGATTTATAGCAGCTAAGAGAAATGAAACATAATGAAAACAAGGAAAACAATAGAAAAATTAGGAAGAAATCACCATTCACCAAGCTAAGAAATCCTTCAAACAAGCTTCTCCATCATCAAGCCAAACAAGCCATTCATAAACTCCACAACTCCAATTTCTTCTCCAAGCTCATAAAACCATGTATATTGCTCTCAAAGCTCATCAAATGCCAAAAAAATACATAGGGGCCTCATGCTCTATTTATGGAGCAAAGGAGGACTAAAGCCCTAAATATGGTAGGAAAATGTCAAATTCAACCATAAATGTCATTTATGGCCAAGAGACCATGCAAGGCCCAAGGCACATAATATCCTAAAAAATAAATTCCAAAATAACTTTTTGCACCTAATTCTAGAGTAATTAGTCTAAAAAATCTCAAAAATATCTATTTTCAATAAATGAGTGTGTTTTGATGACTTTTGGTCCAAAACACAATCGGCAGTCTCTGTGCACAGTGCCCTTTCAGTAGAAAATAGGGTCTCTTGTAGCTAAGTGTTGGACCCCTTCCCGATAACAGATTTGACTTTGTGATGGCTCGTTGGAAAGCCTGATGAGTCTAATTTCCGTAAATGCTTGACTTGTCCTGAATGGGTTCCATTTGTATATTCAAAAACCAATTCTCCAAACACTGCTCTGTGCGTAGCACCTGATCTGAAAATGAGGCAGAAAGGTCAAAATTTTGATTTTTTTTGACATTTTGGGGGGTCAAAAACGCTCCAAATGATCTGAAATTTGGTGAGTAGACTCCCGGTGATGAGAGGAATAAAAAAATGTAAAGTTTTCAAGTTAGGGATGCACCAAATTTGTGCATAGTGCCTAGGGTGTTATGCAGAGAGGCCTCAAATGTTCCAAAAGTCAAAATTTGATCAGAATTCCCTCAAATTTTGTGAACAATTTCTTCACGAGTTTTGAGAATCTTGTGGAAAATCTTGAGCCATGTCCCTAATTTTTTCTTGGTTTTTACCTTCTTTGAGTGCTTAAATTTCAATGAGGAGGCGTGATGTTGGTTTTGTAGGTGCCTTGACCTTTGGTGTCATCACAAGCCTTTTCATTCTTGTCATGGCTTCCATGAGTCACCTCATGCCTCATTGGGACACTTATTTGTTGATCTTTATCATCATCATCATCATTGTCTTCCTCACTGTTTTCCATGTTGTCACTTTGCCTTCAAATTGACCATCACCTTCTTCACTTGCCTCATCTTGACTCTGCCCTTCATAAATTTCCTCCTCTTTATCATTCCCTGCACTGTCACTTTGATTTTATTTGTCATTTAGAGGCTGATTAGTGTCATGATAGTCATGACAGCTGTCATGACTATCATAAATATTTCCTCGGCTATCTTGCTCATCATTGACTTTCTTATCAGTGACATTGCCTTGGTCACCGCCTGCTTCTTCAAAATCTATTTTAGCATCATCATTTCCTTGTCCTTGATCTTCTATTTCCTCATCATCTCCCTCTGTGTCTTCATATTCATCATCTTCATTTCTATTTTCATTGTTTGCATTAAGACTAGGTTCACTGTCATGCTCATGTACATTCTTCTCTTGGCTGTCTTGTGCACTTTCTTGCTGAATTTCATCTTCATTATTTCCTTCATTATCCACTGTGTCTTCATCTTTCTCATCAGAAATACCTTTTTTGTATCATCACCATCACTTCCTTGTTCCAAGTGTTCACTATCTTTATCTTTGTGACTGCCATGTTTATCTCCCTCTTCCTTGTCATCATCATCCTGCTACTCTTCCTTATCAAACTATATGTCTTCCCCATTGTCTTCATCATTTCCACCATCATCTTCTTTTTCTTCATATTCAATATCTTCATCCATATTGCCAGCGTTTTCACTAGGACTAGGCTCACTGTCATGCTTATGTACATTTTTCTCTTGGCCTTCATGTTCACTTTCTTGCTGATTGTGATCCTCATCATTTTCTTCATTGTTCTCTTGGTCTTCATCTTGCTCATTAGTAGCACCCTATTTTTTACTTGGGAGTGATTCATTGTTATCACTATCATCATTTTCTTCCTCCAAGTGCTTTGGCTTGATATACCTTTGGCCTTCATCACTGCTAGTATTGATCTCTCCTCCAGACATAGTGGCTGATCTAGAACAAATTGGTGAGAGCCTTTAGGTCTAGGTAGGATAAATGAGTGATGTGAGGGAAACTTTTAGCAAATGAGGGAAAAATGAGTTAGGTATAGGAATTATTTCAGAGTTTAGAAGGAGGCTTAGCTTGATTTGAGTGCCTTTATGCTAATGATCACTCTCACTTGGTAATTCCTTTCCCTAGAGGGCTAAATGATAGTTGGCCATGAAGATTAAGGTTTTACTCAATTTAGGTTTTTTTTGAATTTATCCTTTGATTATGAATATAAAAATATCAATGGGAGGGCAAGAAAATGACTACTAACCTTGCTTCACTCATGCAAGAACATGGGGCAACTTTGAGGAGGAGAAAATTTTAGTTTTGGCAATTTTTGAGAAAATTTGACCAAGTCTCCTCTGTGCATAGTGCCACTATCTATGCACAGCACCAGTCTATTTGTGCACAGTGTAGTGTTATTTAACACTGAACCTTCCTACTCTGTGTGTAGCGTTATTCTATCTGTGCGCAACACCACTGCCTTTTCGCAGTGCCCAGAAATTTTGCCAAAATTGACCTTCAACCAAGAGTTATTTTCCAACTGTGCACAGTGCCAATTTGCAGAAGGCATTTGGAGGCCTTCCCGGTGTCGGAATGATCTCCGTGATAGCTTGTTGGAAATACTATGGAGTATAATTTCGAAAATTATTTTGGTTTTACATTAGGTGTCAATTTACCTTTCTAAAAATGGATTTTCCCAGCACTGGTCAAAAAGTGTTGAATGATGGTGCAGAAATGCAGATTGCTAGTGCAGAAAATGTTTGGGGGCCTTCCTTAGCTCTAAATATAGCTCATGATAGCTCATTGGAAATATATTCAAGTATATTTTTCTTTTGACTCATCATGCAAGTCATTTGGACACTCCAGCTGTGAGAAAACCTTATTTTCCCAAGGTCACTCCAGCAGTGCAAAAATTCTCCTGGGACACCTATGTTTTTTATATTGCTCCGAAAACATGATACATGTGTAAAAAATGAAGGATTTTTTCCTTATTGGGCCTATATTGGACAAAAACCTCTCTCACTTTTGTCAAATTACTCTCTGTTTGGTCAGAAACATAATTTGAAGAAAAACTGGCCCTAGGTGTGAAACATGGCTTGTCTCTTGGAATGAATCCTTGGAAAATGATGGACGCATGATGTTTATGAGCTGGTATGGAATTATGATTACTGAAATGATAAATAAAATGAATCCTTTGCTCTTGTGCCTCTTTTTCATATCAAACCGTAGCTTAGTTGGAAGAGGAAATTAGGGTTTGGTGCAAGGGATTTAGGACTACCTTGCAGAGGGAGGGGAATGAAGGGGTTAAGGGTTGTCTAAATTCTTGGGGAAATTTTGGGGGATAGGAATAGATGTTAGAGAGTAGGGGAAAGTGTAATTTCAAGAACTAAGTAAGGGGAAAGAGTCCAAAAGGGAAAAACACTGGCCTAGTCTCGAAAAGTGTCAAATTGTAGCGAAAGGCTAGGTTTTGTAGAAAAAGGATGAGTTTGAGGGATAAGAGTGATGGCAAGTGTTTATGAAGGTAAATTAAGGATAGGAGGAGGTGTAAGAACATTAGGATACAAGCCTTGTTGATGTTTAACCATGGAGGTCATGAAACCAAGAAAAATTCCCTTAAAACCCCTAGAGGGACAGTGGAGGAGTTAGGCAAAACAAAATAGAGGGTTGAGGCCAAAGGTGACACAAAAAAGACAAACTGAGTGACATGAGCCTATGATGGGTCTATCTAGGATGGGTGAGATGAGCTTGACATGATGGGATGATGAAATAGTGAAGAAATTTATCTTAAGGATGATGAAGGTAGTGAGATTTCTAGAACTCACAATGTTCATGAGATTTGTTTCTAGAAATCTGGAACTAATACTTAGTCATCTTCAGATAGTGAAAATTATGGATGAATAACATGAGGCATCAACAAGTAAGTTAGGTCTACCCTTCTCATTTTTCTTGTTTAGGTTTTCCTTGAGCTTATCCTGCAACAGTTTAACCTTGAGATTGAAAATCTTCTTTCTAGTATGATAGTGGTCAACCATGTGCCTCAAAATCTGGTTGTCCTTAGTTTCCTTATGAAGGAGCTTCTCCAGGTGTATGTTCACTCTATCAACCCAAACTTCTCTGTCATCATTGATTTCTCTTGCAATTATTTCCTCAAAGGTGATTTCTTCTACCTCATGTTTTTCCTACTCCAATGCTCTTTTAATGCCTCTTGTTTTTGGCCACTCCCTGGTGATCTTGGCCTCATCCTCATCATAATCATCATGTTCCATCACTCCTTTTCCTTTGAAATCTTTCCTCTTAGCCTTCAACAACTCCATTTCCAAGAGTAATTTTTTTTCATTCAATTGTTAGTTTTCTTGCTCAAGAAAGGAGATGAAAAACTGTGCCCTTGCCAAATTATCTTGCAAATATCTTATTTTGGAATCTTTCTCTTTGATGACTAGGTTTGAAGTTTCATGATCATCTTGGAAATCCAATTCCACCAAGTCAATCTTCCTCGTGGTGGGTTTTTTTCTCTAGTACAATTGCCTCTTGCTGCCTGTGATATTCCTATTTTGTTGATGAAGAAGGCAAGGCCCCTTCCACAATCTATGGAGAAAACACTTGCCTATGTCCTCTCTGATAGGTTTTCAGCTCTTTGACCTTTTTATTTTCTTGACTGCAGCACTACTAGATGACCTAGTTTTCTTGTGAGAAACTAATGCTGATGGTGGAATAGGTCTAGCAGATTGATTTGGTGGTGTAGTGAAGACCTTTGCCTCAATGAAAGTCTCCCATGCAATATTTGACTATTTGAGGTGATGAAGGACAATGATTTTAATGAGTGAATTATGAAAGAGGTTCTTCATTTGATTCTTATACTCTCTGTTCTGCACTATGTAGGCCATCTTGTCCATGCTCATGTACAAATAATAGGGAATGTTGAGAAATTTCACCCTAGTTAAATGCATGAGTAACCTGATGTGGTAGCTGTAATGCCTAGGGAATCTACCTTGACAAGTGAAATATTTCATGATGATATTCATCATGGGAGAAAAATTATTCACCAAATGACCAAAAGGAAAGAAGTGTGATGCCTGTGGAAAAAGCGCAGCGATGGACCCTGAACTTGGTATTTGGAAGGAAAATTCGATTTTTTGCTTAGGTAACTTAGAGAGCTCGATGCTAGAGAATGAAAATGAGTGAATTTTGGTCTTTGAGGGCCTTTTATACTTGGAGAAATATCATTAAATAGCCTTGGGCCCATATTTCCTTTTCTCAAAATCAAATTTACATTGATTTTTACCTTTAACCTTTGAATTTGATCTCAAACTTTATCTTTTGATGGCTTATGAACATTGAATGGCGTTTTGGAACCTTGATCTTTATTGATGGAAATTTGAGTGTGTGTAGATACTTGGAACTTTGAAGCACTTATTACAAATTAGGAACATAAAATTACATTTTCCTTTGAATTCAAATTTACTGATGAAATTTATTTATTCTTACTCCTTCACTTGCTAGAATTTTATGGCATGAAATGATGATTTGATGACCTTGGAACCCTATGACCTAATGGAGACTCTGGAATGAATGAAACCATGATGAAAATTAATGTAATGATGATGAAAACTCATGACTAATGGTACACTCAGTTGAGAGGTGAAATTAACAAACAAGTAGTAAAATTTTGGAAGGAGTGAAATTAGACCTAAATCTACATACATTGACCAAATTTTTGCATGATGACCTAATGGAATGAAAAAAATTTCACAATGGGACCCTAACATAACATGATAAGAGTCTATTTGATCACTGGTGGCAGGATGCAAAAACTGACACTAACACCCTACATGTCCCAGAAAAATATGTACCTCTTTTGTATTTTGGGAACTGGAATTTTCAGAATTACTTCTATCTTAGCAGCGTCAAATTTTATTCCTACAAGAGAGATAAAATGCCCAAACAAAATACCTTCATTCATCATCATGTGACATTTTTTAGTGCTTAAAGCAACATTAGTGTGTACACATTGTTCTAGCACTTTTTCAATATTGGCTAATGTGATTTCAAAGCCATCACCATAAGGTGTAAAGTCGTCCATGAATACTTCTAAACAATCATTTAAAACATATGAAATTATCCCCACTATTTCCCTTTGGAAGGTCATTGGCACATTACAGAGTCCAAAAAAGAGAACTCTATATGAAAAAGTCCCCCAAGGGCAAGTAAAGGTGGTTTATATTGATCCTCTGAGGAAATATGTATCTGATTATAACCACTAAAACCATCTAGAAATGAAAATAATTTCTTTCCAGAAAAGCTTTCAAGGACCTATTCTATGAATGGAAAAGCGAAGTGATCTTTTTGAGTGGATTTTTTAAGTTCTCTATAGTCTATAGAGACTCTCCACTTGCCATTATTTTTAGTAACAATAACAAGTGGAGATACCCATTGACTATAAAAAATGGGATAGATGAAGTTGGAATTTAGGAGGTCTTGCAATTCTTCTTTTACTACTTCCTTAAATATTGGGTTCATGTGTCACTGTGGCTACCTAACTGGATTGTAGTCTTATTTTAAATAGATATGGTGAGTGCATAGGCTAGGATGAATTCATTTCATGTCTGTGTAATCCCATCCAAATGCCTTTTTATATTTTTGTAACATTTGTAAGAACATTTTGTTCTATTCAGGAGTCAAATTAGGATTAACATTCAAATTTTTGCTTGGTTCTATTTCAACTGAGCTTATCTTGATATTAGTAGTGGTCTTCATATCTTCTAGGCTCAAATATTCCATAAAATATTTTTCCCCAAAGTCTTCAATGGAAGTAACAACAAGGGAATTACTGATAAAACCATTAATAATATCATCTTTTGTTTCATCCTTAAAACATTGAGCTTTGCCGAGAGTGAGAAGTGGTTTTGAATAATCTGATTTAGGTTCAAATTCATCCCATAAGGGATTTCCCAAATCCTTACGTGGTTTTGTAGGGTAGTAAATGCTAAGGTTCTTCATGTACTGTCAATCTGAGATTGCCATGAAACTAAACTTACAACCTATAAATGCATTTGTAGTGTCCAACCAGGGACTTCCCAATTCCAGGGGATGCCCACCTAGATTTGATTTTGTTTGTAAGATAATAAAGTATGTCATATATCTCTAGGAATCCACTGTGATGACTACATATTCTATTTCCCCTTCTTTTTTAACACGTGACCTATCTACTAGTTATAGCACTATAGGTGTTTGTCTTAGCCTGTGCAACCCTAAAGTGGAAAATATTTACTCAGTCATTACATTGTTTGTTTCCCCTAAATCAATTAATTTGTTTCGAATGCACATCTCATTAATATAAAAAACCACTGTGGGGTTCACTGGATCATTTTATTTAGTCAAAGGAGGCTAGCCAGTCATTAGTTCCAATAATTTTCCCATCACATGGATAGTGACAGGGTCGTAAGGCTTCCTTCCATGTTTTCTAATACATAGGTCCCTTACTATTTTCACATATATGGGAACATCCTTAATGGCTTGCAACATGGGAATCCTTATGTGTATATTCTTCAGCTCTCTAAGAAAATCATATTCGGGTTGTGAAATCATCCTAGTTTCTGATAATCTTTGTGGATATGGAGGGTCATTAGTTACTATAGTAGTTGGGTTGATTATTACATATGACATATAAACATTAATTGAATCAACTGTTGCATGTGTATCAACGTCATTTTGTCTTGCTGTAATGGTTTCGTCAGAATCCATAAGACCATCCCTAGGGGATTCACGTTCCTGTTCACTAACGAAAGGGGAGGTTTTTTAATTTACTACTTTTACCGATAAGAGGTAGATATCATTGCATTCAATAGGGGTAATGTAGTAATTATGGAAAGAATTGGGGGCTTCTAAATTCTAGGGTGGCTTATTATTTGGGTTAGGGTTAGGCTTTATAGGTAATTGGGGATGTATGGGAGGAGTAGTAGTAGAAGATGACACAAGAGGTGGAAATTGTAATTGTTTCTACATTGGTAATGTGAGAGAGTTTCCTCTCCAATTCTGAGGCCAAGGGTATGGCGGAGATGGGGGTTATTGAAAATATGGAGAAGGAGACCATTGATTCCACAGTGAAGGGAACTGAGCTAGGGGAGGTGTAAGACACTTCTATGGAAACTAATAAGTATTATATATATTATTACACGATTTAAAAGAAAAATATTGGGACATACCTGGTGGTTATCGTTGCAAAGGTTTCCTAGATCCAATGAAGTAAGAAGACTGGAATTCCTTTCCTGATTCATTGAGTACTTGATTTAGTGTTAGAAACTCTGGGAAATGACCTATAGAGTGCTCCAAGTCGCATGTATTGCAAAATCTAATGTTGTTGAACCTGCAATTCTTATAGGAATTTTTGTCTTTACACTTTAGGTAGAACACGGAAAAATCCTTCTCAACTTCATCCTATGATTTTTTCACTTGTGATATTGTCAATTGGGAAGATAAGGTATTGAGAAGATAGGTCTTGATATTTTCAAACATGTTTCCAATATCATCTCTCATCACACTTCCATTTGTGTATTTTTTTATTCTGATAAAGGTGTCCTATGTCATGCTTCTTCCTTGCGATGATCCTCATGAACACCTTAAGAAAAGTTTTACTATTTCTTCATATGGTTCCTGAGATATATCCCCTTCAACTAATAGATTCAGTATATAAAGGCAGTCATCTCTCATCCCTTGAATAAATATTGTGTTAAATATTTCTAGATACAAATCACCATGATTAGAACTTTGTAGATTAAAATAAAATTGTTATACATAATATTCCAGGCTCTCATCTTCCTTCTGCATTATCCTGAACAATTCCTCTTTCGATTTCCTGGTTTGGCAATAATCCTAATATTTTTCGAAGAACGTGTTCTTCATATCTCCCAATGTCCAGATAGTAGTAGATCCAAGTACCATAAACCATATCAGTGTTGCACCTTTCAAAGTTGTAGGGAATAATTTTAGTTTATGATAATCTAAAGTGTAGTCATAAATTCTGCATAGAACATCAAATACTAACAAAAAGGTAACAACATATAATGAATCTGGTGTAACAACATATAATGAATATGAAAACATAAGTGTTTATGTGCTACAATCTATGCAACAAAAAAAAGAAATCCACACCAATATAAAGAAAGAAATTAATATACTACTATTGCAATCCCTACTAAAGATGAGGGCCCTTCCTCCCTAATAGGGTGCAAAGATGGAACAAAAAATAATTAAGGATTCAATAGGGAATTTGTAAAAACATCATGAGATGCAAATTGTATTAAAATAATTGAAGAATACAAGATCAAAATTTCAATATTTTTCTTGTGTTGCTGTCCCCTCCTTATCAGACAAAGCCTTTTTATAAAATATTTTATAAGCCCCAAAATTAGGAAATGAATTAGTTATGAGAATCTCATGATTCTCATGCTAACCAAATTATAGTAAAATAGAAGCTGTTACAGACTATTTCGAATTAAAATAACTATTATGGTTACTGTTAATATGAATCTTGATTCAAGGTGTACGAAAAAAGACCACTTTAGCTGCGCATAACAAACATCCCTAACAACATAAATGATTGCTAATATATTCAGATCTGTAGTTAGATGATCAAGACAAATGCTGCAAAAATCTATATCTATGCATTAGAAGACATTAAACAGTAGAAAAATAATATTTACTCCATAGATCCAATAGACAAGACAAGAATATATACAATGAAATTTTATTAATGGCACTTGGGAGGAAAACACAAAAGGGTGTTCCTTGTCCTCCTCAGTGGGATGGGTTCTTGTAAGTCCTCAACACTTCAGATTTAGAATTCCTCTCTCTTGATGGTGTAGAAAACCCAGAAAAAAAATGGAAAAGTATGGCTATGATTGTGGATCAATAGCCAGACCAAGTGTTGAGATCCAGAGTGATCTTTAGGCAACAAAAGGTGAGAAATGAATGGGAAAACCCTTCTATTTATAACAAAATATTGAGTTAGTTTAGAGATTGGTGCATAATTAAAATATTATTAACCAAATCTAGATACAACTTTTATGGAATATTTTATTATATTTTTTGGAGGGAAAAGGAATTTGACTTGAGTCAAATCCCCGTATTTGTAAATAATAAATAAATAAATGATTTAGTTATCATTTTAAGGATGTGATTAAGTAGTAATAAATAAATAAATGATTTATTTATCATTTTAAGGATATGGTTGAGTAATAATCAAATAAATAATGATTTATTTTATTATATAAGGGTGAATTAGTCATATTTAACAAAGAATATTATTTAAATAAGATTTAAACAATTATTATTTAGAAAATAATAAGATAAATAATGATTTATCTAATAAATTTCCTTGCTTTGGGTTAAATATAGCCAGATATATTAATTAAACTACTGTTTAACTAATTATTTCTTGAAGAAAATCAAACAAATATATATTTATTTAATATTTCCTTATGGAGTTTCCTGTTTAGACCACAAACAACTTAATAAAGATGATTTACTAAGTTATTTTCATAGTGAAAGCAATTTTACTTGGAGTAAAATTGGTCTTACATGATGTACTTGGGTCCATCTAATGATAATAGGTTAGATGAAGAAAAAATGGTGTAACAGATTGCCCCCAGCGTGCGAGCGTTAGGAGCTAATAGTATGACCGAAGTATGTTGTAAGAACTCAATCACTAGACATCGAAGGGGAAGTCAAAGAGAGAGAAGTATAAGGTAAACCAAAGTGCTGTAAGAACTAGACCTTGAGCAGGTGACTTTTAGGTGCGAAAAGTCTTTTTTGATGAGTGAGTACCTGCTATAGGCAGTGGGGGAGGCATACCTATGCCTACCGAGGCAATAGTACAAACAATAAGGCGCCCGGAAAACCATGGAACACAATAATAAAGCATATGCTGGCCTAAACATGAGCCAGATGAATAACACGATAATGAATCCCACATGCATATTGTGCCTAGGATAATAGCGAGGACTTTATACAATAATATCTGAGTATATGAGATATAAATACAATTGAGATGCCCCTGAAAACAGGAAAGGGCTCTAAAAATCTGACTGATACATGCAAACAAAAAGGCACTGCAAGCGGCTGAGGCTGACATCATCAAATGTATGGAGCTGCATAAAAGGCTGTAAATAAGATTTCATATGAGTGTGTGGGGGGCTACCTGTAGGGCCACCCTCTCATGAGGACTGAGACATCTCACACACACTCGAGAATCATCGATTTCAGCTACTGCATCAGTAAACCATCAAGTATACAGATCTTGATCATGTTGAAAGGAGCTGGAGCTGAGAAGCAATCAAGTCAAAAGGCAATAAGGAGTCCCTTTGCCTGATCTGAGGTACCGAACAAAAGTGGAAGCTGGAACCAAGGTATACCGACCTCTAGGACTGTCTTCTGGAATGAATGAGCTGATGTCGATAGAAGGAGGTCTGCCATAGGTGAGGCAATAAGGGATCCTCAACTAAGGCACAAGAGAAAATAGTAGAGTGACTGACAGACTAACACCAGTGATGATGATGGAATGGGGGGGGGGGACTGAGTAGCGAACGGATGACTTCCCTTGTTAGAGCATAAATGGCATGAATGACCTGGTAGCGACTGACACGATTATCATGAGGGATAGGGGACAATGGCACTGAAGGCCATAATGTGTGACACGAGAGAGGGACCAGGCGAGGAATGATTGAGAACTATAGATGGATGAAAAGGGACTCTATATAGACACCATGAATGTAATGATGACTCCACGCTGATACTCTAAACAAGGGTGAGTTGATGGTGCTGCCACATATGTAAAGGGTCCAATGGGGGACCATAAAAGCATGAGTACAAGATGGTAACTCACGACGAAAGTCGACACAAGCATGGACACGTATGGAGGCAACATGGTGCCCCCAGTACGAGTGTTGCAAGTGAAGAAACTCGATTTTGAGGGAGGGTGAAGTGGTGCTTGTTGGACAAAATGTGTCCTGGTGAAATATCAAATCAAAAAAGTTAATAGATACCCATTTGAGGGCTTGGTGAGATCTTTCCAATGGTATATACGGTTCATCAAACTTAGCTACAGTTTGGCTGCAGTAAGCGAAAGAAAAATCAGGGGTTTTATTTTAATAAGGCATTTTCCTTCTGGATTCACTTATTTGCCAGTGGAGCTATGGTGAATGTTGTGAGGAGAGGAGGCCTTAAGGCTTGCGGAAATTGTAGCGAATAAACCGACCAGTGGAATTTGAGATCTATCAGTTGTAGGTAAGAGGTCTAATCCTACTCTTTCATTTCAGTGGATTGAAAGTTCAGTTTAGGTACCCAGAGCTCGTGAACAGGCTAGGTCGCACTTTTTGGGGTCTGTTCTGTGACCTGGGTAGCAGGTTCTGGGAAGAAAACTGCGACATGTCCCAGGAAATGACCTGAACAGTGCGAACTGTCAGAAAAATGGGTTTTCAGTGCTATTTTTGGCTGAGATCTACAATTTTTATGGTTGAGGGGTATAGGTGCCCCCAAGCATGTTGTGGACATGCCAAAACATATTTAGAAAACTGGAAATCTAAACACATTTTAATGATGTGGTGTGCCATTTGTTTTTGGTATGGCTACAAAGTTTGAGAAAGGAAATAGACGATTACTAATCTCTTTTGATACTGCCTATATGAATCAAATGGAATTTAAGTTTTTGGGTTGGCATAGATGATGCTAATACCCCAAATATAGTACTTGGGATAATGAACTGATGTTCTCCTAGAAAACCTATAGGTTGGTCAATCATAATGTCTATGAGACTGGGTTGCTAATGAAAAAATGAAGGAATGATGAGGGGTATCATTCCTAGAGTGATCTTGAAGTGATATGGGACTCTAGAAGTTCTTCTAAATGTGGAACAATAATGGGACTAGAGTCATCACGACTAGATTCACTAGGAGAGTGTTGAAGAACTACTTCTCCTGGTATCTCTAATATGAGTGCCCCCCCCTTACCCAAACATTGGGTGTCAATGTAATGGCCACACAGTGCATGTGGTTTGAATGCATGAGTTTGATGTAAGGGGGGTAGATAAAGTTAGGAGTGGTCGCTGCTTCCATAATGTCGTCATCGTAATAGAAGATGGGGTGACTGATGGAAAAAAGACCACCTGAAGCGATGAAATAATCTTACTCCTCATCATGAGAGGAGAGGTTCGCATGCACATCGTCACAAGGGGTAGCGGGAGAGTGAGTAGACAAAGGATCCACCAATGTTGAGACTAGGGAGGGGGCTGAAGGGAGGTCAGGTGAAACATCAGGGGAGGTCTCATTGTGGACTTCCAACCAAGGCTCCGTTATCTCAACATCATAATGGGAAAATTTAATGGGAGCATCTGTGTCCTCGAGTGTTGCTGAAGCAAGATGTGAAAATAAGGGAGCGGGTGACTCATGGCACTCGGACTCGAATTGGCATAAGGCTTATAAAGAGGAACGATAATCTTCAAGGCAAGGACACAGGTGAGTGTAATGGCCATGGAAATCACATAAAGCACAAGGGTGATTTGTGTCCAATGGTTTGAGTGTCGGGATTGAATCAGGTATAGTGACATATACCTCTGGAATATCAGATTCCGGAAATGACTCGTTGACCATGGACTTGAGGTGAGGCTATTATGGGCAAGTATGGGTGGTGTGGCTGACATCATCACACAAAGCACATTGAATGGTACGCTTTGGAGGCCGAGAGGGGGCATGGTTTGTCGAGGTAGCCTTATCCTTTGATGCCCCCTTATGAGCTTTTCCCTTCTTACCCAAAATGGTCACAACGAGAGGTGGTTCCTGTTGAGGTGAATGAGGCACTATTACAGCAGGAGAAGTTATAGTGACCGGTTGAACCGGGGTCAAAGCGAGATAAGGTTTAGGTTGACCAGGCGGGGTAGCCGTTGGAGGATCGAGGTACCAAACGAGAATCCAAAGGGTCAGGTTAGGAAGAGAGAGGGTGGCTAGAACAAGTACTGTGTACACTCCTGGTGGGGGAGCTAGGAATGGTATCTAACCAGAGGGGCAATGACCAGGCGGGATGGCTCCAATATGGTTGAGGCCGGGAGGAACCATCTCAAGAGGGTAAAGGGGTTCATGAGAACCAACTGAAGGTGAAGGGCCAGGAGAAGAAGGTTCAGAAGGCTGATCAGAGGACATCATGAAAATCTGGTAATCGAGGGAACCCGATGGAAGATATTGAGTGGCCACCTGTCCTTCAAGTGGTTCGGTAGCCACAAATCCCTATTGAGTGAAAGGATCCGTAAGCACAACCGGCTGACTAGCTGCAGGACTAGGAGGAACAAAAGGGATGGATTTCTATCCTCTCAATGTTGCTTGAGATTCCCATAGCTATCAAATTTGTGGCAGAAGAGGATAATCATGTATATAATTACCATAAACACCACAACAAGAATAGGGCTTGTTCTTACAAAGAGGCCTATCCTGCTTGGGCTGAGTAGTGTTAGGAGCATTACCTTAATTAGGTCCAGGATTACCAGAGGTAGTTTGATTTTGATTGCCTTTTCTCTTCCTTTTTGAGGTAGGAGTATTAGTCGTGCCCTGCTGTGCATACACATGCCTCAGAGGGGGTGGTGGTTGTTTTTGCAGGGATTGAGAAGGCAAGGGAGGAGGAGTTGCTAATGCTGTAGGAGCTGGAGCACCAGGCTGTGGATACGGATAATAAGGAGGTTGGGTAGTAGTGTTGTAAATAGGAGGTTGGGAAAAAGGAGGAGGCATGCTGTATCCTAGATATGTGCTATCGGGAGGGGGAAAAGTGCTGGAGGAGCTGGCCCCTCCTTGAGAGAAACCATCGCCCATGGGAGGTTGAGCATACGAATTAAAGAGAGCTCCAACGATATCGTTGGTGGCATGAGATGCCCCTGGTGTGTTCGCACCACCAAGTCTGGGAATATCAGGTAGAACGGTATAAAAATAACTCGACTGAGCGTAGATCAGGTCATATTTTAATGTAATTTGGAGGGCAACTTCTTTAGTTTGAGGAAAGTGCGATGCGACGTCTTTCCCGATATGCGGCAAGAGAGTCCTAAGGAACTAGTCCATGTAGACACAGTATTTGAAGGGAGGGGCTCGACATAGGCTCCTTCTTCTCTGCTATTCCTGAGCATGGTCGGATAGGCGGGTCATGGATGATTGACAAAAGGAGGTCAAGAGCTCGGTCCCAGTGTCGTAACGAAGGGGGAGCTGGAAATAAGACAAAAATGCCCGGGCAAGAGTTGCAAAGTAGGTATGAGAGGAAGATGCCTAATTAACATACCACTTAGAAGCTTCACCATTAAGCATTCATTAGAATAACTGAAGATGAATAGATTCATCGATAATGGAATTGGATGAACACCACATGTGGAAAGATCTAACATGATTTTAGGGACCTTGTAGCAAGACCTTCAAACTTTGGGATGTCTAAAGCGAGCTTTTTGGCATAGCGGGCCAACTAGCGTCATGATGTATAGGGTCGTTTATCAACTGGTCGAAGTCAAGGAGGCTGAGGCATGCCATGAAAGGGAGTAAGGGTGGAGCCAAGGTAGTGTCCATTGTGGTCCCACTGGTGCTATTCCCTTCGGGAGGGATGGGGTTACGACCAGTATTAGGTCCTGCACCAGACATAGTAAAGGTGACAAGGGGAGAATCGAAGGTGGAAGGAGAAGGAGAACCCAAAGGACCAGAAGAAGAGTCAAAGTGCGGACTTGGTTGAGGACTAACTCAAATCCTATGTGGAGGAGTAAGTCTCCCTACCGAAAACTGAGGATGAAGGCCAAGAAGTCTCCAGGATGAATGCCTTGGTGGCGTAATGGTGATGACACAAAGACGGCACAATGGAAAAAGAGACCGACAAGGGCAAGGAGGTGCAGGATCAACTGATTACAATGTCGAAACAGGGGTAGAGAGGTGCAGGATAAATTGATTTCAATGTTTTAGAGTATTTTCTTGGCAGTGTTAAGTAAGCCCTTTTTAAATTAGGGCATGTGTGTAAAAGTGTGTAAATTTTAATTTTTAAACCCATAAATTTGTAGAGAAAAGAAAAAATGTGTTGTAGAGCTATGAATAAACCTGCAAATGACAATATATAGGCCGCCAAAACAGAAAATAAACTGCTAAAAATGCAATAATCTAAACCAAAGGAGGCACGTCTCTCAAAAATTAGTCTATGTGTGAGCAAAAAACTAATCTAAACACACTCAAAAAAGCTAATAGATCTTTGGTCAAGAGGGACAGAGATCTAAAAGAAAAAATCTGCTAGAAAGTGGTGCGGAAAACAACAACAAATCAGAGGAAAAATTTCTGTAAAAATAGGTGTCGAAAAGCTATCTCCAGGAGGGAAGCAGAGTGCACCCTAAAGGAAAACCCAAACAAAGCTAAAAGAGGATATTTCGATGGATAACAAGCTGATCTGAAGCGGATATGAAGATAGGGTATCAGATTTGAAAAAATGGTTGAAGACTCTGAAATTTCAAACAACTTGTAACAACAAACACTCTTCCACAAAAAGTGGAGGGTACTGAAGCCCTAGGGGGCTAGGTTCCTACTTAGTTGAGCGAAACAGAACAAGTACAGGTCCAAAACGGGCAGAGAAGGAGGTTAGACAACCCTGAACAGAGGCTCAACAAAACCCATAAAACTTTCATAAAAATCCTTGCAGAAAGTCCAGGTCGTAGTTTTTGGCTTGTTTTCAGCAGAGGTCGCACTTTTTGGGCTGTAAAGTGCGCCCTGGAGGTTGAGGTCATAGGTTTTGGGCAGAAAAGTGCAACTTTCACTTCCAACACTCTCGGCGGCAGGTTTCAGAAAAATTTGTCATCTCAGCTGCAGCTGATGTCGTTCACCTATGCAATGGGTCCGAAAACACATGGAAGTTATAATTTTTATTGTTTTAGGGTTTTATGGGTTAAAAACAACATCAAGAATAAGAAAAAAAAGGGGCTGAAGAGAAATCCTAGGGTCTGAAGCAGCTAGATATACAAGGATCAGAAAAACGACAACGGTCGTAATGGTAAACTTGTGTGGAGTCGCCAGTTGTTAGTATGAATCTTGATTCGAGGTGTACAAAAAAAGGCCACTTTAGTTGCGCATAACAAATAGCCCTAACAACAGAAATGACTGCTAATATCTTCAGATCAACAGTTAGATCATCAAGAAAAATGCTGCAAAAATCTAGACCTATGCATTAGAAGACATTAAACAGTAGAAAAATAAGATTTACTCCATAGATCCAATAGACAAGACAAGAATATATCTAATGAAATTTTATTAATGGCACCTGGGAGGAAAACACAAGAGGGTGTTCCCTTTCCTTCTCAATGGGATGGGTTCTTGTAAGTCCTCAGCACTTCAGATTTACAATTCCTCTCCCTTGATGGTGTAGAAAACCTAGACAAAAATAGAAAAGTATCGCTATGTTTGTGGATCAATTGCCAGACCAAGTGTTGAGATCCAAAGTGATCTTTAGGCAACAAAAGGTGACAAATGAATGGGAAAACCATTCTATTTATAACAAAATATTGAGTTAGTCTAGAGATTGGTGCATACTTAAAATATTATTAACCAAATGTAGATCCAACTTTTATGGAATATTTTATTATATTTGTTGGAGGGAAAAGGAATTTGACTTGAGTCAAATCCCCTTATTTGTAAATAATAAATAAATAAATGATTTATTTATCATTTTCAGGATGCGATTAAGTAATAATAAATAAATAAATGATTTATTTATCATTTTAATGATATGGTTGAGTAATAATCAAATAAATAATGATTTATTTAATTACTTAAGGGTGAATTAGTCATATTTATCAAAGAATATTATTTAAATAAGATTTAAACAATTATTCTTTAGAAAATAATAAGATAAATAATGATTTATCTAATCAATTTCTTTGTTTTGGGTTAAATATAACCAGAAATATTAATTAAACTACTTTTTAACTAATAGTTTCCTAAGGAAAATCAAACAAATATATATTTATTTAATATTTCCTTATGGGGATTCCTGTTTAGACCACAAACAACTTAATAAAGGTGATTTACTAAGTTATTTTCATAGTGAAAGAAACTTTACTTGGAGTAAAATTGGTCTTACATGATGTACTTGGGCCCATCTAATGATAATAGGTTATATGACCAAAAAATGGTGTAACAGTTACACCATCCTTGCAATCGAAACTGCTCAGATATTTCTTCGACTCTCTGCATAGAGTTACTTCTCATGATCTTCAACAATTTTATTAAAAATAGTGGCTGCGGTCTTTGACAATTTGCGGTGTAGCAACAACCTCAAGGTCGGGGTGTTACAACAAGCTCTAGGTGTAACATCAAGTGATAACAACAAATTTCTACCCTTGATATTTAATAATTACATCAACATCTGAAATAAAAACATCCAAAATATAACTTCCACAATTACAGTCGTTAGTAATTCCAAAAAAGACATTGTTTCATTCAATATTTAACAAAAAATAGCACAATAATATGTCAGAGCAAATATTTCTTTTGTAACCAAGGAGAGTGGCATTTTTTCAAGGGATTTATAGGTTTAATGAAGGAAAATGACAGAAAATAGGGAAAAATGTGCGTGAAATATCCTTAAATATTGCACCCAACATAGGGAGTTGAGAATATAGAGGAAAATTTCAATGTAAAGAAGTGGTGGGAAATCCATGGGAACAACACACAAGAGAAAGCGAGGTAAATAAACAGTTTCAGAAAAAATAATTTAATGAGGAGAAGAATAGAGTGACTAGAAAACAAACTTCAAATTAGACTCTAGATTTGAAGTATTCCAATGTTCTCTAGGTGCCCAATTTAGGGTGGAAGCACTGGGGTGTTTACCTCCTTGGTTGTTGGGTGGAGACATGAGGATTTTTGGACCCATAATGGTGTTGAAGGCATGAGAAACTACTTTGAGCAGTCTTCCTCAAGATCCAAAATCTAGCTTGGGGGTGAAAGATGTAAGAAAGATTAGTTGCATATGATTTAAGGTTTGGTAGAGAGTTAAAGTCCCAATCTGAGTTTCCAAGAACTCTTATTTACAAGATAAGTCCTCATATAAATTTTTATGCATGTAAACCTCATCAACTTGCTTATTGTGTTGGTTATCGATGTTATGAATGTGTAGAATAACTCTAGTATGATCTTGGAAATCATGTAGTTTTTTGTGATTAATACATAATGGTTTAGTTATTGATATTTGTATCTATTCTAAGCTTACATTTACCATATTGGTTTTGAATGGGGGATGGTTGAAACTATGCATATTAGTTAATCATGTGTGCATAGGTTGTATAATATCAATATGCCTATGATGTGTGATCATTCTGTGAAGCACAAGTATTGTTAGATGCACTATGCATACAGACATCATGTCTTTACTTACTGTGTTTTTACCATGTTAAGAAAAATTGTTGAGGGATGTTTCTTTCTACATAAATGAGGATTGTTAATGTTTGTTGAAAATGTTTTAAGGAATGGTTCCATTCTTCTGTTTGATTACTGAGATTGGATTTAGCTCAAACTATTTGAATGTAGCAGTTATATGTATTTCCATGCAAATATGGGCTTGAACCAAACTAAATGGCCTAAGTATGAAAGAGGTGGGTGAATCTCTATTATTGTTTAAGTTATTGCATTAAACTGAATTCTTATAATAGGCTTTTCCATGTAAATTTTAATATTTAGAAGAGATAGCCCTAAAATCTGTTAAGTCTTAAGGAGGGGGAATTTGCTTATAAGCTTAGCAATTATATATATATATATATATATATATATATATATATATATATATATATATATATATATATATATATATATATATATATCTGTGTGTGTGTGTGTACTTATGTATGTATGTATGTATGTATGTACGCATGTTTCTATGTATGAAAAATAAGTAATGTATATAAATGTACGTACCTATATATTTTTATCGGACCAAGTTGAATTTGGGAAAATCTCAAGAGGGACACACTAGGAGCATTGAAAAAATCCATTTATAAATATACATATATTTATTCAATTAATGACAGATGTTAATCACAAGACGAAAAATGGGGATTCAATATCGTACCCCTCCCCTGTCCCCCACCAAATAATCAAAGTGGTGTGAAGATTTTAATTGTGGTTGTTAGAGACTTTGAGGGCATCAAAGCTATTGATGAGAGGTTGTGGAACCTAGAGAAAAAATTGTGATAGAAATTCCAAATTTCTAATTTTTAATTATAATGGAAAAGCTCATTTTTACAAAGGGTAGAGACCCTAGTGGAACCCAGGTCCATGGTGGTAGATGACGTAGTCTAGGAGTGATGTGGCACCATAGTGGTAGGACATGTATCACCCAGAAATGTAGTTTTGGTGGGGCCAAGTGGCCTATAAAAGAGTGACACATGTCACTCCCCAGGAGGCCACATGGAGGGTGGAATGTCATCATGAAATCATCTTGGTGTTGATGTGACCCTAACAATTTTGAAGGAGGTTAAGTGTAAACGTTTTAGTATTTTATGTCTAAGGTGAGAAACATCAACATGATGTCACCCCAATTTTTTGGGCACGATATGTTAGCGTGATGTGACCCCAACATTTTGAAATGGAGATGTCGAGGAAAGGACCAAGATTTATGTATTGAGATGGGAATAGTATCCATCAGGTAATAGTGGGGAAATATTTTGTCTCACTTCCCTAGACCATAGAGGTTTTGAGTAGGGTGTAGGGAGGAATTCCTAGGGTTTTAGTCTTGGGGTTGTGTGGAATGGAGAGCCCATTTAATGAAGGTCTTGTGCCATGTGGCATGATTTAAATATATCTATGTGCATTTCCCTTAGGGAGGGGTTTTATGTATAATATAATATATGTATATATATAATGTAAGATGTGAAAAAGGGGCCCTTATACAATGATGTGGAAAACAACTATGGCAATCACTTGAGGAAAGACATGAAAGTGATGTGGGATAGTCATTTGGGCACCACATGGGTGTCATGTGGCATTTTAGGATGACATGCAAGAGACTATTAGGCCAATCTTAAAGTGGCCATATCTTTTTATTCAGGAGTTGGATTGAGGTAACTTTTATATCATTGGAAAGATATGAACAAGACTAATGCAATGAATTTTTTTATTTTAGGTTTTGAAAATTTTGAAAATTTTCAAAAAATTTAGACCCCATTTCTATTAAAAAAACTTTGGAGGTGAGGTCATCATATTAACTACCTCCTTCCACCTTTAGTGTGTTCTATGGGTGGTAAGGGATTATGTTACAAAGTGGTGTTATAGAAAAGGTTCAACACTATGTCTTTGGGAATATAATTGTTTCTATTATCACTTCGTAATTTGTAAGATTGGCAAGAACAAATGACAGAGGACAACATCGAACCACTTGGAGTCTAGGACCTAGCCTTCCTAGACTCATAGAGGGCTCTCTCTATTTTTATGATTTAGCTTGATAATTATAAATGTTGATATTAGGCTAGTTATAGAAATTATGAGGGTTGTGTCTGTTCAACTTAGAGTTCTTAAATTGATGTCATAAATTGTCAACCAGGGCTAGTAAACTGTTGAAGTGAAGTGCACTATATGTGCCTAGGTATCTTCTTTCTTCTTCGTTGTGTTTGGTGTTTTTCAATGTTTTTAGTTTTGTGTTTTTATTTTAAGAGGAAAAGAACTAAATTGTTGGAAAAGAGAAGTTATTGATCACACTAAAACAGAACAAAACCTACTCTTAAACTATGTATGGTACTTAAGAACAGAAAATGCTAATCCACAGATTGTAAAGCTTGACAAGAAAAATAACTCATAACATTAAACTCAGTCGAATTCATTTCAGTAGAGGTATGTTGGAACAAATTGGGAAAAGGATAAGTTTTGATGTAATGAAGTTCTCTATAGTAAAGAACAACTTACAATATCATAGAGAAAATCTCATCCATAGTTAGAAATTTGTTGGAACATTTTGAGAAAAGATTATCTGCAACATACTAAGGAACCCTATGCTAAAATGACTTATAACACTAAAATTAACCCATTCTGCGACTCAAAATGTTACTATTAAGCCTCATTCAAGGGTTGGAGATCTCTTGGAATAGCTTTGGAAAAGGGATGTTTGTAAAATTATGAGAAATTGTAGAACAGTCAAGCACCCAAAATGATATAACTAATTCTTTTCCATATGATAATGATGTGTTAAAAGAGATTAAGAACAAGAGTAGCTTGTAAAACAATGAGTGTCTTTTAAATCTAACTAATAGGACTAGAATGCAATTAATTAATAAAAAAAAACTTGAAATACAATGAACAGAACTGAACTAAAATGAAATTAACCTCCGAAGTACTACATCTATATCTCATTCACATGTTAGTGATATATTGGAACAATTCATGAGAACAGGATTGACTGTAATATTCGATGTAAGTAAACATAACAGAAAACTGCCTAAATTAAGAATAAACAGAGTTAAAAATCACTTATCTAGAAAATATGCACAAAGCCTCTCAGACAGTAGGAGCCCTCTACCATCATATTAGCACATGAATCCTTAACTCCTTAACGTTTCCTCAAATCATGCATCAAAGTTGTACTTCTTTCATTAAAGGAAAAACGCTTCAGAAAGAGAGTATTATGGTCTTTTGAGAACTAACAACAAAACATCAACTAACTAACTGTCTCTTGGTTCACCGAGTTATTCTTATAAGCAAAATACATAACTGACATTGAGTAGAAATAGGAATAGGTGTATTTTTCAATCAAAATTGAATTAGAACTCCTGTTGAGGACTCGTAATTTGCTGAAGACATCTTCAGAGTCCTTGTCCTTGTAGAAGTCTACTTCTTAATTTTAGCTTCCTCCACGTGCATAACCACTTGTAGATTTTTTCTCAGACTTCGTACAGGGCAAGGAATGATGTAGAAGAGTTCTGGAACTTAACCATATGCATTTTCCCTTGAAATGACACCTATAACCTATGTAAACATGAAGATGTCTACAGAATATGCGACTAGCTACAAAATGGCTGCATTCTGTAGCTAAGTCTGATAAAAAATCACTATGACAACGAAACCACAAAAGTTTAGTAAGTCAGTCATTGCATGCATTCTTAAAGTAACTTTAATCATTCCTATTGATCTTTTAAGCCTAGAACTAATAAAGGAAAAATGGAATGAAGTGAAATTTGGTGAAAGGAAAGGACATTTTTGGGGCTCAACAGGTTGTTTGTTTTGATTGATTGGGTGGTTGGACAGATAGAGCTATGAGACATAATCCATTGGGTTATGGAGTCATTAAAGGAAAAATTGTGCATCAACATTTCAAGGGAATTCACAGGGCAAGCTAACTATGCAGATTGGATCTTACTTGCAGCGTGAAATAGGAAAGGAGGAGGAGATTAAGGGTAAGCATAAATGCAGAGCACACCATCTCTGAATTCTGCATCCAAGTCTCAGAGGAAAACATTAAGACAACAAAAACAGAAAGAATTAGGGTACTCTCTCAACAAATCTCAATCTAAATTTTCTATTTTGAAATCAGATAAATTGATGCACAACATGAAACAACAAAGGAAAAACATTAGCACAGAGGAAGAACATCACCATTAATGTAGCTCAATAATCCTTTGAAAGGTCTCTTATTATTAATGCCCAATTAAAATAGTTAGAGTGTTCCAAAACTTCTTACGATGAAAGTTTTAGCAGGGTCCAATTTTCCAACCCTTGATAATGAAAATTGTAGCAGTATTTAACTAAATATTAAGTCAGTTGCCCAAACCTACTTGACAACCTTGCATTGATTACAATTTAGTATAAATTAACAAGTGTGGCCATGCAATAGCAGAAAAATGGACAATTGTGACCATGCAAGGCCTGGTCAGAAATATCTGACAACAAACGCTACCCGTAGAATTAATGTTGGGCAACTCTTCGTAGATCCAAACGCTTCAATGACTCCCTAGAATATCAAACCATAAGTTGGGAGGTGGCTGTGATGGTCATGAAGAGGTAACCAGTGGTGGATCTGACATCTAGCCCTGCTCTTCAGAAAATCATCGTTGAGTCATTAAGTCTGGTCTAGTGCTAGCTACTTTTCATCGATTAGTGAATTCGCTGATGTGATTTTTTGCCTTTTCCATTTCTGCCATTATAACATAAAAATTCTGCATGGATGCCCTTTGTTTCCTGACTCGACCTGTGGTGTTTATTTTCTACCTGAGCCTTTTCAACCATGTTTAACTCTTTTTCAAACAAAATAGTGTAAAAACTTGTGTATCTAGATTTGAAATTTTTTAGATTTTAGTTCTAAAGTCGCCTCGCATCCGCGCACTTCGCAATATTTACAGTTTAAGTTATGAAGAATGTAATCAGTGATGTGATGCGAGGTGGGAGGTGATGTGGGGGCAAGGTGGGAGTGGACTGTAACCCGCAGATCACAACTCTTAAGTTTTAGTTATAAGCGCAAAGGCAAACTCTAAAATACACGAACTACGAATTGTGGGGAAAAGGTAAGTGAAATGGCAGGGGAAATGGGGACCGATTGCATCACAAATCGCATTTTTCTGACTTTAATCTTTACCCTTGCGCCCATCCTAAAAAAATTGTGATCTGTCATTGCGATTGAATCTCTGTCGTTGATCACTGCTTAGGTCCAACAATCCTCACTACTCCCTTACTATGGTTTGATGACCTTGTTTCCTTTGTTGCACATGTTCGTTTCTTAGCTATTTGTAGAATACTTGCCCTGCATTCACGACTTGACCTGCTTTAGTGTTCACGACTCAACCCAAATGTGTGAATGACTTGACCCAACCAAATTCAAGACTCTTCCCTTGCTATTTTTCTGCCTTAACTTCTTCTCTACTTCCTTCTCTGCCATAACTGCTTCCTTTGATTCTTGCTTTGGAAAATATTTTGAATATTGACATCTATGTACAGTATGAAAAAGTTGCAAAGAGAAAGTACACAGTCACCTTGTGATACTGTAAATTACAGGGTTCTAATAGTGGCTCCAGCTGGGGATGATGGCTCCATTCGGAGGTGTGAAGAACACCATAGACTAGTAGCTTGATCCATTGGTTGATCCCACAACTTGTATCTTGATCTTTCAGGCAAAATAGTGACTACAAACTAGCTAATTTTTCCTTCTGAATTTGACTAATAAAAGTAGAACACATGCTTGGCCAACCAACTTATTAACACACTAACCTCTAAACTGAAACTACAATTTAACTTATCCACTACAATCCATCAAGATGAAAATATTGCTGCACCTTGAAAACTTGAATGGTGAAACCAGAACTAGGCTGAAAATAAAGTCTAAAACATACTGATCTAAAAATGGAAAGTAATCTAAAACTGAAATTTGAAAGATGCTTAGAGTGCTGAGCTTATTTGCAGACCCACCTACCCTACCCACTGAAATGGTTTCCCTTCTAAACAATACAATAATGCCAATGCAGCGAGTCAATCAGTTTTTCTAATATCTTTGTTCTTTCATTGCTCTTCACCATGTTTAGAAACAAATGTAACCATGGTGTTTGATAGAAATTCCTAGCCTAATCTTGTTTACATGTATCTTGGTACCTTTAAAAAACAATTGACATGGTAGAAATATGTGATGGTTTTGTAAATAAAATTTCCTCCATGTAGACAACCACTAGATTAATATGCTCTTGCTTTATTTCTGGGTACTCTGACTCAGCCAACTCAACTTCATATCCTGTTACTGCAGATGTGCTCTCTAGTATTCAATTAAATTGGAACATGTTTTCATGCTACCTGACGAGTTTTGTGCCACTACTACTGAATCAGACAATGGGGAAGACTGTCTGGTCATATCCATATCATAGAAGATTTTGAGAGCATTATGAACACAAGAATATTGACTTTGAAAGTAGAAACCATCCAATGCATCTGCTATTGTGTCATGTGGTGCTTTATATGGTAGTGTTGGTTATTTTGAGACCTCATGTTTTGTCTTATAACTATCAATTAGAATGTGATCCCAATTCCCTTTTATAATCTGAAATTCATTAAAGCACAAAGGTAGAGAGTCAAACTCGATCAATCCATCATCTGTTTCAGACTCTATGATTTCATTTTCTACTTGACATTCAAAATAACTCAATAGCTAAACCCCTAGATCTAAAACAAATATTTTATCATCCCTGATTTCCTCATTTGATTTGTAAGAGAGACCTCTTCTCCTATGATTATCATCTAGAAGGTGATCTAGATTCCCTTTCATAATCTGAAATTAATTGAAACCTAAAGGTAAAGACTCAATATGTATTGGTTCCTCCTATATTACAGATTTTGTGATTTTAGGATGACTCAGGGTGAAAACTTCTGGATCTGAAAAAGGTTTTGTATCATCCCTCTTTTCCTCAATTGACTCATTAGAGCACTCCTTCTCCTTCCTATTTGCAACCTTCTTGTAATTCCCTCTTAAGAGTGGGGAAAAATATAGAGGGAGAAATTTTGTACTTACTCGACAACTTCCTACACTTTCTTTCTTACAATATTGTTTAGCATGTAGATTTGGTTGTCATATTTTCATTGTGACAACTGAGTTTTTTCATCCAAGAACATAGTGCTAGCTGCTTCGAATAATCAACCTCAAGCTCGAACCTATAGTCTTCCTCTTGATAATCATATTCGATATGGGTACCTCTGTATGCAAGGTCATCTATCATGTACATTGTCACTGAGGATTTCCCTACTTCCTTCTGATTTTGGACTTCATCTTTGGTTGTGTTGTAGATAGAGTACATGAAACAATCATTCTCTATTTTAGGGTGTCTAGGATGGGCTACAAACTACTTCGGTACATTTATTTTTGTCTTCTTCGGAACTAATGGAACATGAGGTATCTAAACATCAATTTCCTCTTTCCTGTTAATCATATGCATCATTTTGTTGTTTGTGTTTGTCAACATATCTAGATTTATCTCTTCATATATTAATCACTCTCTTTCTATTTTATCCTTCTCCACAACCTTTAACTTTGCTTCCCTGTTCATCAGGTTCGATTCCACATAAAATGCCACATTTTTCATTTCTTCTAGGGTTCCAGGGTCCCTTTCTCTTAACTAGAATGTTGTCTCTGGGTCAAATGCATTTGGGTAGTGCTAGAGAGCTAATCCCGGGGATGGCCTTATCTTAGCAGGCATCGAATAGTATAGCTTATTGAAACTGGCTGAAAAATACTATATTGTCTCCCCAGGCTATATTTTTAAATGGTTATACTCATCTATGATGAGAAAAACATTTCCCACAACCACCCATATATCTAGGAAAACTTGAGTGAATTGATGAAAATTGTTAATGCTTGCAGCTAGAAGATCTTTAAACCAACTTTTAACTTTAGCTTGCAATGATAGGGAAAAAATTCTGATACACACATCATCTTCTCCCACCTCAAAAAGATCAAGGAAATCCCTAAGATTTTGAATGTGCTTTTCTGCAGTGATCTTTGCACTTTCTCCATCAAATCTGGGTAGATCGTTGATAAAATTTGCAGGGAGGTCATGGGGGATAGGAGGAAAAACCAGAGGCTTGTATCTGTTTGGGAATTTTACATGTATAGGAAGTAAAGGAGGGTTATAACCATGTGGGAATTTAGAGGGAGCAGGAGATAAAGCTTGAGGCTCATGTTTCACTGGGTTTTCCACAAGTTCATCTGGGATTTGCACAGGTATATAATTATGTACATGGTCTAAAATTTGGGGCTTAGCTCCTTGAGGCTCACTAATTTTCCAATGATCAAATTAAAACTCAACAACTTACACTTGATCAGGCTTAAAGTAGGATAGAACATAGTTACAGATAAAAGAAAAATTCTCTTGAATCCAATTTGGGCTTGAACACTTTCGCTTTCTAGGCTAACTGTTCATGTTTCAGGTCCTTCCTCCAGTGGAGTCTTTGAATGGAACTGAACTGAATTGGAGCCACCAAGTGGATGATTTCAACTTTCTTGTGTCTGGCTTGTTGTCAACCATCAACAACCAGATACCAATCTTGGAAAATACTCAAATCATACAATGTTTTGACTAGGGTTTCTGAGTTTTGATGAAATATTAAGCTTTTTCAATAAGTCCCCAATATGGTCACCATTATGTCTTCACTCCGTAATTTATAATATTGGAAAGAAAAAGTGATAGAGGACAACATCAAACCACTTGGGAGTCCAAGACCTAGCCTTCCTAGACTTAGAGAGGGTTCTCTCTATTTTTATGATTTAGCTTGATAATTCTAAATGCTGATATTAGGCTAGTTATAGAAATTTTGAGGGTTGTTTTTTTTATTGATTGGGTGGTTGGAAAAATAGAGTTGTGAGACTTAATCCATTGGGCTATGGAGTCATAAAAGGTCGAATTGTGCATCAAAATTTCAAGGGAATTCACAGGGAAAGCTAACTATGAAAACTGGATCTTATTAGCAGTGTGAAATGGGAAAGGATGAGGAGATTAAGGTTCAATGTAAATGCAGAGCACACCATCTCTGAATTCTACATCCAAGTCTTAGAGGAAAAAATTAAGATAGCAAGCATAGATAGAATTAAGGTGCTCTCTCAACAAATATTAATCTAAATTTTCTGTTTTGAAATCAGATAAATTGATGCACAACATGAAATGACAAAGGAAAAACATTAACACAGAGGAAAATTATCACCATTAACATAGATCAAGAATCCTTTGAACGGCCTCTTATTATTGATGCCCAACTCAAACAATTACAATGTTCTAATACTTCTTACAATGCAAGTTTCAGCAGGATCCAATTTTCCAACTCTTGATAATAAAAATTATAGAAGTATTTTACTAAAGACTAAGTCAGTTGCCCTATCCTACTCAAGAACCTTGCATTGATTAAAATTTAGTAGAAATGGACAAGTGTGGCCATGAAATAACAGAAAAATGGACAAGTGTGGCCATGCAAGGCCTGATAAAAAATCTTTGGCAACAAACACCGCCTATAGAATTAGTGTTAGGAAACTCTTCATAGATCCAAACGCTTAAATGACTCCTTGGAAGATCAAACCATAAGCTGGGAGGTGGCTGTGATTGTCACGAAGAGGTAACCAGTGCTGGATCTGACATCTGGCCCTGCTCTTCTGAAAATCGGCATTGAGTAATTAAGTCTGGTGCAACGCTGGCTACTTTTCATTGATTAGTGACTATGCTGATGTGTTGTGTTGCCTTTTCCATTTCTGTCGTTATAAAAAAACAATTTGGCATGAACGCCCTTTGCTGCCCGACTTTAACTGTGATGTTTATTTGCTACCTGAGCCTTTTTGGCCGTGTTTAACTCTTTTTCAAACAAAATAGTGTAAAAAATCGTGTACCGAGATTTGAAATTTTTTAGATTTTAGTTTTGAAGCAGCATCAAATTTGTGCACTTCACAATATTTACACTTTAGGTTATGAAGAATGTAATCGGCGATGCGATGTGAAGTGGGAGGTGATGTGGAGGGAAGGTGGGACCAGACTGCAGCTCGTAGATCGCAACTCTTAAGTTTTAGTTATAAGCATGGAGGAAAACTCTAAAAGACACGAAGTGTGGGCAAAAGGTAAGGGATGTGGTAGGGGAAAAGGGGACCAACTGCATCACAAATTTCATTTCGCCGACTTTAACCTTTACCCTTGCGCCCATCCTGAAAAATTGCGATCTGCAATTACGATTGCATATCCCTTGTTGATTGTTTCTTATATCCAAGATTCCTCACTGATCCCTTACTATGGTTTGTCGACCTTGTTTCCTTGGTTGTGCCCATTCGTTTCTTAGTTGTTTGTAGAATACTTGCCCTGCGTTCATGACTTGACCTGCTTTAGCATTCACGGCTCAATCCAAACGTGTGAATGACTTAACCCAACCACGTTCAAGACTCTGCCCTTGCTATTTTTATGCCTTAACTGTTTCTCTATTGCTTTCTCTGCCTTAACTACTTCCTTTGTTTCTTGCTTTGGAAAATATTTTGAATATTGACATCTATGTACAGTATGAAAAAGTTTCGAAGGGAAAGTACACAGTCACCTTGTGATACTCTAAATTATAGGGTTCTAACAGGTTCCTTGCTACATAATTAACAAGAGTAGAAGGTTCAAATCTTGTAACTTTGGAGATGAGTAGAGCTTTAGCTCAAAGTGTAACAACTAAATGTGAAGATGATTATGTGCTAATTATAACGCTGATTGTGGAATTGTATGTTGACTGTGATAATTCTTATAACATGTTGTTTGATATATGCATTGGAAATTCATTACTTTACTATCTTGTATCTTGAAATTATGGACAACCTATTACTATTTCCATTGTTACTTGTCATATCCTTTAGATTCTGATGCTTGTATTTAATAGCATAACACATTTCTAATTGAACAAACACACACACACAAACACACACACACACACACACACACACACACACATATATACTGATTGGGATGAAAGAATCACATGGTATGTATGTTATATGGAAAATAACCTTGGTAAATTGGAGGGAATAACTTGTGACTCCATTAGATAATGGTGTTTTTTGATGAATTGCTTGTTGTGCAAGTGGGTGTTGGATGTACTGCTGAAATTTTTTCTTGTATAGTGATTGCTTTCTTGTGAAAGTGGATCCTAGGTGTAACAATGTTATGGAATGGCATGCATTAAATAAATATTGTATGCATATCCATGTTGAATTTTAAATTTGATAATTATAAATGATAAGATGGTTGATACTGATGTGACATATGGATTTATAAATGACCCCAATTAAGCTTTAAAATTCCATGATAGCTAGTCTTGGAAAAGAGGCCAAACTCAATGGCTAATGTTGATTAATAAATAAAGTTGAGCCTTATTTCCTTTAAAAGTTCAAGACTAATTTTACAAAGTTGGGTAATCATGAATGATTTTAATTTAATGATAATTATATTGGTAAAATACTAATTTTTAAATCTGGGAAGGCATGATTGTAAACAACATGATATACACGTGCATACAAAATTATGATTTTTTGAAATTATGCTAAGGTGTAAAACATGCATAATTATGTCCTATATTTTGATACATATGATTGATAATGATTTTGAATATGTGTGAAAAATTGCATGGTAAAGTGCTTGGCTTAGCATGGAAAGGTGGCAACTAGTATATGTATTTATTTCTTTAATTACACTAACAACTAAATGTGTGTGAAAACACATAGGAAGACTTAATAGTAGAAAAATAAAGCATGAACAGTGGAATGGCACAACATGATATGGACCAAGTCCATCAAAGAAAAAAGGGGGGAATCCCTTAAAAAAAAGAACCTTCAAGGACTTGAAGGTCGACATTAAGAGTTGTAAGGAAGAGAATCATAGGCTTGCAATGTTGAACACCATGATGATGAAAAATGTGCCATTTATTAAAGGGATACTACAAAACACTCACACCCTCAAAGATGTGGATAAATGTCCTGTTGATAGGGCCAAAAAGAAGCCTTGTGAGGCTAAAACGAAAAAGGAAGTTACTTCCTACTAGAATTGTGGAGGGGAACATTTAAAAAGGAATTATACCCATAGGTAGAAAAATAAAGAAAAATATCCCTTATGATCCATGGGGACATGACTCAATAGTGCAGAATGTTGAGGAGGAGGAGGTGTTCCCTCAAGCTGCTTTATATGTGCATATGTATATTGAAAATGATTTCCTTGTGAATTACGTTAAGGGAATTGAGACTTCTGGGTTGCTAAAATCGCAGGGAAAAATCTCAGACAAAATATTTTTACATAATTGTATATAATGGAGAAGGTGACATTGAAATATGATACTCATGGTTGTTTAGTTGATTTTTGGATTTTTGTGTGTTTCATGCAATTTCACAATTGAAATTTTATTTGATCTTTGATTTTTTCCTTACTTTGATTGAGGATTGAATGCAAGGCCATGCTACTCATTTTATATGATTTTATGTTTTCTGTTATAAGAATCTTCTTTTACATTTTCCCTTCATTCCTTTTAAAATTTTCATTTCAGTTTTTGTGCTTGGGGCCTTGGGACAAATTGGTTAGGCATGGTAAGGAAGCCACAAATCTCTCATAGGAGGGCATAGAAAAGCTAATAGAGAATGTGATTTTAGAGAGGCATTGCATATAAATAAAAATAAAGAACATAAATGAGAAAGGTTGGGGTTGAGAAAATGGGCCAGGAAAAGGCCATCTCTGGAATACCTTGGAGTGTTGCTCCTGAATATGACAACAAGCATAAAAGACAAAATTAAGTGGCTAGAATTTCCCTATGAAAATTGTGTTGACAAGAAAAAATAACTGAAAGCACTGGTACTAACAAGAAGATGAAAGAAAAGAAAGAAATAATTTAGATAAAATAATTACTTAGACAGATGGAATTTTCTATTGAAGATTGATTACTTCTTTGCATAAAGAAATGGATTTCTCTAGACTATGATTTCAATTGATCTATGTCAACGTATGTTATGTCCCTGACTAGGTCGACAACATTATGACAACCAAGTGTGTTGGTTGGGTCTATGGGAAAAATTGGAAAATTATATGGAAACCGTGAAATGAAACAAAGGAGGTTCTCTAAACATTGATCTTAGATTATACATATGAATATGTGTTATATTCATGAACATGATTTATTACCGAATGTATGTCAAACCATTGTGACTGATAGGTTTTGTTAGGGATCATTCTTGTGGAAAAATGATGGTTTAAAGTTTAGTTGATGCATATGTGAATGGATTTTTGAGATGACATAATGAAATTATAAGATGGAATTTATGGTTGAATGATGAATCCATTGAGAAGAGGGGAATTCCTATTGATTTATTATTTTAATATCACATGAATATGATTCTTATATTGTGCCCATGTTTACATTATGAATAGGGAATGCTAAAGTTTTTGTTAAATAATAAAGAGAAGTATGATATGCGACATGCTAGGAAAAGCATGGAAAATTGAAGGAACCACAAACCTATGATTTGGGCTATGGGTTCATGTGGTAAAGCATGATAAAGGTAGTAAAGGCTGTATGGCTTGGTTTACATGAGTAGAGATGATGTGATCTCCGTATTTTCAGTGAGGTTGTGTACATGTTGCACGATGCCATGTGTATATGTTTTGTTTGTATCATGTGTATATGTATTTATGTTGTACACTATGTACACATGATTAAGGTGGATATTGGTGGCCACCTTCCTGTTCCACCTAGACCTCTATCTAGTTTCATCAATTTCATTGATTATAGAAAAATTTACTCTTTTTAGTTGTTTTTTGGCTCTTCAACTTTCAGAGTTGTTTTGACCCCTTAAATGATGTTTTTTTGGGGTCCACAGTAGGTCCTTATCCATAGGAAAGATATGGATAAGGGCATGCCACAAATATTGTAGTATTCACAGAGACCTTTCTAAAAAGGTATCGTATGTGCCAAACTAATATCATATGATCAAGTTACGACCCCAGGAAGTTGGCTATCCAACTAACCTCAATGGGGCCCACAAACTCTTGGTGTTTGACCTCCTAGGGTTGGGGTTTTGGTTGTTTACGGTTTCCCTTTTTTGTTCAATAATAAAATTTCCCTTGATCCCCATTGTAACATAGTTCAAAAGCATGTAGCCACCACATCTCTTCCTAGAGATAAGCTACCATCTCTCGAGCTAGTTTCTTTCCATTCTGCATGTAAAACATTTTCAATACTTTGTTATTAATGAATTAAGTATCTTCTTTTTTTGTATATTTTTTTTATTATTTATATCTACATTTAATTTCATTCCATCATAAATATGGACCAATGGTATCAAAGCGATCTAATTTTTCACTTCTTTTTTTGCATGTCCACAACGAGGTCAGAGTAATTAGGGATTGAACTGGTTGAACCTTCAGAAGATCGGTCTCACTGAATTCAATGACCTTCCATGGCAGAAGAAAATAAAGAAGAGGGAGCATGAGATCCTTTACAAATATTGCTTGAAGAAGCCCTCGAGTGAAAAAGGAACATCATGATAGACAACTTTAACAAGATCCTTTGGTCAGGTCGATTGGTGACGCATCTTCATCCAACAGGCACTCTAGAGGAACCACTCTCTTTAAGGTACAATTCAATTTGACATTCCCATGCTTGAAGGCTAGATAGATGTAGATTTCATAGTTAAATGACTAAATTTGTTGGAAGGATATTTTTCTGTTCATTATTTTCTAATAGGGAAAATATTACTTTTCCACTCCTCAAAGCTACCCCCCACATCAAGCACTAGTGGGAAACCTACTGTGAGCATAGGGATGAGAGAGAAACCTCACTATTTTCAGATGCACGCAATTGGAATTATGTTCGAGATGCCATCAAGGAACAACATTACCCTCTTGGAAGATATGATGATAGGTACATAAAATGGACTAAAATACGGTAGCAAAGGGATCAAGATGGGCATGAGATGACGAATACATTACATGCCCTGTGCACAAATTTTAGTATCAAATATTTTGAGAAACATCTCGTGCTCGAGTACTGCGGGTTTTTGCACAAACAAATTCAGGAGGAAATGGAGTTACTAGACATATCTTCCCTTGGTGCAACATACCGATATTATGTCAATATTGAGCAGAAAGTCAAGAAGAAGAAGAGAGACTTTCGATATGTGAACCCAAAGTAGAGAAAAGGTGCCCCTAACCCACAGACAAAATGGAAAAGCCAAGATGTAATGCCCCAAGACAACTCCACGAAGCCACAATCCAAGAATAACGGGAAGTCAAACAAGGATCTCAATAATTTGGGCAACTTCAATAAAACTCCCACTCACAACACAAATGAATGTCATGTGAAGTAGGCGCTGGTGGCCAAGCTAAGAGACTCAAATATTAATGCATGCTCTGATTTTTAGCTAGAACCCAATGAGGTAACTGATAAGGGAAAGGAGATCATTGATGAAAAACCCACTGCGATGGTAGCCACCACCAATTCTAAAAGGTAGAACTTGGGGATCCATAGGAGGGGGGCGCCTATTCCACTCATAAATGTAGGTAAAGGGGTCACCAATGTAGTTCATCATTGACATCAGGATCCAACAGAACCTTATTTTGGTCGAGTTCGCTAAGAGATTGAAGCTATGAACAATGTCGCACACTCATCCCTACACCATTGGGTGGCTCCACCAAAGGTGAGATCTCCATGTCAGCCAAAAATATTGCATGCCTTATTGCATCAAGCCCTGTGCAGATGAGGTATTGTATGATGTTTCCCCTCTGGAAGTCTGTGATGTTTTATTAGGTCAGCCATATCTATGGAAGCGACATAATATATGAATCCAAAACCTCATTCTATTATTATTAATTTCACATAGAAATTTTATAGAATACTAGAGGTAGCGCTTCATATTGCCTTTTCTTTCATATATGCTAAACAATGCAGTAAGATAATTTCCTATATCGCGAAAATTTTATTCCTCATGATTCGCCCCTAGATCAAGAGGAATATTGTGGCCAAATCCATAGCCTCCAAAAAGGGCTCCTTCACATGACAAAAGTAGAAGGACAAGGTTGTGGAGGAGTACAGGGACCGATTCACCTCACCCACATGGGTACCCTACACTCTCATGTCAATTACTCTGTCAATCTTACCCTTGGCACACTCCTACCCAATAGACCAATATACCAACACTTTGTTCTGGAGAACAATGAAATCAAGAGGCATATTCAGGAGTTGTTGCAGAAAGGGCACATCAGTCCAAGTTCATCACTCTATTGGAGCATGATTAAGTTGTGTTGTCACTGCTACAATACCCTCAAAAATTTTGGCCTACATCCATGTTTCGAAGCATAGTTTTACTTTTCATTTTATCGTCACAAGCATGAAGCGTTATTGCATGTGTTTTTTCTAAGTATCCTTTTCCCATTTGAAATAAAATCAAAGTTTTGTATTTTAGCATGTGGAGTGTCGCACAATGTGAAAAGGATAGTTTTGGTGGTTTCAAGGGGTAAAATTTATGTAATTTTCCTGTAATGGCTACATTACATGGAGGAAACCCTGCTACTAGTATTGTCACTACTATAATTTACCCTCCTTATGTTGGTCCTTCTGCTCAAGTCGGTCCATCATTTACCGTCGGGTACAAACCTATTATAATTAATTCTCTTGGGGGTCCATTGGTCTCTGGGGACACTTACCCTGGGAGAAACATCAATTTCACCAGTTCCACTAACCCACATTAGTTATATGTTGGGGTGAGACCTTAAAAAAGGCAACAAAAAATTCATCATAATCCTTATATGGGGGGACCTCAAGGTTGGTTAGGTAGTTTTCCTACCTCTGACCCACTTAGTAAACATCACAATTGTTGGGGAAAAATAATTTCCTGTAATTTAATTGTCAACACGGGAGTTCCGTAAAGTTGTGAAGCATGCGAGCATTGTATATGCTAGAAATTAAATTTCAGTTGAGATCAATCTAACTACAAAATGATGAAACCCAATTCATCTAATCTATGAAATAAAATAACGAAAATGAAATTCAACTAACCTATGAAATAAAATAACAAAAATAAAGAAAAAAAATCCAACTAATCTATGAAATTAAATAACGAAAACAAATTCAACTAATATATGAAATTAAATAACAAAAAGAAAGAAAAAAAATTCAAAATAAAATATAGCGCGCAATAACACTTGCATGGATTGAAATCTTAATCTACCACACTTGTGAGAATTGAAATTTTAATCTAATTTTAATCCAATGTTAATCTACCACACTTGCGGAAATTGAAATATGCTTGACAGAAATGTAGGAAAATGGATGCAATCTAAATGCTTGACATAAATGCAGTAAAATGCCTAACATAAATGCAGTAAAATGATTGATGGAATCTCACACATTATAGATGATAAATCCAAAAGCATGAGAGATGGGAAAAATTGAACATATCCCAATGCAAGCATTACCAACATGATGGTGAACATTACTCATGAGTATTTGTATTCAAGCTGTGAGTAATCTTAACTTGTACACCCGAGTCTTCTCCAACTTTACGCCATGACATGATAGGAGAAAGCTTCTTCTATTTATACAAAAATATGATAAGCTATCTCATAAATGAGAATCCATGAATCTCTCCATATATCTCTAGAGCTGCAATCCAAATAGGAAATGATAAGGCACATGTCTTCTTAGAGTTACAATACAAATAGGAAATGAGACACATATCCTCATGATCCCATGATATTCTCCATTCAAATTCGAATTTGGCCTTAGGAGGCCACATAAGGGTCTTTTGGAAGCTTATTTTTTACCTACACATGGAAAAAATCTCATTCCACTTGTTAGGTATAAGTATATGCATATTATTTTCTAATTTTTAACCACAAATTCACTTAAAAATACTAGGAATCAATAAATTTTGGAAAAACATAAATGTAACCCAATAATGATAATGGTAAGGTAAATGTAATGAAATTGAGGTGGAGTGAAGGTGATAATACGGAAATATAAGTGAAAATGTAATGGATGTAAATGACAGTTTCAAGGCCCAACAACAATCCTCTTATATAATCTGTTGATTTATTTTACTTGGCTAATTTGACTAACAACCCCATTAGACATGATCCCTGGTGGCCACCTATGCCCACAAAATTTCCCTCTCATATCCCCAAATATGAAGGAAAGCATATAGAAAATCCATGCATTCATACTGCCACATATCACTTGTGGTGTTCATCCAAATATTTAGTGGAACATTTGATTAAACTATGCTTGTTCCAATGTACCTTAACTGGCGATCCTACTAAATGGTAATTTGAACTATAAAAAACATCCTATGGTGATTCTTCATCTTTAGCTCAAACATTTTTGACACACTTTCAATTGCCTACAAGGTATGATATCGATTTCAACCTCTTTTTCAACTTCAAACATGATTTTCCCACTTTATTTCTGATCATATTCATGAGTGCATCATCACAAAATGTTGGCTAGAACCAAGCCTCCTTATGAGATATTACACAAATGGTTCATTTGATACTTAAGGCCTAAAATTGAAAATAATGTATCTATACTTAGAGTTTTCATTGAGGAGCAAGAAATTTTAGCTTCCCAACAATTGGATTTTATTTATTCATAGACAGGTATTATTTATGAAGTACTTCCCAATTCTCTTAGGCCTTCCATTCACCCACCAAAACCTACCCCTATCCCACATGTTCATGGTGTGATTGTGATGGAAAGCGAACCCCACTACAGGCAGGTTCGCCTTCCATTCTTCATCATGAGCCTGCAACTCAAACTGTATAAAATTGCAGACACATAAAACCGATACTCGACTCGATCCTGGGACTTGTGGGTTATGAACCCACTCTATTTCCACTGTGGCACTTCAATTCATATCTATGCATGGGCCCTAATGCTAGCGACCGTCCCCATTTAACAGCGGGGATGTTGTCGCAAGATCCGACAGAAATCAACGGATATCGCGCGGTGTAGATGTGTGAGCTTTAACTCGTGATGAGAGTAGGTTTTCAAAACTGCTTAAGCCCATGTGTCAGCTCCTCGCATGTGTCGTGCTCGAATTTTAATTACTGCTTACCCTGCAAAGGCGATGCGATCAAACTTCTTCCATATTTTAAACAGTATTTGACCAGAGTTAACTCTATTCCCTGTATGCTCTCCAGTTGACTAACTCAGGCTCTAAAACACATTCACTATAATGATATTTATAGGTTCATTGTCAATCCTCTCAGTGATCGATAGCCGACCCTAATTCATCAATGACAACAATTAACTCATAACCCCTGAATTATGATTAAACCTGAATTCAAAACATAGTCACACAGAAATCACGCATATGAACTCACAAATTTAGATAAAATTAAACCATACTAAACACAGAAATCCACATAGAAACAATTCTATTATTTACAGAACCGAGTACAAATATCTAAGGCATTTCAGCCTTAGTAACAAAGTTCACCTCAGACTACATTGTGCTCACTCACTCTCTGTCCTCACGCACATTACAGATTCACTCTTATAGAAAATACAAAAGAGACCGAATTGTTTGAGATCCAAAATCTGAAACAACCCTTCATCTTCTTGAATGCCCACATGGAAGATCATTTCACTCAGTCAATTACAAAATTTCAGTATCGGTTTAAACAGATTTTCCCCAAATTTACATGACTTTTCGCATAACCATCTTTTTCAGCTACAGATTCAGACTTGAATCCAAACTTGTTTGGATGCCCCTGCATCAGACTCCCAAGGCACAAAAATTTATGACCTCTTAGTCATATGTCTTCTCTAGCTGCCAGCAAGTCTAACCACATCATCTGTGGAACTGCTCTTTGTGATCTTCCTGTAGCAACATCTCCTGAACAATTCTCACCCACATCCTCTGTGGAATTTTCCTCTATAAGCTGCAACAAAACCTATGCAATAACAAGTCTCCTTGCTACCAGATACCTCACCAAGCTTCTCTCCTGAGCTCCAGCTTTTGGCACCTCTCTGGTTCACTCCTGTGGAACCAATTGAGCACTCCTGCTCTAGGCTGCTGCAATATTCTCACCTTCCTCGGCTGCTACCTTCAAAATACAGAATAAAATCACCAGCTTACATATTTTCAAAAAATGTACCTCTTCTTCCTCTATACGAAAACTTCTTCTTGGCAGGAAATCATTTCCCTGCTCTGATACCACTTGATGAGGAGCAAAACACACTATAAGTAGGTTCGCCTCAAAACTGCTTCAAGGGCAGATTCATAATCCAAAATCGATCTTGGGACCTATGGGTTATAGGCCCACTATGCTTCCACTGCGCTGCTTCAATGCATATCTAAGCGTGGGCCCCAATGCTAGCGACCGTCCCCATCCAACGGCGGGGATGTCGTCGCAAGATCCGACGGAAATCAACGGATATCGCGCAGTGTAGATGTGTGAGCTTTAACTCACGATGAGAGCGGGTTTTCAAAACTTCTTAAGCCCACGTGTCATCTCCTCGCATGTGTCGCGCTCGAATTGTAATTACCGCTTACCCTACAAAGGCGGTGTGATCAAACCGCTTCCGGCTTTTGAACAGTATTTGACCAGAGTTAACTCTATTCCTTGTACGCTCTATGGTTCGCTAAATCAGGCTCTAAAATGCATTCACTATAACGATATTTACAGGTTCGTTATCGATCCTCTCAGTGATCGATAGCTAACCCTAATTCATCAATGACAACAATTAACTCATAACCCCTGAACTATGATTAAACTTGAATTCAACACACAATCACACGGAAATCATGCATATGAACTCACAAATTTAGATAAAATTAAACCATACTAAATGCAAAAATCCACATAGAAACAATTCTATTATTTACAGAACCGAGTACAAATATCTAAGGCATTTCAGCCTTAGTAACAAAGTTCACCTCATACTACATTTTGCTCACTCGCTCTCTGTCCTCATGCACATTACAGATTCGCTCTTATAGAAAATAAAAAAGAGGCCGAATTGTTTGAGATCCAAAATCTCAAACAACCCTTCATCTTCTCGAATGCCCACATGGCAGATCGTTTCACTCAGTTAGTTACAAAATTTCAGTATCAGTTTAAACAGATTTTCCCTAAATTTACATGACTTTTCGCATACCCAGCTTTTTCAGCTACAGATTCGGACTTGAATCAAAACTTGTTCAGATGCCCCTGCATCAGATTGGGTCCATTTGTGATTCCGTGAGCTAACTTGTTACTCAAATTTATCCTTAGGTGGTTCCATATGAACCTTATATTGATCAATATAAAGAGAATATGCATGTAATTCTAGAAGAACTTACTTATCGAACTATCTAGCTGTCTTCCTCATCCAATGACTCTGGTGATGCCATTCTAGTACCACTTGACTGTTACCCTATGCCTTATTGGACCTTTTACCATCCTCTCAGTTCATACTTCCTTGACGTCCCACTACCATCAGATGGAGCTATTCAAGAAGTTAAGTTAGCTATTGAGCGCCCTTTGGGAGATATTCATCATCACTCTTCTTTTCTTCCCCACATAGAGAATTTATACGAGTCTTCTGAAACCCTAGTTTCCTATGACAATGCCAATGTTTCCTCCAACCTCAATTGGAATTTTTTTTCTTTTAAAGGAAACTTAGCTAATATATCCTCTATGATTCCTATTAATATTTCCATGAAAATCGGTGCGTGGAAAATATTTTTATCATGGAATATTGTACTCCTTCTGAGATTGACATGAACATTGACCATTTCAAATAATTATGATATGTTATTTCTTGGTCTTATGATGAAATTCTTGGCATCTTTCCACAAATTGTACAACATTATATTAACACTTATCCTGGAGGAAAGCCTATTCAGAAAAAACATTGGCCGGTGAAACCTGACAAGGAAGCTTCTATCAAAGCTGAAGTCCAAAAGCTTCTAGATGTTGGTTTTATTTAATCTTGTACTTTTGAAAGAGTGGGTCTCTAATATTCTTCTAGTTGATAAGAGACAAGGAACTATTTTATTTTGTGTTGATTACCATAAGTTGAACTTGGCCAATACAAAATATAATTATGCTACACCCTTTATTCACCAGATTATTGACGCATGTGTTGGTAATGCTATATTTTATTTTATGGATGGATTTTTGGGCTAAACCAAACTAAAATCAAACTTGAATACTAGAAAAAAACTATTTTTATCTACCCAAGGGAAACATTTTCCTATTGTAAACTTCCCTTTGGTCTTAAAAATGTTGGTGTTACTTTCTAATGTGTCATGTATTATGGATTCCAAGATATCAAACACATCATTGAAGTATATCTTGATGACCTTACTTCTCGTTCTCTACTTCATGAATATCATCCTACCCACCTTCGAGAAGATTTTCATTGATGTTTTTATTACAAAATATAGCTTAATTTGCACATGTTTTTTTGTGTACGATATCAAAAATTTCTAGGATTCATTATTTCTCAAGAAGGGATTTGTGTCAATCCCTCAAAGGTTGAAGTTATCATCAACCTTCCTCCTCGTATTGTTTTCCAACTTTTGAAAGTTGAGGAAAAAAGATAATTTCTTATGATGATTCATTAAAAATTGTGCTCACATTACCCATGGCTTCATGAAACTATTGAAGAAAGGAGTACCTTTCATTTTGGGTGACCAAGCCCAATGTTTTTTTTATTCCCTTAAGTAGGATTTTTTGCCCGCATATTTACTAAGTCCTCCTGATCTCAACTAAGATTTTATGTTATATCTCACAACCTAAAATTATTCCTTAGGTATGGTACTTGTCCAAGAAGATGATATGCACAATGAACATCCTATTTACTATGTTAGCAAATGCCCCCTCGGTACTGAGCTTCATTATTCCCATGTTGAGAAGTTGGCCCTAGAAGTTGTGATTATTGTGAAACTATTGGGGAATTATATCTTATTGGGAAAGACTATCACCATTTCTGACTCCAACCTCATGAATAAAATTCTCAAAAGTCACATCATTGGGGGAAAATACTCCAAGTGAATTGTGATCCTTCAAGAGTTTGATATGGAGTTCAAAATTGCTACATCTAAAAAATCCTTAGATTTTGTTGATATTCTTGCTAATTTGCCTCAGGTTGATGAGGAATTTGCGGGTATGGATCCTTTACCAAAAAAATCTGTGTTCCTCATATGTATTTCCGACCGTTGGTATTGAGACATACTCTTGTATCTTGAAACCCAACGTTTTCAACCTGAGTTGTCTCGTGATTACTGTCGACGTATATAGCATCAATATCGACACTATCTTATTATCGATGATACTCTATACTCTCATGGTATTAAAAATATGTTACATCGATGCCTTAATCATGAAGAAGACCAACATGTATTGAATGATTGTCATGTTGGGGCATGTGATAGTTATCTATCTAGGCTTTCCACCGCTTAGAGAATTTTGCATGCAAGGTAATTTTGGCCTTCAATTTTTAAATATTTTATCTCAATGGTCAAAAGGTACCGTCCATGTTAATATTTTCTCATATAATGCACACTCATCCTGCCCCGTTACAATCAACAGTTGTCGTTGGACCTTTTGGGAAGTGGGGTATTGAATTTATCTAATGCAACCCACCCTCAGCCTAGGGTTATCACTACATCATCATGGTTGTTGAAAATTTTACCTAATGGGTTGAGGCTATGCCTAAACACTTAAATGATGGTGTTAATTCCACCTAATTCCTTTTCAAAAACATTATTTCTAATTTTGGTGTACCTAGAAGCATCAGGAGCAGTCATGGTAAAAATTTTCAAAACCATATGATGTAGGAACTAGCCACCAATTTGGGTTTTCGTCATGAACACAAAACCCCCTATTATCCTCAATCCAATAGTCAAGTAGGCACTATTAATAAAAATTTGAAAACTATGTTGCGAAGGATGGTAGGGAGCCATAAGTCAAAATGGAACCTTAGGATATTTTTCACTTTATGGGCATATTTAACCTCGGTGAAATATTCCACTGACTTTACTCCCTTCCAATTGGTTTATGGAGTGGAGTCAGTTCTTCCTATCTAGTGTAAAATCTCTTCCCTTCAACTAGATGTCGAATTACTCCCTGGCACTTTTAGCGAGGAAGAACTTCTTTTACAACTTTCCCATCTCGATGAATAGTGCCTTCTCTCCCTAGTTAATAATGAAACTAGTAAGAAACATGCTAAGGCCCAATATGACAATTCTATTCAACCTCATGTTTTTTTTTTAAGGCAATTTAATTTTTCCTTATGACCAATACCATGACAAGTTTGGGGAAGCTAAAACCAAAACCATGTGGCATGGTCCCTACATTGTTAAATGTGTTATGAAGAAAGCGGCCTATGAGTTAGTTGATTATGATGGAAATCTGTTGTGAGAGCCACGTAATTAGATATACCTAAAATTATAATATTGTTAGTTTCTTTTCATGGTCGCTTATACATATTGTATATAGGTGTGCATGTGATAAGTTTCTTTGTTTGTCTTAGTTTTTCCACTATTTTTGTGTGTAATTTTTGTGTCTAGTCTTTGATGATAACAAAAAATCGCATTAAGAATACGACATAGGAGGCCTTAATGATGAGATAATGTGACCCCTACAGTGACCCTCTACATATTTCCCGGGTTATCTTCAATACTCCTCAAAGGAACTCTTAATGTCAACCCCTCGACATTGTGAGTTAATTCCCACAACTCCTCTTCCTCATCCTCTACCTTTGTTGTCTTTGGTACTAGGGTCTCTATTGGTGGTATATGTATCCTAAGAAAAGAATACCCTATAGGGTGTTTGGGTTCGACATCTGCATATAAAATTTATCCCATATCAGTAACTTTGTATCCATCCCAAAAACAAAATTTACATATTCTAAAAAATAAAAGAAAAAAATGATTTTTTTACCTATGTCATCAAAGTCCATTCCAAGGGAAAAACCATGTGTATATCTCATTGGAATTCTACTCCATACAAGTAATCATCCAATTTCAATGACGTTTATTTCAATCACTTCTAGTATGTATTTGGGAACAAATTTCTACTATGCACACCATATTTACTCATCATGAGATTGCACCACCTCATCACTTGAGGCTCATTTGGTGGTGGATATACCATGTAATCAAGTGACATTGGCCTCGTGAATGGGATATTCTCAAAAATGAAACTCACTAATAAGAGCCCATAGCCAAAGTTTCTTATCTTCCCTCTATTAATTTTAGTAAGTTGTTCCTTGACATTGACCAACATGTCTTCACACCAGTTAAATAAGGTAGGTTGCATGCATCTAAGAGCTAATGTCTTGATATGTGATTTGGTTACACTATGAGGTGTTGTTGTACTTGCTACCTAAGTCACCGTGTATTCTAGGGTTTGGAGAGTGATGTCAACAATGTCTTCAATCATAATTATATCACTATCCCTATGATCCCCCAGTATACAATGTTGTTGAAGGTAGCTTCACATTATTTCTCCAGTATTACTGTGTACCCCTGGAAATACAACTGGAGATACCCTCCTTAAAAAAACGGTGAGGAAATAAATGTCCTCCAACTCTATGGAAAGGGATTCTGGCACCACTATAAATTATTGGGTGTCTACATCCAAACACCAAATTATTTTTACAAATAGAAAGTGTTGTTTCATCATGTTGGGGATCATAAAATACTTGTATAACCAATAATTCCTCAGTGCATCCAAATTTGGTTGATGTGTCATGGCCTGCATCTCGTTGAACGCATGATCTCTTTCTATTTAATCAACCACGGTTTCTCTCACACTCACAAATCAAGAATTTATCAATCCTATCCATGATTAAAAATATGATATCTCACTAAAAAAAATATAATTTGGGAAAGAAATGGAAATTTTCTACATTTAACCCAAACCACACCCTTAGAACAAGAAATTTTTGGTTATAACTGCACAAAATGCATTTCATTTGTGAAGTTGGACCATTTCAACCAAAATTTTCCTGATCTATGCATGTGACCAAGGGTTTTTCTTCATAAAAAATTAAATTTTTTCCTAAAACATGGCTACAACCTATAGAAGCCTTCACTTAAATCTATAAACAAAGGGATATATCCAATTAGCATGATGGGAAAGCTTCTCCTCAAGCTACTCTTGTTCCTCCTTGTCTTTGCACTGCCAAGATTGAAATTTCTCTCTACCTCTATTATTTAAAACAAAATGACCAAATGAGGAGGTATGGGATCTTTTTATTAAAAAAATTAGCATTTGTTTAGAATATTCATTTTTAAAATTTTTGGACTTCAGAGATTTATTGCTTTATAATTCTCAGTAGTAAAAAATGGCTAATTAGTTGATAGAAAAATGACTAAAAGTTTCATATTAATGACTATTTTTCCATCGGTGACTAGTAGTAGCTTATAACACGACCAACTTTTAGTATTTTTTATCTTAATCATTAATTTTTTGTCTCAATTTCATCATCTAGTAGTATATTTAGTCATAAATTTGGTCATTAATTTAGTAATTGAATTGGTCACTAATTGCCACAATTAATGACCAAATATACAATAAAATATATTACTATTTCATCACTCGAGAAAGACAATTAATAACCAAATAAATATGACCAAAATGTTGGTTGTGTTATAATATATTATAGAATCGCTACTAATTGTCATATATATGCAACTTTTAGTCATCGTTTGAAACTAGTTATTGACCAAAGAAATATGACTAGATTTTCGTCATGTTATAAGATATTGTAAATTAGTTACTAATAGTTAGATATATGCAAAATTTAGTCATCATTTGTAATCAAAATTTATCATTTGCAGTAGTCATTTATCTTTTATTGGTATTTTCATATTCATTATATAAACGACTAATTTAGTAGTTTATATTCATTTCATTTACTTTCATTAATAATCATTATAAACGACTAGTTTAGTCATATATTCATTTTTTTGTGTTCATTATTAATGAATATAAACTACTAATTTAGTTTTAATATTGATTTTATGTATTTATTATTAATCAACATAAATTAATTAGTATAATTTTTCTACTAAATTAAAAAAAATGGCATACAATGTGCATGTTCATCTAATATGAAAATGAAAAGTTACATATGTTAATTACAATACTAAACAATATCAAGTGCAACTACAAATAATTTCAAGCACATAAATTATATTATATGAAATGTCAAGTATTACATTATAAGTTTCCAACTTCATATTGGTTGGACTACAATTTAAAGATGAAATATTGTTTCATCACTTCCAAACATCATCATTGTGTTGCCAAGGAATTGTTAGTGAATTCACCAACTATGAAAACTTGACCATTAGTCTCTATGTGTGTGTCTTACGCGGGATATTGGCTCTAAGGATATTACTAGACCAATTCTCTTCTCTCTCACTTTTTACATTTGTGATTCTAGTAGTATTGTTCTTCTCTTTCTTCAATTCCTGCTTCTTACCATAAATACCGAGTTCATTTTCTAAAAACAAAAGAATATATAGTGCAAAGTGTAAGACATGAAAGACAATGAAAACTAGAAAATAAACTAAATTATTCTATAAAGGATTTATACGACATATACCTCAAAATCAACAATTCGAAAGCCATTTTCCCCCATAAAAGCAAGAAACTCGAACAAGTTTTCTTTTGTTGGGTGATAGTGGCCACTATGTGGCCAAATGACCTGTATAAAAAAATTAAATAAAACACCACCATATAAAATAATACCTTAGTAACTTAGTATTCAACCTTTAGGGAAAGCTTAGGCACAATCATGCCAACTAAGTTACAAGCTAAAAATCTCAAGTTGTACTAGATAACTTGTGAAAACAAATAATAGGAGGTGTGATGTCTAATCCTTTTCATTTTATTCACAAAAAAATTTCATTCTGTAACACATGAGCTTGGTAAATTATATAAATAAAATGTGTTCAAATAACAACATGAAAGTAAACTTTTCTAATAGTCATGAAAATATTTTAACACAAAACAAGGAAATGATTTCAATCAATATCATGCAATACTAATTTCATCTTAAATCTTTGGTCGTTTTTTAGATGGACATGATAGAAAGTATTTTCAATTTTATTTCTAAAATACAAAACAAAATCAAAAGAAACATTCCAAATGCAATCAAACAATAATTATATTATATCATGGAATGTACATTGCAATTATAGAAAAATTGTTTACTTGCCCACCAATGTCTTGTCTGGCATTCCTAAAACATTTTATTTCCCACCTCACTCAATATATAATGGATCCAAGAATTCATGTATACATCAACCACAAGATTCCTACAAAAGTAATGTGCCTACTCTAGTGTGCATAATTAATGCACTTCAACCATCCACATAAAATATCGATGCACAATAACAAAGGTGAACAAAACCTATTGGATATGTCACATTAGAGCCTAAAGGAGAATTCGTTATGAGCCTTAGGTAAACTAACACCTTTCTAAATTCAAGGACCGCTCAAATCTCAACCACCCTTACCTTCTTTTCCTCCTTACCTGCCTTCAAAAAGTGCAATAACTAAACAATTACATCTTAGTTCTTCTATAGCTGATGACCAGTTTCAAAACCTGTTAGGTTTGATCCTTTATGTTACCATGGACTCATGATAATGAGAAGCAAGTGGACTGAGCCATGTGTTAGTCCTATGGGAGCTGCAATTTCTTAGCCCAAACAGTTCTTTGAATTTGATAGTGTGCTATTAGTAGTGTTCTCCCTGTTTATGGATGAGAAAGAAAATAAAATATGAGTCCATTTGCCTATTCCTGATCATTAATATATTTATTGGCCCAAAATTTATGTTAATTCATTTTCTTTTCCCAAGTTATTGTTTTTCATTTTGATTCAACTTTGTTGAAAAGATTAGATGAAACTATTATTGTAAAACATATCCATTGTGCCAACTTTGCTGCAATAATTTGCACAATTTTTGACAGGAGGTTATGGTGTCCTGCTACTTTATAGTCCACTAAAAATTAAAAATATTAAAGGGGAATTCCAATATAGGTTTAATTTCCAATGGGATGTTGATTTAGTAGTGATAAATCAGTATTTTTTTATGTCATAAGCCATACACCAAGTCTCCTATCTAGGAAAAGTCCTCCCAACACCAACTATGTAATTACATGAGGGTGAAAGTGTGAGGTGACTTGATGGAGAAACTCCCCCTGTGTTTTTCTAGATATTAGATAAATATAAGTTTGACCCTTTCTGAAAGGTTGTTGATTTCAGGGGAACTTTCACAAGAACTTTAAATTATAAAGCTCATTTGGCACAATAAAAACTTTAAAATACACATTTTACCAGAAGTTTTCAACTACAACAATAGAAATTGTAACCTGGCTTACTACTCTAGTATATAAATAGTCTGCATATCCACTCAACTACACCCATATCAAGATCTATGAAAATGGTACCTTGAAATCTAGACTTTGCTACAAAGTTGAAGCATAAACTTAAGAAAAATGGAGCAGAACCTTTCTTGTGCATTGTGCAACAAAGGAAAACGATCTTTACTAATGAATGTATATCCTCATACAAAAAATTATACTAAAAAAATGGATGATAAGTCAGTCATAATAGAATGAGATCACCTAGATTAACTCTATCAAACATAACCAGAATGGATACAGATAAATTGTAGGATTTTCACTCCTTCAACTTTGTTGTTTCTAGGGTTTTGGTAAATAACTAGAGTGATAGACTATTGAATAGTAACTACGAGTCGTTCATCATCTCTTTGTTTTAGATTTTCAAGCCAAGGGGAGATTTTCCATGACATCTATAGGTTGGTCTATGATTAATTCCCAAGTTTCTGAAGAATGACATAATACATAGAAAAACTGAGAAACCTATTTCCCAGCAAAGTGATAATATTTCAAAGGATAATGGATTTTCCAAAACCCCAATTTTTTTATCAAAATCTATATCTCTCAAGATAATGCTATAAATATATGCATATCCAAAAACAAATTCACATTCTTGTGCACTATGACATTCTGAAAAGAAAACCTTGTAGAGGATATGATAGCATAACACTATTGACATGCAGTCATACTCAAATTTTCAATCAAGCCCATTAGGTCCGAGTGTTGAACCTAGGAGCTCTGATACCACTTGTAACACACCACCACTTATTTTTTTTCGGGGTCTTCCATAAGTGTTCAAGGTGTTTGCTTACTTCTATTCTAGTTCTCTTATCTCACATGACTTAAAAGAACAATGCTTTTTTATCCTTTATGGTATGTCACAATCACAAGTTTCTTGCCTCCTTTAGGATCAATACTATCCATAGTAGAAATGTGCACTATTACAATACCTAATACTCCAGGACAGGGAGAGAAGGTGATGAAGAGTTTCAAGAGAAGAAGAACATGTCCAAAATGATACCCATATATAAGATAATATGTTCAAAACAATGTATATGAGGGCTCTCTCCTTCCCATATTTATATAATAGGACAAGACATCCAATGACAGAAGGTGAGGTTAAGCCTCTATAGGGAGCATGGTCTTGTAAATGATCAAACACTGTCAATAAAAAAAAGTCTATAGGTTTCCAGGACAAATAAGGATAATATTAAAGTATTGAGCAACAACATCCCCATCTCTGAGTAGCCATGACTCATGATAGCCACTTTTCCTCACTCTAGATTCAATTTTTAATAGTATGTTCTATAAAATATCTGAATTTCTTGCACATATTCCAGGGGAAACCATTATTTGTGTTTGTTAAATATGTTTGAGTAGCTCTTCCCTAAGAAGTGAATGGAAGTTCGTAAATACATTCATTGTAGTAGGAAAAGGTCCATTATGGGCATTTTTCTTGGCAACAGAAATCTTGGAGGTGAATCTATTTTTCAAGATATTCCCCTGTTGTATTCATTAGTATGGGATCATATTGAGTATGGGGAACCCGCATCTCTTTAAGGGAAATAATTTTTTTTCATGTTAAAATAATGATGATAGGGATCTCTTTGGCAAAGGGACCTAGAGTCATTACTCCTCTAGGAATTCAAATGGATTTTTGTTGAACAAAAGCCCTTGATTTGCAACATGGTATAGTTCGTGTCCTTGGCTAAGGATCCATTATATACATTTTGGAAGCCACTAAGGTAGCTTTAAGAAAACATGTAGAGAACACTTTTATCTATGAGTATCAATAGTAGATAATGCATTTTTTTCAATCCTCCACTTAACACGGGGTAGCCATTGTCCCTTAGAATTTGAGAATTCAAAATAACGTTCTATAGTTGGCCTATAAAATCTTATATCACTATTGATACGTGAGCTATATTTGGAGTTTTCATAATTAAAATCACTCTTGTTAAAACTCAAATCAATGTAGTAGATTTCACCTAATCACTACAATAGGAAAGATGTTTATTAACTAGACATATATATTATTTTGTTAAATTCTGCTTTATAATCTAAGTAATAGAGGGAACACTGATTTTTTTCCATATCTTCACATTAGAATTAAGTTATTATTTCCTTTCACATAGAAAATTTTCTAGTAGTGATATAATCTTGCTAATGAAATCTAGTATTGATATGATGCCAACAATCAACAACGAGAACAATTTCTAACCTTAAATTTAATAAACCTGCCACAATTCATGAATTGTTTAGAAGACAATTCCACAATGGATAAAACTAAATGGGAAATCAAGCTTCAAATGAAAGCTCATTTTCTCATTTTTATAATTATTCTAGCTACGATGCAATTCGTGGCACTAGTGCCTCGTGTTTGAAATTGAATGGACAAAACTTCCAACCTAGCTAACCCTATTAGGGTCAAAAATATAAAACAACAAACCTATCATTGGAGCCTTGGTTGGGTAGTAAACCAACATCTCAATTTAAAGCTAAAGTGGGGTGTTTCATATCTACAAAATGCAGTCTAGGGAAAACTGATTTCCATATTTTAATAGTTATTTTCCCTTGGTATCGAAAGTGGACCAAGCGAGAGCCAATGGAAAATGGATAAAGGGCCTGATACAATAAACGCCAGTGTTATTGGCAAGGAGGTCTATGTGCCGATACTTTTTAATGAGGGTCTGCACTGTGTCAACTACAATCTAGTCTGAGTGCTCATTGTCTTCCAACAAGTGCACACCAAGATGTATGTTGATGCCTCTCATCAATTCCAGTGAGTTGTGGCTACGAATTAGAAATTTTGTTGAGAAACACAATGTACAACGTGTAGTTAATACCTCCAATTTTGAATCCTATGACTGTCATCACATCAATTTGATCTTCCATGGAGAGAAAATATTTAGGTCTGGTTTTTTAGTGCTATGTGTGTTTAGATCACAACTTGACTTATACAATAGACATGCTACCACATTAGGAAATAAAGTGTGGACACCATATAGTGGTGATAAAACAATGTATATCATGTGGCAAGGTGAGGACACCAACCAGCAAGTGAGAAAAAAAATAAGTAATAACTTTGACTCAGGGATTGAGAAAAATGCCCAGAGAATATTAAATGTAGAACAAAGAGCACAAAGTTTACAGATCACGGTTTCTAACAATCTCTTGTTTTCCCAATGGTAGTCAAAGCAAAGCCCCTTTCTCTTATAAGCATTTATGATGTATGCATCAAGGTGTTTTTACCCCAACATATTATACATATCTCGTCTCATATTGAACCCAACACACTATATGCAAACCATACACAACACAAGAAATACATTATATATTGTTACGTCTATAACATAAACCATAACTATATTTTATCTAGAATTATTTAAACATAGTTCACTATACATTGTGACATGAACATTACACATTTTGATCCTATGTAACAAAAAATTACAAGATCCACGATGAGGAATAATATGAGAGGAATACTTATGTTACTGAACCACATGCAACTGATTGAGGGATGAGATCTCTCCTCCCATCCTTAGGTAGACTGCAAATTGAAATCTCTGTTATGGAACTGCCATGCCCAAGCTAGACTCCAGGGCATAAAGGGTTTCTCTAGGGGGTTGCTCTCATGATAAAAAATAGGATGATTTTTCCTGAATCCCCTCACATGATGGATAGAGCATTGGATTTTGTACATTGTTTGAAATTTTTGTCTCCCACCTTTTTTTGTCTTTTTTTCATCCTTTTTTGTTGTATTTTTTTCCTAATTGGCCTAGAAATTTTTCCACCTATCATATACAACCAATTATAGTTCAGTTTCATATTTTATTTTAAGGTTTTTAGCCTTGTCATCATTCGTTGGCTTGCCCAATCTTGTAATCCAACCATCATCATACAACCTGTTCTTTTACCTTGCCATGTGTCAATATTCATGGTTTGATATAATAAATCTATTATTCCCCTAGTATCCCCCCCAGCCATGGAATTTGTGTTCCTCGCCTCAACCCTTATGTCTATATTTTTATTTTTCATATTTTACAATTTTATATAGTGAAAAAAAAACAATTGGGGTTGTCACAAATATGCACGTTATATTTCTAATTTTCCTTTTATACCAAAGCATTAGGTCCGTAAAATATCTTCTAACATGATATGTTTCTTTGTTATGAAAGGAAAAAACCTATTAAAATCTCTAATGCATATCTAGTTATTAGTAACACCGTTTGAGGGAATCAATGAAGAATAATAAGGGGATAACAAACTCCTCCCTCGATCCATAGTTTAATAATGGATGACTTGAGATTACTTACTTTTCCATTATATTATCCCTAATAAATATTATTTTTGTGCTCTATTTATCCTTCATCTATTAAACTTTCTAAATGCTTACCCTCACACAATTTCAATCATAACTTATTTTCAAAAAATGTACCACTCATCTTTGGATTTTCATTGGGAAGCCTTATCTTGTGATCACACCTGCTATATGACTACCAAGTGTCATTTGATCTGGTATATAAAATTACTAACGGAGCTAACAAGACCTTGATTCGTTAGTGAGATTGATAGAGTGTTGAATTATTTACTAGCATTACATTCTCATCGTGCCCTCCCTTGTTCAAATGGAATGATTGAAAGAGATGCAGCCAGATTGAATCTCAACATGAAAATTATGGAATAAATAGTCCTGAGACCTAGAGTATAAATCAATGGAAGTAAATGTTATTTAATGCAATGCCTCAGGGTGTGTTTTTGGAAGTACTTATAATAGATAAAAATAATTCAAAAAACTTGAATCATAAGAGGGTCCCCTACCCATTAATAAGTAGAGCTTTGATCCTAGAAATAACATTAAATGTAAGAGTGCAAGAGGAAGAATTCACCAAAAATTGTTTTTGTTAAACAATAAAATAATGGCTATTTGTCTAACTCAATAGTCATTGTTTACTGTAAATTTGGTCGTTATACTAAATCTATTTTCATTATTCAAATAAAACATTGAATGATGGTAGAAGATTGAAACAAAAGTTGTTTTTGCTTGCCATGTCATACTTTAAAGCAACTCCCTTGCAACATTTGAGTTCATGATTACTATTATTCCTCTCCCTGATCCTTCAAACTCTATTCCAAGGAATTGATGATAATTGGTTAGAAAATGATATTAAACTTGTATTGTAAATGTGTAAATGCAACTCGAAGTAGAGATTATAAATCATAACAAAGTAGAACTATCAAATATTCTAGGATCCTTCAAGCTAAAGACCACAAAGGAGTGAGATGAACACATAGACTATTGAACCTTAAAGAATCATTTTGCATCAAAGAAAAAAACCAAGTAACATTGGATGTGAAGGTGAAATCCTTAGGATAAATCTGCAAGGCATTCTCATTTGTGAGATTAGACTAGGAAAATATATGAACAATGTATGGTTTGTGAAACTTTTATAGTACCTAAATATTTGTTTAGACAAAGAAATTTAAAAAGTGTAAGACTATAGAATTCAATATTTGGAAAGAAAAAATATTATAAGTGAAATTTTTGTTCGTTGAGGCAAAAATTCCACGGTATTTTTATTTTTTGTGGTGCTGGGTTATTCTAGCTTTGAGGAAGAACTATTTTTCACTATGATATTGCAAGTTCAACTTTTAAAGTGTCAATATCTTTCGAAATATTATTGTGGCCATGTTATTTTCCAATGTCCTCCATTTTCCCCCTTTTGTCACCTCACAAAGCAAGTAAAAATGTGAGGTGAGTCTATACCCCTACTTCACATCCAAATAATTCTCGACGATTTTCACCTTATAAAGACACTAGAACCCTAAATGAATTAAAAATTGATTTATGGGGAAGATCATAACACCGAAGCTCTAACATAGAAACTATTTCCCAGATTATTAATTTTAAGTGCAAGAAAAAAAACGAAGGAGTGGTCTATTTTTGCACGGTACCTGAAGAAGATATAACTATGAAAAAAGTGTATTCAAGCACTAATATTCCATTTCTCCACCCATGCCATCACCTTGCTCATGTGAACTAGATTTAAATGAAATTAATTCCTCTAAATATTTTATCGAATGATACATGTAGCTCATCAAAGACCACTTAAGTTTCATCTCAATTTAAATATATTAGTAATAATAGTTCTTATAAATAAATCAAAGTTGGTGGTAGTTGGTGGTAGAGTGAACACGACTTTTCTTTCTCTATGAATTGACTCAATTTAATATTTCAACCACATGACGCGTAATTATGAAAAGGTTTTATGTTTAAAAAAAAATTAAAACAATATTTTAAAATGTTAAATTAATTGAATGAATATACATGTAAATGTAGTTGAAAATCTGCATTATATAGATTTTTTTTTACATTAAATAGTATAATGTCATAAAGGTCGAGAGTTTACATCTCAAATACATTATAATAGTTGAAATTAGGAATATTATTTTCTATAGTAGCTTAGATCCATCTTAACTCAAGATCTACTAAATGCTAAGAAGGATCTAATTGCTTGAGGTGAAAATTTTATTCAGAGTGAAAAGAGATTTGATCCCTATAAATACTTGGTAAATCCAGAGTTAAGATGGATCCATATTATCTCTGGATTTACGAAGTATTTAGATGGATCAAATCTCTTTTCACTCTGAATAAAAATTTCACCTAAATAAATTAGATCCTTCTTAGAACTATATATATATATATATATATATATATATATATATATATATATATATATATATATATATATATATATATATATATATATATATCAAAATCTGGAGTATTTTACCTCAGATTTATTTTCATTATTAATTTTACTTTATTAAATTGTTCTTTTATCTAATTTGATCAAGTAAAAATATTTACATAAAAATAAATATTACCTGAAAGGACATTACATCATCTCTTCCATACCAGGTTGGAGAGCCCCTCTTGGTGCAAAAATTGAAAATTATTTAGTAATGTATAAAGTTTCTAGTAACTAATTGAAAAAAGAAAAATTTAAATTTCAGGTACAAGATTATTTTTTGAATTTTCTTGTTGATAAGGCCTTATTTTCCTCTCATCAATTATTCACATGTTAAGGTCTGGGAGCATGTAGGAACTTCCATGTGGCTTATGATTTTTTTTCATGATGATATTCTAGTTATTTAAGTAATGAAACATCTATTTTTAGTTTTTTGTAATTAGGCAGTGCCTAGGATGGTGTTCACCTGCTTATTGGTTGTAAGAGTATCGATCCATCTAGAATGGGATGATTATCACCAAGATTGTGCAAGGATTTCGTCAAGCCTAGACACCCCTTGGGAATTTTAATTCCCCCAAAGTGGCTTCCACTCCTGAGCCCCTCCCCATGAGGTTTGAACCAGTGCCATGGCAAGGACTAAACCCCAGGTAAACCAAATGGTCTACACCTCATATGTTGTACTTTTTAGTTGGTCATATTTTTATTGTTGGACTATAGTAGTCATTTAAATTAATAATTTTAATTTTTTCACTTATTATCCAGTTGTTGGGTTGTTTAACGGGTAAACAAACACAAGTATTTATTACCAATCTGGGCTAGTAGGACTTAGAAGCATCCCCAAAATATATGGGTTCCAACTATGATCAAGTTAGAATATGATTTATCAATGATTAAGTAAATGGATATTACAAATATAAATCTAAAATAAATAATTTATAAATTAAAATATGCAATCAACAACAAAAGAATCTCCTAACTTAAGATATTTGTTTGTCCTTCTCTCACAAGATTAATTTAAGAATTAGAAAAAAAAACACTAATTGAGCAATAGATTAAGATGCATGAAATGATAATTGAAGATGATCTTAACTAAAGAGATCTTGGTTGTCCTTCATCACAGATTAATTCATCAATGATACTATTGTTAGAAAACAGGAATTCAAAAAATCATTAAAAAACATGAAGAGATGAATTATAGCTTAAGATATTAATCAGATAGAAAGAATGTTTAACTTAAACATTTGATTTTCCTTTCATATGTAGAATAAGAATTATAATTAGATTCATCATCACTCATTAAACATCAGCATATATCTAATCAGCAAGTTAAGCATAAAACAAACTAGTTCAGAAACTGCAACTACAAATAACTAGAAAGTGCACTTAGCTCGGTGTGGGGGTCCTCCACCCTTGCATTGCACACTGAAAGTTATTTCAGATACTAAAAATTCAATCAAGAAACCAGCATATAATAGAATAAAATGGAATAGAACATGTCTTCCATTAACTCTCCAAAGTCTCAGAAATAATAAATTTAAGTTATACAATTTCTACATATCAATGCCTTTAAAGTCTGAGGCTTAAATAGATAAAATATGAAAAAAAATCATATAAATGTCTCCTATAGCCATAGCTATCCTTATATTATCCAATCAGTTTGAATTCATCCATCAGATCCATCAAAATATGGAAAATCCCATAAAATAAGAAATTTGACCTAGTTCCTAGGGAACTTCCATAAAAAAAGGTGTTGCTTAACCGCCTTTGACCAAGCCTATTAAGTGTTGGTTTGAATGAACCAACAGGTGTACATGTAATATTAGTTCCCAAGCTTTCTAGAAATATACCCAACATGATCCCAAGTGTCCTGAAAAAATGAAAACCATGAGGTCATTACAGGAATTTCTGATCTGGTCCAAATATGCACTTGAAATTCATTTTTTATAAAAAATTCTAAGAATTGAAAAAATTAATTTAAATACATGTATATGAATTTATTAGGAAAAATAGAGTGAATATGATGGTGTATAGATGTATATTATGGAAAATAAAGTGTATTTCAGAAACAAAAAGAGATAAAAAACGAGGGCCAACATCTCCCCCAAGTTGATCTTCAAGCATGTCCTCATGCTTGCTTTTTCCTTTTGGACCTCCTAAGTTCTGATGTTGATCTTGTCCCTGACCCTGAAGCTTCCTATTGTGCTACATGTAAAAGAGAGTCTATACCTTTGCTCTGTTCTTCTTTTTAGATTGAGCTTTGACCTTCTATTTCTCATATTTGACCTTCCAAGAAATTTTCTCCTTAAGCCAGCTGAATGCTTGTATGTAAAAAAGATTTCTTTTGGATTTCAATTTTCCCATTTCTTCACTTAGATTATCATTTTAATTGATCAAGTTTTCATTACTTGTCTTATATGTTTCATTTTCTCTTTTTAGGTGCCTTCCCGTTATCCTGCTTACCTCGGGATTATCAGTTAACTCTTTGATCCTGCTAAGGTTTTGGTCTTTTCATTCCTCCTTGATATCTTTAGAAACTAAAGTAGTCTCAACCACATCATTGTAAAGATATGAATCTCTTTCTACTAGATTTTCTTAAACCTCTTGCTGCAACCTCTCAAGAATTTCATTGGTTTGTTTGGTCAAGTCAGATGTCTCAATGATTTTCACTTCTAGTTATTTTTCTTTGCTACTTATATCTACTGAATTCCTCTTTCTTTGTATCCTAGAAATGTTCAAGAATGATGTTTCCCTCTCTACCATGACTATTTCCTATTGTTTCTTTGATCTGGTTCTTGGATAGAGAGGTGAATTCACTATATTCCTTGTTTCCTGCACTAGTTTAAGTTTGTCCTCTATGGCTTGCTCTACAAATTTATTTTGGAATAGGAAATATTTCCAAGTTATACCCTTATTTTTCAACTAGTAATCAAAAATTATTTTTGTGAGTCCCTGATGATGAATTTGGGCCTCCTTAGGTTTGGTTTCAGATTTCACACTTTCAATCATCCTCATCAAGTTTCTATAAAAGAAGTATGGCAAGTTGATTCTTATGTCTCCCTTGATATGTTGTAGCAACCTAATGTGGTATAGGTGCACTATGCTATGTCTGCTATCAAAAGTGAAGAATTTTTGGGTTATGAGTACTAACTCAGCCCAAGGTTAATTGAACCATTCTCTGGGACTCTTGTTTGTCCCATCAAAGGATCCCTTTCTGTTCTTGTCTAGGAAGAAGGTCCATCCCTGGTCCTTCAAATGCAAACCTTTGTGATAAAGTTCACCTGATAATGGAAACTCTAGGGCTTGAGAAATTGATTATGGAGTTAAAGGAATGAATAAAATTCCCACCATAGTTTGACCTTGTTTGCAGTTATTTATAAACTCCCTTGTTATATCTTCATTATGCCCTTTGAATTTCTGAAGGAAGTATATCAAGCCTGATTGATAAAGTTTTTCAATTGTGTCTCTACCCCAATGTTCAATATGAAAGTATTTAGGCTTTGTTCTTGAAGTCATGTCTTCTGAAAACCATTTGATATACCCCTATACTATCATCAACTTAATTTTTGAAAAAAACAAAAATTCATGTAGTAGATCTCACCATAGTAGTGAAGCTTACCTTTGTTTGCTGCCTTTGTCAAGTAAGTGAAACAAATCCTTTGTTTTCTTGAAAGAAGTGAGTTTCTACTTCTACAGACACAAGATTTTATGTAGAAACATTTATAAAAACATTAAAAAATCATGTTTCTATTAATCTACTCTCTTTATTTGATCCTCTCTCTCTTCAAAATAAAAAATCCTTTGCCTCTATTTGTAGATTTTTCTTTTTTATCTTTTGTTTTATTGTGTAAATAAAAAAATTATACAACAATGTCTTCTAATCCTTCAATTTCATATAAAATCCCTTCTCTTCTAAGGCAAAGCATTATATATTAAATATAAGATCACTGTTATGCAAGAGAATTTGGAAAAATGGCTCATTGTTTCATAAAAAATCTCATAAAATATGTACATTGTATCTTCGAAATTCACCAAACTCTGCTCTCTGTTATGCAAAAACATGTTGATTATGCCTTTAAACCAACAATTCACCATAAATATTGGTTCAAATTCTCTTACTGAATATGCAACTGAAATGAATTTACTATACAACCCATTTAAAACCAATCCAATGTGAATTTCAAATCCAATACTATGTTCTCTGTTTGCATTCAAATTGAAATTGAAGACTATATATGAAGACATTTTCCAAGTTCACCTATTCCGCAGTGATATTCGTGATTTTTTTTTAATTTGACTGGAGTTCCTGAGTTTCAAGCATCACAAACTTATCAAAATCTCACTTAATATCTCAATCATTTACTCATTCAATCAACAAAGGATTTCATGTTGATTAGTGGCAGAGCGATTGTGAGTGGTGGTAGTGACATAACGTAAGGAAAATGACAAGTTTAAAAACTGTGGTAGAATGACTCCATTTATAACTCAAATTTTATTCAACAATCCCGAGATTTACTCATATGAATAATCGTTGTTTTAAACAAGAAAATTTGGGTTTTCTCTTACCTCTTTCTTCACAGGATCCTTGCCTCGTGACAGTGTGCTTGCTTGACACATATGCCGGATATGTTGGCTCGAAATCTTAGTCAATTCTCCTTATCCCTCTCTCCTTCTCACTGCTATATCTCTTGCTCTCTTTTCTACGTTAAATTTCATCTATTTTCCTCACATATCTCCCTTGTCTTCTCTTGTTAATTCATTTTTCACTGATTCTCTCTCATTTTTCACTGATTCTCTCTGATGCGTGCTTTGATTACATGACATTCCTTCTCTCACTGAGCCTGCAAAGGGAAATGATGGTGAAAAAAACACAATGTTTCTATAATTTGAGGTCTTAGAATGGCGTAGGTTCTTCTCTCAACATTTTACACAGCGTTTGTAATATTCCATTTTGAATTTGTTTGATCGTTCGTCAACCGCTTGACTGGTGCCTCTGTGGCTTACCTTTTATGACTGATTTGGTATGTTGGCTCCATGGTGTACATCACATATTCGGCTTCACTTATTACACATTCCTCTTTCACGTTTCATTCTTATGGTTTGTGTTGATCAATGTGTTCGCATTACTCTCTCCATTGAAACACATCATGCCTCATCAAATATGCACCATCATATTTTCATTCCACCAATGTACATGGATCACTGCTATATTTTTGTCCATCCATATCATATGCATCATTTCCATACGTTGTTTTATGATTTCATAGCATCATACTTAGGTTAGTTTGTTGAATATGCATTTCCTTGTTTATATTATGATTTCATTTATGCTCCATTACCTTAGCTCATAATCATATTTATGATTGCACTTTTTCCTCTTTGTTTTTTTTTTTTGAAATTCGAATAGTGTGCTATCATGTGATTTAAACTTTGGGTTTTTTATTTAATTTTAAAAATTACCAATGAAATGGTCATATTTGAAAATCAAATATTTACAATAAAAATAACCTCTTGTTTGTTTGTTGTAGGTCCAACAAAGGTTCTATGCTAAGCCTTTTGTTTATGATCTTTTTATTTAGGAAAAGTAAGGTTACTATGGTATGGTATTGTATGGATAGGAAGTATGTAATAGATTATGGAATGTTTATTGAATGATTAGGATAATGGTTTGGATATGGATAAAAATAGGGATACGAATGTAGGTGATGAAAATGTAGGTAATGAAAATCCATAACTAGTACTAAATTAGCTTTAACAATTTTAGAATATTTTAAAAAATTGAAATTTTAAGAGAAATATTTTACTTACTGTACTTGTATTCCCTCAAACCGTTTGATGTTCATGATGGTCAACATTGTGTTATTTTTTAATGATGGCTCTTCCAAACTGTGTAGAGACTTATTTCTACTTTGCATATGATTATTGATTGGGAATGTTGTTGTTCAAGTCCCTTCTACAGGTTCTGACACTTCAGGTTCCTTCTATCATGATCTTAAATATTGATGTAGCTAAGGTCCCTTCTGACATTTTGTTTTTTTCAGGTCCTTTCTGGCATAATTCGTAATAATGTTTGAAAATTTATTCTATGGTAATGATACGGGTCCCTTCTGGATAATTTTCTCAATAATAATTTAGGTCCCTTCTGTATATGTTGAATGATGTATCAAGTCCCTTCGTAGTTGTAATTCATATTCCTGCTTCAATTCAATTTCTCAAACTATTTACATAGTTTTATTACACAGCTTCCCCCAAGCTGATGTTAATACTTGTCCTCAAGTCTGACACGTCTCGGAGGGTAAATCTGAAAATATCTTATTGACATAGTTTTATTACACAGCTTCCCCCAAGCTAATGTTAAGACTTGTCTTCAAGTCTGACATGTATCGGAGGGTAAATCTGAAAATATCTTACTGAAGTAAGATAAAAAATATATATATAAATCATATTGGCCAAACGAGTTGGTTTTCCGATATGAATTCGAGTTTGTATTGTGCCAGTGTCCTAGATTTTCACAACCAAACTCTTTTATTATTTATTATTTATTATTTTATTTTTATTCTTCTTCTTCTGCTGGAATTATGGGAGACATATTGGTATGTTGTCCCATTAGTCCCAAATCAGTATCTATTGAAATTTTTCTCATAAAATCCTCTTTATTTATAGGCTCATTGTAAACTTTAAGCCTACGTCCATTAACGACAAATGAAATAGATGCCTCGTCAATTTTTCTTGTCTTTGCACAACCATTGTCAAATATTTCTTCAATCTCATATGACCCAAGCCAATGAGTCGTAAACTTATCTTTAAAATGTTTAAACTTGGAGTCGAACAATAGTTCCCAATCTCCCTTTTGAAACACATTTTTCTTTATGAATCGATCATGTCATTTAATTCTTTGTTATTGCACAAGAGATGTATGCTCTACTGCTTGCTATCATATCTAATCTAGTTGATTTAGTTCCATGACTCTTTGTTGTTGTGCCTCAGATAATTCCATTCCCAATTCTGCTGCTAGATTGAATGTATGTATTTGAAATTCTATGGGTAGTATGACTTCTTTTCCATACACCAACTGATATGGACTGAACCCAGTTGTGTTTTTCCATGTTATGCTATATGCCCAGAGTGCGTCTCTTAATTTCTCTCACCAATCATTTCTGTTCATTTGTACAGTCTTTGTCATGATGTTCTTTAGGAATTTGTTTGTTGATTCCACTTTTCCATTTGCTTGAGTATGATACAACGTTTATTTTCTGTGTCTTATCTTGTATTTCTCTGTAAGATCTCGAACAAGATTTGATGTGAACTGTGTGCCTTGGTCACTTACTATCTGTCTCGAAACTTCATATCTTACAAATATCTCTTCAAACAGAAAAGAAAAAACAGTATCTTCTGTTGCCCATGCTACTGCCTTGGCCTCCACCCACTTAGTTACATAATCTGCACACACCAGGATGTACTTATTTTTGTTTGATGGAGGGTTGATTGGTCCCACAAAATCAAGAGCTCACTGCTCAAATGGTTGAATCAGTACTTGTGGCTTTAATGGCATCTAATCTGATTGCACTGGTCTTCCAATTCTTTGGCATCTGTCACATCTCTTCACATAGGCCTTGGAGTCTTTGAAGATGGCCGACCTGTAGTAGCCAAGTTTCAGAAATTTGTATGTTGCATGTTTGTCTGCAAAATGACCACCACATGGCTCGTAATCACATGCTTTCAAAATATCAATAATCTTATCTTCTCTAACACATTTTCTAATTATTAGATCAACACTAGTATAAAATAGATCACTATTCACCCAACTATATCTAGCATTTTCTGTAATTATAATTCTTTTCTATTTATTTGTGTAATGAGATGGTAGGACGCTAGATGATAGATAGTTGGATATATCTACAAACCATGGATTTTTGAATTTATAGAAAATATATGTTCATCTGGAAAATTATCTGATACTGGAATTCGATCACCAGGTGAATAAAGTCTTGACAAAAAGTCTGCAACTTGATTATCCTTACCTGGTTGATCTTGCACAGTAATGTTAAATTCTTACATTAATAACAGCCATATAGTTATTCTGCCATTTGTGATTGATCTTTTCATTAAATATTTTATGACTGAATGATCCGTGTGGATGAAAAATTAATAACCTGTTATGTAATGTCTAGATTTATTAACTGCATGTACTACAACTAACATTTCTTTTTCTGTAATAGTGTAGTTAAATTCTATTGGTGTTAAGTTTTTTCTTATAAAATATATGGCATAATTAAGCTAATTATCCTTCTGTCCAAGTGATGCTTCGATAGCAGTGTTAGATGCATCAGTTGAAATATGAAATGGTAATGACTAATTAGGTCCCCGAAGAATGGGTGCAATTGAAATTTTTCTTTTAATTTTTCAAATGCATTTTGACAATTATTTTTCCATTGGAATTCCACATATTTTGCAAGTAACTTGAATAAGGGAGAAGCTATTTTACTGAAATTTTCAATAAATATCCTATGGTAGCCTGCATAACCCAGGAAACTTCTAACTTCTTTTTGTGTTATGGGTGGTATTAAATTCACAATGACTTGAATTTTTGTTGTGTCCACCTTGATTCCTAAAGAAGAAATATGATGTCCCAACACTATTCCCTCAGTTAACATCATAAAGAAATTTTTGTTATTGAGTGATAGATTTGCCTCTATGCATCTTTTCAAAACTTTTTCGAGATTTTGTAAACAATCATCAAATGTTCCACCATATATAGTGAAGTCATCGATGTAAACCTCTACATACTCGTGGATCAAATCAACAAATATTGCAAGGAACGCTCTCTGAAAAGTAGCAGGTGAATTACATAAACCAAAGGGTAATACATTGTATGCATATATTCCCCATGGGCATGTAAATGTTGTCTTATCTTGGTCTTCCAATACTATCTTTATTTGATTGTATCCGCTAAATCTATCAAGAAATGAAAAGAATTTCTTTCCAACTAATGAATATAACACTTGATCAATGAATGATAAAGGAAAATGATATTTTAATGTAGCTTTATTGAGTTCTCTGTAATCTACACAAATTATCCGCTTTCCATTTTTCTTAGGTACTACAACTAAGGGTGAAACCCATTGACTATCTGAAATAGGATAGATAAATCTAACTTGTAATAGTTTCTGTAATTCTTCTTTCAGTAGTTCCTTCATCATAGGGTTCATACTTCTTTGTGGTTGCCTTATAGGTTTAATTTTATCATCAGTGTAAATGTGATGGATACATGTTTTTGGATGAATCCTCTGCATGTCTGTGTAATCCCAGGAAAAATCTTTTGAATATTTTTGTAACAATTTTGTTAGCTCTTGCTCTTGTGATGATTGTAAGTTATTACCAATATTAAAATTTCTCCCAGGACTGATCTCAATTATTTTTCTCTTTGAATTGGTAATTTAATTATCAGGAAAAATACTTTCGAATGTATTTCGCAATGATTGCATAGTGCATTTTTCCCAAAAATAGTGATTTAAAAGGTGACTTCCAGCTTCGTATTAACTTATTCTAAGCTGCTCTGAAATATTTGGTTCTAAGATGAAAAGAACTAATAAGTCCTCTTTTTATTCCTCCTCTCTAAAATTATAAACTTGATTAAGACTACGAACATATTGAAGCTCTTGTTGTTCCTCTCCATCAAGCAATGATAATAAAGAAGGAGATTGAGTGGGAGGATATAATGTAACATGTTTTCTTTCATCTCCATGTGCAATAATCATAATTCCTGACCTACATCCAATGTAAGCATCTACGGTGGCTAACCATGGTCTACCTAAAATTAATTGATTCCCTCCTAAATTTGTTTTTGGCTGCAAAATCAAGAAGTCTACGGGATACTCCCATGAATCCAGTGAGATAATGATATCTTCCCATCTAACTTCTGGTACAACTTTAGATCTATAGTAGTAGTAGGTCTAATGTTGTTTAGATTCAAATGTTTCATAGTCTATGTAGTCATAACATTTATAGCTAATCCCAAGTCTATTAAAGTGTTTGGCACTGAAAATTTGTTAATCGAAATGGCAACCATAGGAATCCCTGGATCAACATATTTTTCAATGGCTGTATTTGTAGATATGAGACTAGCTAAACTTCCAGTTACCTGGATTGTAAGTGGATCTCTCTTTCTTCTGCTAGATTTATTAATGCGTAATTCCTTTATTGTTTTTGCATATATCGAAATATTCTTAATTTCCTAAAACAAATGAATTTTGACATATGTGTTCTTCAATTCATCTAGAATATAAAATTCAGGTAGAGATATTGGGAATTTATGCTGTATTAATCTCTCCAGAGATGGTGGAGTCTGAGTCATAATATATTTACCTTTTTGAATTTGTTGTTATGGTTGAGATTGTTGACTTTGTTCTCCTTGTTCAGTTTGTTCGTCTATTATCAAAGGATAATTTTTCTGTAACACCTTCCCAGACCCTATGTGGACATCTTGTATGGGAAGAATAGAATAAGTAGGATAATATGTTTCTTCCTCCACATGGTATGATGGTCTATCCACCTTGTCGCTTAGACTAGCTACTGGATGAGATGGAAATTGGGTTGGTCTGGGTGGTGGTTGGTTAGTAGGTAGCTGAAGCTGCTGAGGTTAATTTAACATTGGTTGATTTTGGGGTGGAAATGGCATTGGTTGATGCTGTAGGAATTGCTGATATTGAGGAAATGGTTGTGGAGAGTATGGTTATTGATATTGATACTGTTGAGGATACATATGTTGAGGAGGCTCATTTCCATAACCATATCCCCTCCAACCTTGTGCAGGTTGATTTTGAGATTGTTGTGGAGGCCAAGCCTACCATGTCATTTTAGTGTTCCATGAATTTTGAGGATATTGAAAATTCTGGGGGTATTGTTGAGGAAAATATTGAGGCATCCTTGGTTTCCAAGGACTCCTTGGTCCCATATAGTAGAGAGAATCTACTCCTTGTAGTTATTTCACTTGCTACTCTTTTAATTTGGGACAGTTTTCTGTCGCATGACTTTCTGTGCATAGTCCAGACACTTGTATACCTTGCAAAGGACATTCCCTGAGTGGATGTTTTTGCATACACTTAGGATAGAATATTGCTAATATTTGATCTTGTTCTTCCTTATTCTTCTTAGCTTTTAATACATCTACTTGTGTTCCCAAAGTTCTTAATAGATATGTTTTGAATTTTTCTAATAAACTTCATGTCTCTACTGTTGTTACTGCACATGCTGTAGATTTGGAATCTCTTGATGAAATAACTCTCTTTCCACTCTTTTCTCTACCCCTAGAGTATTTTTGACAGAGTTCAGTAACTTCTTCAAATGGTAAATTGGAGATATCTCCTTTTCCCATCACATTAAGGATGTCTAAATATTCTTCTTTGATACCCTTAAGAAATATTGTACGGATGGTGTCAGGACTTAGAGAATGATGTTTGGATTTTTGTAAATTGTAAAGAAATATTTCCAAATATTCTTCCAAACATTCGTCTTCTTGTTGTATCATTATAAAATTTATTCTTTTGAGTCTCTAGCCCTGTAGTAAGCTTGATACTTTTTAAGAAATTTTTTCTTCATTTCATCCCAGGAAGGAATTGTATGTTATCTTAAACCCATAATCCATTTCAAGTTGCTGCATTCAGAGTATCAAGAAAATGTCGAAGCTTGTGTGTGTCATCTATATATCCATTAGTTCTACACAAGATATCAAACTCAAACATGAATGCATTAGTGTCTTCTGTTGACATTCCATAGAAATTAGGCAATACAGAAGATGGAATTTTTTTCATTTTTATTTCTTCTCCTGATATTGCTCTTGCATCTAATATTGGAAAGCCAAAATTGGTTTCCTGGTCATTGTTATTTTCTTGTTCATTTTCATGTGTTATTCTATTTTGATGTTCTCTTCTTTCTTCTTCTTCTATCCTTCTAAGTGCTTCTTCTCACTTGTCTTCCTATGCCTTTCTTTCTTACTCAATTTTTCTTTCTTCCTCTCTTTTTCTTCTCCATTCCCTTTGTTGTCTTTCATATTCAAGTCTTTGTTGAGGAGCATGTTTAGCCTGTTTGATCCTTCTCCTTCTTCAGCCATTTATTGTTCAAAGATATGTAATGTTTCAATATGAGGTTTATTTTGTGTTTCTTCCACTACTTCCATTTGTTCAAGGACAGGTTTCTCCAATTGGTCAACAACTAGTTTTCTTGTATCTTTTTGTTTCCCTAAGGAAGGAGGTTCTTTAGGTGATTGTTTTATTTTTACTTCCAAGGCTAACATGATCTGTATTTCAACTAAAGTTAATCTTTGTCACGATCTTTGTTTTTCCTCTAACTCTTCTATAGTAGGTCTTCCAACAACTGGTGTTGTTACTCCCGTGGATGAATGAGTTTTTGGGGGGTTTTGTTTCACAAATCTACCCTTCTGATCTCTATCTCTAGGCATATACAAACATAAATTAAAAAAAAAAAAAACTATGTTATTGTTGTTTTTTATGTTTTTATATATATTTTTTTATCTTTTTATCTTCCTAATTGACCGTTTTTAAATATGCTTCCCCGACAACAACTCCAAAATACTGGGTTGTTTAATGGGTAAAGAAACACAAGTGTTTATTATCAATCTGGGCTAGTAGGACATAGAAGCATCCCCAAAGTATATGGGTTCCGGCTATGATCAAGCTAGAAGATGATTTATCAATGATTAAGGAAATGCATATGAAAAATATAACTCTAAAATAAATAATTTCTAAATTCAAATATGCAATTAACGACAAAAGAATCTCCTAATTTAAGAGATTTGTTTGTCCTTATCTCAAAAGATTAGTTTATGAATTAGAAATAAAAAAACCACTAATTGAGAAATCGATTAAGATGCATGAAAAAATAGTTGAAGAGGCTCTTAAATAAAGAGATTATAGTTTTCCTTCATCATGAATTCATTCATCAATAATACTATTGTTAGAATACAGGAATTCAAAAAAGCATGAAAAGCATGAAAAGATGAATTCTAGCTTAAGATCTTAATCAGATAGAAAGAATGTTTAACTTTAAAATTTGATTGTCCTTTCATATGTAGAATAAGAATGATAATTAGATTCATAAACACTCATAAAACATTAACATGTAGCTAACCAACAAGTTAAGCATAAAACAAACTAGTTCATAAACTGCAAATACAAATAACTAGAAAGTGCACTTAGCTCGGTGTGGGGGCCCTCCCCGCTTTCCACGCACGCTGAAAGTGATTTCAGCTACTAAAACTTTATTCAAGTTACCATCATATAACAACAGAATATGGAATCGAACAGGTCTTCAATTAACTCTCCAAAGTCTCAAAAATAATAAAGTTAAGTTATACAATTTCTACATATTAATGCCTTGAAAGTTTGAGGCTTAAATAGATAAAATATGTAACAAATTCATGTAAAATTTCTCCTATATATATGGATATCCTTATATTGTCCAATCAGGTTGAATTCATCCACCACATCCATCAAAATCTGGAAAATTCCATAAAATAAGAAATTTGACCTAGTTCCTAGGGATCTTCCATAAAAACAGGTCTTGTTTGATCACCTTTAACTCGGACTATTAAAGCTCAGTTTGACTGAACCAACAAGTGTACATTTAATATTAGTTCCCAATATTTCTAGAAATATATCTAGCTAGAGCCCAAGTGTCCTACAAATATGCAAACCATGATGCCATTATGGGAATTTTTGATATGGTCCAAAAATGAAGTTAAAATTCATTTTTTTATAAAAACTTCTAAGAATTGAAAAAATTAATTTAAATACATGTATATGCATTTATTGGGAAAAATAAGGTGAATATGATGGTGTATAGATGGATAGTATGTCAAATAAAGTGTATTTCATAAACAAAAAGAGATAAAAAATGAGGGCCAACAGTAGTCATATATTTTAGTCCTGGACTAAATTAGTCATTTAAGTTAGTTGATTTTAGTTTAGTCACTTAATATCTAGTTATATATCTTAACCCTAGACTAAATTAGTCTTTTAAGTTAGTAATTTTTAGTGCGGTCACTTAAAATTGCTCAAATTTTGTAGTAAATCACTTGAAATAACTGTGGTGACTAAATTTTTTAGTCACGTAGTCACTAATCTCTCATTTTGTACTAGTGTATTTTTCCTAGCCAAATTTTTGTAGGAGTTTGGTGAGCTACCTTTTAGTGCCACTTTTTAGGGGTCCCATTTATGCTAATGGGCCTGAGGTATGATTCATTTTCTGGCATATAAGGGTAGGTCATTTTTTCCCTTACCATTCCATTCTGAAATTCAGTGCCATTTCTTTCCTTTAGCTTCGATCGCATCAAGTTGCAGCATTCACCATTCTCTTTTATCCATGGTGTCACTTCACAATAGATATTTCATGATCATGGATACCCTAGCTAGCACCCTCTTATTTTATTTATGTCCATGCAGTAAATTGTATACTCCGCTTTAGGAATTCCTCCTTGCTGGATTGATGGGGCCTAGACCTAGGTTCAAATGTGGCTACATGAACAAAAAAAATCCAATATTATCGGCCCTTTCAACAACGATCTGCTTTCGTAGACGAAAGTTTCACTGGAGGCAATATAGGAGGATGATAGAACTAGGTTTTTTCATCTAGAGGGATAGTGGATTGTGGATTTAAGGTTTATCTTACTGAGCAGAGCTTTATAGAATAGATATATTACTTATACAAGCATTTTTCAACACACCTGTTAAACTTACTAGCAGACTACGTGATCTTACTTAATCATGTGTTGGAACGGGGTCCCTTAGTTGCATTTTTGATACATTTTTGTAGTAATTAGTCTAGCAGGGGCTTTGGGGTGGGTCAATGACCCAAATGTATTGTAATGGGTCAAAGGGTAGACCTAGAGTCCGCAAACCACATTTTTCGAACCACAGGATAGCATAGACTATGATGATATAAATAGATATATGGCTTGAGTCTAGAGGTAAGTAAGATTGATGCTAAGTGCGAACTATTGAGATCTATTTTGGGTAGTCTTGGGTGAGGACTCTTGCTGGCTGTGTGCATGAAGACCCTCAATCCTAATGTGTGCGGACGCTGTTGGATGTGTGCGTAGGCTATGACTTGGGTTTATAACTGGGTTTTTGAACATTAATGAAGATGGAATATGTAGAAATATCTCTATGTTATCTGAATTGGTTGTGTTTACTATTGAAGTACCTATGTGTTATTTGAATAAGATGCGATTTTGTCTATGATATCTGAATTAGCTGCGATTGTGTTATTCTGTGATGATAATTACTGATGTGTACATGGATGTGAAGGTATTGCTAAGATCTGCTTAATAATTGTAGCTTTGTTCATGTTTACGTACTAGTTATGTTGTTAAAGGCTTGGTAATAAGTTGGTTTATGTGCGAACCTCATAGATCTTCCTTAATTACCCACTTTCTCCCTGGGTGTGGAAACCTGGTTCCAGCACCCACCAATACTACTTCAGGTGAGACCTTGGCCTGCGAAAGTAGGTCATTGCCGAAAGGGCTAGTAGTATAGGGGTTTGTGGGGAAACCTTAATTCCAAACCTGGGTCAGGACCCCTCAAGCCAACAAATGGTTCTGTTGCCAGGACCAGGAGCATTTTGAGAGAGAGATCAGGTAATGCCATGAGGCCGTTGAGGACTTAAGAAATTTGAGCTCGAAGACTAGTTCGAAAAATAGATTTAGGAATTTTCTGTAAAAGAGAATCGAAACACAAAGCTAACAGCTAAAATTTGGAAGAAAAAATATATTTTCACAAAATTGTATGAAATTTTCTTTGTATCATTTTCACATGAGCTACAGGAATGGATATCAAGGTTAGTAGAATTCCAGATGTGTTGGAAATATGATCAGGTTACGCAGTGGACTCCATAATTAATTCAACAGTTGGAGAAGGCTGGCAACAAAATCACTCGGACTATAGATAATTCGGTGGATAGTGTGATAGGAGGATTTGTAATAGAATTCACAGTCGATCAGTTTGTATCCTACTCTGAAGTGGAGCAAATATTCTTCAAAGGATTCTGAGGTAAGTTCTTGCGAACATTTCTGCTACTGATTAAATTATTACTGTGCGAGAAAGGAATTCTGTGCAAGCACACTGAATGAATGACCTCTGATCAGGGTGAGAGTACAACACGAAGTGGTACTATCAATTCAACTGAGAAGGGGATAGATTCGTCTACAACCCATTAAGGGAGCCATCTGCACACACAGGAACTAGTCCCCTGGAGAAACCATCGTCAAGTCAACATAAGGGAAAGAACTCCCTTACAGCTCTGCCACTACTCAAAGAAGATATGACCACATGCATGAAGCTGCCCACCTTCAAAGGTGTAGGAGATGAAGACATGGACAGATTTTGGCTCATAGCGAAATCAGTATGGACTATGCAGAATGTTGCTATCGATGCTGTAGAAAGGGCGCAGCTATCCCTCGCCTTTGAAGGAAGGGCCCTAGATTGGTTCATGGGGTATGTAGGCCAACATGCGGATCCATCAATACAAGAAATTAAGGATGCTTTAAAAGAACAGTTTCGGAAGCCTAAGTCCTACGCTCAGCTGGTGGTTGAATTGAAAAACATTAAACATGGATCCGCTGAGCCGGTATGGGAGGCTGATCAGCGGCTAAAGAATGTTATCAGAGATGGGGAATTTAAGTATGAGTATAGAAATCATAAGGAATGGTTCATTTCCATGCTATTACATCACCTGCGTGGGCCTATGGGTCAACAATAGATTGATACACAAGAAAAATCCTTGGAGATTTCCATGAAGCTATAAGTTGCGCCAAGAGATGATGCCCAGTTTGGGGTACAACAGATCCAGGGATAGTTGGAGGCAATGAACCTAGAAATCTAGAATCTATGAAAGGAGCAAGGAAAATAAGCTAGTCCAGATGTATGGTGCATAATATGCAGGGTGTCATGCCACACCAAAGATCAATACCCTCTATCGGTAGACTACATGCAGGCTGGGGGGCCCAACCCATTGTGCCCTAAGGAGGATGCGGGACCAAGCACCTCCACATTATGGTGCACTAACTGCCACATAGCTGGACTACATGATACCAAACACTACCCCCGTCTTGGTGCCTATGTTCCAGAGTTGAAGCAACAATGGTATCATTTCTACTCATCTGTGGGACATGAAAAACACAACTGCCAGACATATGACTTAATGATAGTTCAGGGAAACCTGTATAGGGTACAGGATGACCCTTCATCGCCACTATCTCCCTCTGGATGAGGAGGCTCCCTTGCCAGAGGCCAGGAGGGGGGAGAGTTGGAAAAGTAGGTTGGGGAAGAGAGCAATTGATCTGTTATAATTGTGGAGAAGTAGGGCACTTTGCAAGGGATTGTCCAAACACTGCACAACAATCTTGCAGATATTGTACGAAATTGGATCATGTGATCGAAGATTGTCCAGTACTGATTGCGAAGATGCAAGAAAAACAATAGACTCCAATGTAGAATGTACAAAGTGTTAAGGTAGAACCATGTGATGAAGGACCCAGTATTAATTTCATTACACACAATGGTATGGCTACTGGAGGAGCAGAGGAAAGAGCTGTGGTTGAGCCCCTTATCTGAAAAGCTACTATAAAAAAGGAAAGCTTGGACCTACAGAGGGAGAAAGAAACCTTCATCGAAGCTTGCAAAGACCTTACCAAGGAAGAAGCATCTATTTCCAAGGCTCCAAAAACCCTAAAAACGGACGAAGAAGTTAAACCATTCCTACATCCATGTATAAAGTTGCTACGCAACCAGAAGGTAGTAGAAAATATTCAAGCAGTGATAGATAGTTGCACAGAAAAAACTGACCCTCCAATAGAAGTTAATTATGTTCACAAACTTTATAAGCATAAGAAACACACTGGTCACGAAATGCGGCTAACTACGTAGAATGGAGATTATGAAATGGATCGGGTCATCCTGGATCTGGGATTCGATGTGAATGTCCTGCCAAACAGATGTGGTAGAATATGGGAGAACCTAAGCTAGAATGGTCTACTATACAGTTGCGCATGGCTAACCAATAGAAAATCATACCATTGGGGAGACTATCAATGATTATGGTAGATATCGCAAGGGTTAAGGTATACGCAGATTTTGAGGTAATTCAAATCGTAGAGGATGCGAACCCTTATCTTGTGCTCTTGGGACTGGATTGGGATATAGACATGGGAGGAATTATCAACTTGAAGAAAAGGAGCATGGTTTTTGAGAATGAGGGTACAATAGTAATAGTCCCTCTAGACCCAGCAGAAGGAGAATGGTGTACAGAACCGACGCGCGAAGAAGATGACCTGGATCATATCTATAAACTAATCATCCATGATGAGGATTGGATTAATCCTATGGGTGATGTCGTGCTTTGCTCGGAGAAATATAATGAATTCCTCTCTAACTTCGATGGGGAGATCGAAAATCAACAGAGCCAGTTACATGACGTATCTGCACTACGGTGTCCTAGGATCACAAAGAGCTTTTGGTGTATCTCCACAAAGGTAAGAGAGATGCCTTACTTTGATGGTTCTAGTAGTATTAGGGATTTTATTAGAGCATTTGAAGCAAAAGTCCCAATGGAATGAAGAATGTGGGGGCTTAACCTAGCCATGCGTGCGACCCCTACATGGTGGTGGGAAACTCATAAGAGGACTTTTCAGGATTGGGAGAAATGTCACAATATGAAGATCCTACGATTTGAACCCCCGGTTCACCTAAGAATGGAGACTTTCCCTGAGAAAGGGGACCCATGCAAGCACTTGTCTACATGGATGGAGGTGTGGTGTAGAAGGAGTAGGGATGAATGGGTTCACCTATTTATTCATGCCTTTGGGCCAATCCCCACTGCATGGTATTTGGATGCAGAGCTACATCAACACAGCACCACTAGAGACCATGAAGGACGATTTTGTGGGGATGTTCAGGTTAATAGGCGGAATTAAGGAATTAGAAAAAGCCCTTCAGGACATAGATTCCCTAGTATTTGATTAATCATGCCCTCATGTGGAGTATGGGGCACCAGTTTGGGACACACAGATGCAGGATATTTCTAACTGTCACAATCTATCAATGGAGGAATGTGACAAAGACCCATGAAATATCGCTATGCTAGAATCAGAGGGTGAAGGAGAATTTCCTGGACCCCCAATGTAGACTGTCGATGTGACCAAGCCTCTTAAGCTAACGGAAGTCAACATTGGAACAGAAGAACAATCTAAGATAGCTAGAATAGGGGACTACTAGGATGATGATACCATTGGGAAAGTCCCAGAACTTCTCACGGAGTACCAGGACCTGTTTCCGACAAAATTCTCAGAACTAAAAGGTATTATAGGGGACTCGGGTTCATGTGAATCACATTAAAATTGGATGCACGCCCGGTCAAGCAGTGCCCCTACCAATTGAACCCGAAGTATAAGTAGAAATTCATGGAAGAAATTGACAAAATGCTAGCCACAGGTATCATCGAACCAATAGAAAAACTAGATTGGGTAAGCCCTATGGTGGTCCAAGAAAAAAATACTAAAGGATAAATAAGAATCTATGTCGACCTGCGTAAGTTGAATGATGCCTATGTACATGATCCCTTCCCTACGCCATTCTCTGATGAAATCCTCGATAGTGTGGGAGGGAAAGAAGCATACTCATTCACTGACGGGTTTTCAGGTTACATTCAAATTAGGATCGCACATAAAGATCGTAGAAAAAATACATTCGCTACTGAATGGGGATCCTTCCAGTGCACTGTCATGCCATTTGGGCTAAAAAATGCCCCTGCCATCTTTTCGCAGATAGTGGTCGTAATATTCAAGGAGTTCATTCACAAGTTCTTGGAGGTATACTTTGACAATTGGACAATATTTGGATTGGTAAAGAAGTACATCTCGAACCTGTGCATGATGTTGGATGCCTTTAAAAAGCACCACATTTCCCTAAATATTAAGAAGTGCATATTCTGTGTACCTTTCAGAATCTTGTTAGGCCACATAGTCTGCCAGCAGGGACTGATGGTTGACCCCGCCAAGGTGGTAGTTATCATCAACTTAGCAGTCCCTAAAACTGAGAAACAACTATGCTCCATCCTCAGGCACACGGGCTACTATAGGGAGTTTATTCAAGGGTACACACTGATCACAACACCCATGAAGAAGTTTCTAAAGGACATTTTGTTTTTTTGGGATGCGAAGAGTTTCGAGCTACTTAAGGAAAAGATGGTCTCTGCACCTATCCTCATATTACCTGATTGGGTAGAGGTTTTCCATGTCCATGAGGATGCTTCAGAGATTTCCTTGGGAGCTATCCTTACGTAGCCCAGGGAGGGTGACATTAACCACCCGGTTGTGTTTGGTAGTAGAAAACTCTCTAGCGCGGAGTGTAACTACTCCACTACTGAACGCGAGGGGTTGGAAATGGTGTATGACCTATAGAAATACCGACACTTCAAGATGTTCATGGATCACTCAGCTTTTAAGTACCTAGTCAATAAGCCTGTGTTTGGGGGGGAGATTAGACGATGGTTACTGCTATTTCAAGAATATGACTACGAGATAATTGTGAAGGCGAGGAAATTAAATGCTTGACTAGACCACTTGTCCCGAATCGAGAGTTTTTAAGAACCAATCAACCTAAAGGAAGGATTACCAGATGCATAGCTATTCGCTATTAAGGTGTTTGATGAGCACTTTGCCGATATTATTCAATTCTTAACTACGTGGAGGGCACTTGTAGAATATTCAATACAACAAAAAAGAGATCTGGTGACCTGTACAACTAACTTTACCATCATTGTTGGCCACTTCTATAAGCCAGGAGCTGATGAGGTACTGCGCAAATACGTACTGGAGCATGAAAGACATGCCATTCTAATAGAAGCCCATAAAGGTGTAGCAGGAGGTCACGACACAGGAAAAGCGACAGTGCATAAGAACTTAAGAGATGGGCTGTGGTGGCCCACACTGCATAATGACTCTCACGACTATTGCAAATCCTACGACACATGCCAAAGGACAGGAAGACCATCACGTAGGGATGAAATGCCCTTACAACCACAGATGGCCTTGCAGGTGTTCGATAAATGGGCAATAGACTTCATCGGGGCCATCATCCCACCAAGTAAGAAGACAGGTGCCTGCTACATCATCACTGCGACTGATTATGTAACCAGATGGGAAAAAGTGCAAGCTATGAAGGATTTTACTGCAGATACCACTGTGAAATTTATTTTTGAGCATGTTATAACCAGGTTTGGCTGTCTAAAGATCCTGATGAGTGATAGAGGTACGAATTTCATTAATAGCATGATACAAGCTTTGACTAAGGAGTTTCAAATCCACCATGAAAAAAGCACCCCATACCACCAACAGGCAAGTGGAACGGTGGAAGCTTTTAATAAAATTCTAGAACAGGTGCCTACCAAGGTCTGTAATTTTGATTGAAGTGATTGGGACATGCGCATCTCATCGGTCCTTTGGGTCTATCAGACCACGTGCAAGAGATTAACTAAGAAAGCACTGTTTTATATGGTTTATGGAAAGGAGGTCATTATGCCCATGGAGTATATCATTCATAGCTTGTGCATCGCAACATTTACGAATGTGGTAGAGCCCGAAATCATGGAGGAATGCTTAGCACAAATAGTCACCTTGGAAGAAGATTGATTCGTCGCTAACTTTAATCAGCAAGTTGAGAAGGCCCAGGAAAAAACCTGGCTCGATAGGCATATCCGACAGAAGTCATTTAAAGAAGATGAGCTAGTATTATTATATGACAGCTAGTTTGCGCGACACCCTGGGAAATTCTGCCAACATTGATTAGGACCTTATATCGTAACAAAAATTACGAATGGTGGTGTGGTGCGATTGGAAATGTTGTGCAGGGACCCCCCACCCGGATATGTTAATGCTAGTCACCTCAAACCCTACGGGACCAACTCAGCACAGACCAAATGACTATATGGTCGGAGTAGCTATATTCAAATGGATACACGTAGGCAATAGGAAAAACACAGGCAGGCCAATTATACGTGCAGGAGTCAACCGTAGTTCAGGGAGCCCGGGAAGGTGCAGTGAGCGTGCAGGGGTAATCCACAACTGTGAAAAATAGCCATTGGAATAATACTGCTGGGTAAAAATCCAACTTTATAGTTGAAAGGAGCGGGTAGTAGGCAATTAATGCACTGATATCCGAGGATTTTTTATTATTTCTGTGATGGTAAGTTTCAGCTAAGTTTCATAGGACCGTTGCTCACTATTCAAAGCTATAAATGGAGGAGGGAAGCTCTGAGTTGGGTTCCGCATGTCCTCAAAATATTTTGACTTGAAAAATTCCATAACTATTGTGCTCTGTTCATGTCTGGGCATGCTACCCCCTTTGATAGTAGCAACCATGAGTCCGTCTTCCGAGCAAGAATGACTGTGAACAATCTTGTTGAATCATCATAGACTATGGCCTCTACTGAGAGAGCATCCAATGAAGTATTGGAGATCACCCCTAAAGTCGAAGAGGTCATGTCCACACCAACTAAGGGGAAGTAGGTGGAGAAAAATAACAGTAAGGGGAAGGGCCAAGAGCAAGGGCAAGGGAGGACTATGAAATGGGCTTGGGGGGAAGCCACGCACCTCCCCTCAGAACGTGCAATCCCCCCAAACGGTGCCTAAGGAATTCTCGCCTAAACTGATGAAGCGACCTATGTTTGCTCACGAGGAAGCTTGGATTGCTACCCCATTAACTTGGTTACCACCCTATGTTCGGCCTTGAAGGCCCTTGGTGTGCATGCTTAAGAATCTCGATGGTCTATGATCCTATCTGCAAATGCCGCTAATTCTGGGAGAAGTCCCCATAATTGGAGAAGCATTCGGCAAGATCCCCTCAATTAAGTTCAACGATCACAGAATTGGCACCTAAGCTATATATGGAAAGAATACTATAGGACGATGTGCTAAGGGTTGTACCAATGCCGTGGGCGCATGGGTTGGAAGGATTTGGATTACTAAAATTGTTGTGAATACCTCACTTTGGCCGATATAATGTAACTTATGAATTTGTGCGACAGCTGCTAGCCCTGATACATGACGGAAGCTGGTGGATCCAGGACTGCATTCCCATCAATGTCGCCCTAATTTACCACATTACTGGTATCCCCATGGAGAGGCCGAATACCATATATCGTGTCGGCAAGAATTATTAGCAACAAATCGCCGACAAGGTGTGGGATGACTACCGTGTTGAGCGAAACACCAGAGGGTTCCTGATCAACACCATTGTCAACCCTGGAGTGCGCATGGGTACCATAGGGTTGGCTTATAAAATGATGCACAAGTGCCAGGCCACAACTGTCCTCGGAATTCAGCTTGCTGGCCATTGTGAAAAGGGGGTCTGCTTTAACTTGTCGCAGTTCCTCTGCAATGAGTTTTTGGAAAATGTGCGCGAGGCCGAGGATCACGGGAATGTGTTCTGTTACTCCTAGCTATTGCTTCTAATTGCATTGGTCACATGGGAATTCCATGAAGGATCGATCCTCCTTGAGCTTGAACTAGGCATGTGTGAAGGGGCGCGATACAAAAACTCATGGGATTCAAAGGATGCACAGTGTATTAAGGAAAAAAAAAAATTTGGGTACTATTTCAGGCCATGCTTGGAGCAGCAAGTCACTCTCGACCACGTTTTTCACCGACGGTCTACGAAAAATATAAGCACATCGCAGCATTCCAGGTTACGATGCATAATGTGTAGATTCGGGGCTGTAAGGATCCAAATTGGATGTCACTGCCTTACATCATCACCGATGAGGAAATTGATTGGCTCATCAACACTTATCCACTACACTGAAGATTGGGATTCAAATCGGCAACGATTGACACTGCTAGTACAAGCACAGTCCCGAAGACCCCCAACCCACCTGATACCACCAAGAACTTAGAATGTCATGGCTCGGAAGGCTCCACTAGAACAGAGGGCATGGAGAAGGAATCCCAGTAGGGCATGGAGACTAAGGGTCTGGATGCACAGGGTGTTGGTTCCCTGGGTGGCACGAAACAGACAACCGAACCTCTTGAGGGCTAGTGAACGAAACGACAAGCTACAAGGCCCAGTAGGGAGATTGAGGGGACCTTAACTGATGAATATTTGGATCAAATTATAGATGCAATCACTGTCACTTCAGAAGACAGATGGCTTGCCTCGGAAGTGCAGTAGAGAGCTGCAGTTGTTGCATTATAATCATAGCTCCAAGTTCCATAGCTCAATGTCGATACCATGCAGACAAGCATGGTTCAAGCGAGGCTACCTCAAGCGACCACCACTGAGTTGATCTCCACGATTGAGAGTCACCTATGCCCCTACTGGGCGGAAAAATCACTCTAATTACACCTGATTTATGTGTACAAGTCTAGGCCTGTGCAGAAGTACCTCTAGACTTGGCCTGGCTTTTGGGTGAGCTGCTGCAAGCTCTCCACACTTCACTTTTTGAGGAAATCCATCTAAGAGACCACCAGGTGCAGTAGTCGCTAAGCACAGTTGAGCATACAATCATAGAAAAAAATACCAAGGCATCCCAGGCACAGGTCATGTGCATCCTTTCTACCACAAAGCAGACCGAGTTGGAGTGTCTGATCAACAAACTCTGCGTAGATGTGACTAAAGACATTCTGGACTATGCCACCCCCTAGGCCAAGATTGAGGGACTCGTTGCAACCCTAAAATATTCTCAGATCAAGATCCAAAATGTTACGACTGAGATGGAGTAGTAGATTGGTGTGTTGCAAGCTAAGTTGCAGCCGAAAAATCCTCCTGAGGTGCACGCCCAGAGAGCTGCGCTGGTCACAGAAGCTACGAACACCATTAAAACTCATATTGCTCAGGGTGTCGAATTGCTTGAGATAGCTATGCAGCTATGGTCTAAGGTGTAGCGCAACCCTCTCCTACACGAATTTAGCCAATAACTGTGCTAGAAGGAAGAAGAATTCGAGCAAATGGAGGGTACAATGCCCATTCTGATCCCAGCCCAACGCCTGGCACGTATGCGAGCTAGGCATGTGCTCAGAGATGACCTAGAAGGGCTTCATCACAAGAAGAAGGTTCGGAGTGACCACCTCAATCCATGGGCCATTGAAGCCCTCAAGATATATCAGGACTTTGATGTTCTGGTCAAACAACTAAATCAGACCCTGTAGAGTGTCACCGCTGCCACTGAAGTTGCAACTTTGCGGAAGTTGGTGGACATTGCGCAGAATGTTGCTACATAGAGTGAAGGATTTTTTCCCCCTCTGGTTGATGCAATCAAGCAGCTCTAGCCAAAGATGAAAACTCCATGGCCATTATGACATGGGACGAGTCACAAGATTGTGTTGGGGGCCTGTTGGAACGGGGTCCCCTAGCTGCGTTTTTTATATAATTTTTTAGTAATTAGTCTGGCTTTGGGGCTTTGGGGCAGGTAACAGCCCCCAATGTATCGTAATGGGTGAAATGGTAGACCTAGAGTCTGCAAACCATGGTTTGTGGACCACAAGATAGTGTAAGCTATGATGATATAAATAGATAGATAATTTTAGTGTAGAGGTGAGTAAGATTGATGCTAAGGGCGAACTATTGAGATCTATTTTTGGTATTATTGGGTAAGGACTCCTGTTGGCTATGTGCATGAAGATCGTCAGTCCTACCGTGTGTGGACACCACTGGCTGTGTGCGCGGGCTATGGATTGGGTTTGTAACTAGGTTTTTTAACATTAATGAACACATAATCTGTTGAAGTATCTCTATGTTATCTAAATTGGTTTCATTTACTATTGAAGTACCTCTGTGTTATTTGAATAAGCTGCAATTGTGTCTATGATATCTGAATTAGCTGCGATTGTGTTATTCTGTGATGATAATTACTGATGCGCATGTGGATGCGAAGGTGTTGCTAAGATCTGCTTAATAATGGTAGCTTTGTTCATGTTTACATGTTGGTTATGTTGTTAAAGGCTTGGTAATAAGCTCGTTTCTATGTGAACCGTATAGATTTGCCTTAGTTACCCACTTTCTCCCAGGGTGTGGAAAGTTAGTTGCAGTACCCACCCATACTACTTCGGGTGAGACCTTGGCCTGCAAAAGTAGGTAATTGTTGAAAGGTCCAGTAGTATAGGGGTTTGTTGGGAAACCTTAATTCCAAACCTGGGTCAGGACCCCTCAAGCCAACATTATGCATAAAAAAAAGGTAAAAGATAATAAAAATAATTACACTATGAAATTATAGATCGAAAGGATTATTCAACGCAGATATTCATAAACAATAAGCAAATTAAAACATATCAGTAGAAACATAGACCTATCTCAACATCTCTTTCATTAATTCCTCAGTTCTTTCTCGTACATTCACTTTCACCATACGCACTCAACTGTAGACTTCCTAAGTCCACCGTGCACATAGCTATAGGAGACATTTGTCTAACCCCAAAACCACACACTTTGAATCAAAATAATCTTACATCGAAATGAATTTCATCAACTTCGACTTGGACTGCCTATGGCTTCTATCTAGACTCCTTATATATATTTCTCATTTTATAATACCATGGTCCAAAAACCATGGGTGGAGTTCAAAGTTCATAAAATAATCACATCCCATTACAAAGTAAGGGGCTTTGGGGTGGCTCAAAGCCCCTAAGACTCAAAATGGACTCTGCATTGCATGCTCTTCTCCTTAATTTTCAAAATATTCTCTAACTTCTTTCAATGAGGGTTCCCATGTCCAGCATCCCCCCAAGACAAAACCGTGACTCGTACCGATTCACAATGCTGGTGTTGCATCGATATTTTCTTTGATACCTCTCAAGGTATCCTTCAATGTTGGAATGTCTTTGGCCCACTACTTTTCAAAATATTTGAATTCGCTGAGCAACGTTACTATGACTATCTTGGCTACCTTCTACTCAAATCCCCTTTATGACTTGTGTAGTGCTTTCACCTTATTTTCTACAGTTTGGAAAAGATGACTAGCCTTAACTACCCATGGATTCATTATTTTTATAAATAGCTGCTCCCTCCTGCCCAACTCATCGACCTGTCCTAGTAAAAATTTACCCTCTTGGAGATGGGTAAACTGCTACACCATTGCTAAGGTCTTAGAAGTTACCTTAATATGATCCATCTGTTCTAGATTTTTGCACACTTAGGCCTCTATTTGTTATACCTAAGGGCCCTCCTATAGTGAGGCCCATGCATCCATGAATTCTTCGAATACATGGGCACACTACTATATACGAGACTCAATATATTCTATGGAGTATTTGAGATATGTTGCACACTACTCCTCGAATTCTAGTGGAGTGACAGGCTACAATTGCATCTGTAGCTCAAAAAATTTCACTTGCATTTCTAGGCACACATCGTCGACCTCAGCTTGGATTCCTTGACTGTTGTGGCAATCTTGGCCACTTTCTCCTCTAGCTCAACTGCAACCTCAATCTGGAGTAATGGTAGCTTGTTGCAAGCATTGTAGACACAAGATGCTAGCTTCTATCTATGCACAATATAGGCCTCATGCTCTTATATCACAAATTTTTAACCCTCGACCATACTCTTTCATTCCCACCGAACATCCTGAATGACTACGAGGGCACGATTCTCTCTAATATTTAATTCTTCGCAAACACCCTGATGGAATTCATGCAAATCTTGGAGTGGTGGTGCAACAAGATTCAACTCTATGTTCTGCTTGTAGATCCCCAGCTTCATCTGCTCTGTAGTGTCAAAAGATATTTTTCCTATGGGGATAAGCATCACACGGGTATCAGTTGTCAGTGTCGGCTCATGCAATTTTGTGCTTGTCCTTGATGGTACCCTTCTTACTCAGACCACACTCACTTTCAACCTACTCACTTGACTCACACTCGCCTGAACTATGCTTGTGTGAAATTGAAATTCATGTAGACCCTTATGAATGTATGCCAATAACTTATTGAATTATTCTTAAATATTTCCCCATAGGTGCTTTGTGACATTATTTATAGTGTCTCCAATCTCATCGTGGTCCCCTTTAGTAAGGAACATTGCTTCCAAGTCAGCGAACCTATTCGAGTTCACCTTCTTCGTCACCCCTCCCTTCTATGGCAAACATATTTTGGTAGTAAAGTGGGATGGGGGTTCATATGGATCCACACAGATATCACTGGCATGAACATCACCCCCTTCTATCTCCAGAATAACCATCTCTGTCATCATATTTGTTTCAATATGTTTACGAGTCATATATGTGACTTTTTGGTCCTTCTTTCCTGTTGGTGTGGTGGTATTCACACCACTCGTCCCAACCTACTCCATGCCTTTAGTAAGTGGATTTAACCAATCATTCGGCCATTTAATAATGATGGATTCCACATCCTCTTCTTCTACAAGGTACAACATATCATACCAGAACCCAGCGAGGTCCTTCCTCACCTAGATATGAATGTGGTGGAATTCTGCTTTGAACTCCATGATTTTCTGATACTGATTCACAATTATGGGTGACAACCGAGGATTTTTGTTAATTACCATCCATAGAATCATCTCAAATCCAACCCAAAAATAAATATTTTCCATGAACTTGGTTGGTTCCTTCGAATGCCATAGTGAGGGATATTTTTCCGCCTTGCACAAATATGGGTCTGCAGTGGGGAACTGCGACTCCTTGGGCTCACTCTTAGCCATCAATGAAACGAGGAGTAAGAGCCACACATAGTTGAATTGGTTTCCCTCTTCTTGAGCTGCTCTGCAATCAATGAGGAATTTTATACATAAATATTCTTCCTAGTTATAAACAATTCCTTTGGAAAACTTTGCTACCAAAGATATGACCATTGCAAAAGCCTCCTCTCCGTGACTCTTTCTCATAATTTTCCCTGCTAAAATGTGCACAAAAAATGCACAGTTCTATCAGAAATGGAGTTAATTGAATAACCCTAAGTTCCCTTTATTAAATTGAAATCTTTATTCATCAGGTCTACGAGTTGTTTGTCTTAGAATTTTCACACAAAATATTTTGTGAGGTCCAATCCAAGACAAGGAAGGGTCGTAATCCTCCTGAGTAGCATCCCGTCAATAGGGATCTTCTTCCTAAGCGACATATAGTCATCATGCAGAAATGCAACCAGTTGGCACACAAAAATAGTGTTAATAACACTTTGCCTGAAATGTGGAACATACATCATGTTCAGTATCTCGACCTCCTAGATACTAGTCACCCATTTCATAGGGTCCAATATTTTCACTCCTTGCTCATAGGTTTGTTGGCACAGATACCTACTGGGATCGAACTATGCATATTTATTTCGATCATTGAAGTCGCAGTCCTCCATACATAGCCAAGGAACTTTGGCCAATAAATCTCCTTCAACTTGCACTTTGTCTAGAATCAAAGGTGTAAATACCCTATATTTCATCGCATCTGGATCCTTTGTTAGCTTCTTAGCTTTCAGCTTCTAGGACGAAATATATGGAGGCAACCTCAAGATAGGTTCAAACTCCTCAGCATCAATTTCCTCTGGTGCTACATCATCTTCATCAGATTCTATCTACAAAAACTTCTCTGTTGATCATGGGCCCCCTTACTCTGTTGTTCGTTAGGTTGTTTCCTCCAAGACAACGATATTGTTACTACCTTCTACAACTTCTTGGATGATGTTATGCCCACAGTTGTCTACTTCCTGGGTGACCTCGGCCCTGTGACAGTTGTTGGCGAGGTAACGGTCATTATGGTGTCTAAACCTGGACGAATTGTGTGGTTGAGCGCTACCTTAATCAATGCTTCTCTTAATGCTTAGAAATTGTAATCTGACATGCAATAGCTTGTGTGGTGCTCTTGCAAACAACAACTCTCAATTCTAAGTCTTAGAATGCAAAGCACACAAATGGGGAGTGGGATCCTTGATTTATAATGAAATTTAAATTTGAACTCCATTGTTCACTTTAGACACTCCTCATAAATGTTGATTTGGTGGTATATCTACCCAAATATGCCCATTAAATGCAAGCCTCCCACTCATTGTAATGGCCAAGTAATTTTCGAATCAACTCTTACTATTCCAACAGTCACTTTTTGGGCGAACTCTGCGTAAGTCATCGTGTCAGTGAGGTCCTTCCTCCCTTGGAGCAGTACTCTCCAGTTGGGCCTACTGTCATTCTGTCCTGCAACAATTGTACTTCGAAGTAGCCAACTTTCAACATACTCATTTATATTTTTATGTGCCTTTTAACATAGGCACCTGCATATGTCCTCCCCCAACATAGACTAGTTGAATACATCTTTCAAAGCAGACTGTTTGTAACATTCGCGTGTTTGTTCCAACTGCACAACCCAATCAGGTTGTACAAAATTCCATGGCTCCTAGGTAATGTAGAACCCTCTTGCTTTGACATTTGAAGAGCCTTATTAATACACTCCCAACCATCAGTGAAGCTATAAGTTAACAAGAATACATCCATCATATCATCCCAATCCATAGTGCCATGGCGCAACTCTATTTCAAAATACCATTGCTAAGGTATCATAGCCAAGAAATGAAAGAACATGTGCACCCACTCTAGTTGGGGTTCTAGACCCTAATCTATTTTCCAACGAGATAAATTCTCATGAGGATATTTCTAACCATCATACTTCTCTGTGATCTTTTTGTCTACATGACCAAACCTCAACCTTATCAATTTCTAAAACTCCTTCCATCCTCCTAAGATTTCTCTATGAACGCCCGATCATCGGGCTACAGTGGACCTCAATGCGAAGTCCAAAGCTTCATATCTGTGATCCTCATGCACCTTGTGCTCAAATTCTTCCAAAAACAAAACAACATTCCTTGTTCCATCATAAAAATACAAGTCACACACTTTTAATCTGACACAACACATATATTCATTGAATTTGTTACAAATTTTAGTAGTGACTTCATGCAAGTGATTCTGCCAATGCCCCAGCTCTTCATCGTGATCTAAGACACACGAAATATCATGTTCCAAACATATTTTTCCATCCGCAGTGGGATTAATCCAAACTTCATCCTTTGCAGTAAGCATATAGATTTGATCAATATCAGCATCCCCATACTCATGCTGGAAATGCTCTATATAGCATGCACCTTCGAAAGGATTTAATGGCACCACAACTCGGATACCATTATTTTCAAATATCAATGACCTCTTCTTCAGGTTGATTATAGCATCCATGTTGTAAGCACAATCAAATCCAAGAAATGCAGGATGAGGATTTCTATCATCAACAATCTCAATAACTTCGAAGTAAACTAACATACTAATTGCATCAATATCTACATTGATTCCCTGTAATCGACCCATAGGAATGATCTTCTGTTTATTTTCCATCCTCAGCTGAATTGGTGACCATTGAAGCTTAGGCCTTCCCATCCACTCCCATTGTTTTTTAGAAAAATGTTGGCATCTGATCCTAGATCTACAATGACTTGATCCATCTCATAATCCTTGATTTGTGTAGTCAAACACATCTTCTGACTGGTTCATTTCTTATTCTAGTACACTTTCTTTATTGCACGCTACTCCTCATGGCTCTTTCTTACAAGTGTAGTTATCTGTCAACTCATGTAACCCTTCTAGAGCCTTATTATCCCTTAACAATTTCATGCACATTTGCAAAAAGGATGCTAATATAGACAAATCAGTTTCCTTCACTTCATTATTCTCCTCAGGCTTATTCTTCAACTGAAATGGTTGTCTCCATGCCGTTGATTTCGAAGCTTTAGGATTCATAAATGTCTTCTTTGCTTCCATGAAAGTCTCCTTCTCATGTTGTAAATTATACCCAACATTCTTATCTTCAGCCTTCCAAACCCATGTCTTTGTCATAGCCTTCCTTTCCTCTACGTGGTCTTCTCCAGTATGCACACCACTGCGTGTTACTATGTTAATGCTTGGATCTTCCTGATGTGGTTCAATCGTCATCATTTGTATGTTATAAGTTGTATTTTGGTTTTTATTCTCCTGAATTTTATCTAATAAAATGGGACAATCTTCAATTTCATGACCAAATACTTGAAAATACTTACAGGAAGTCGCAGTAGGATTCTGATGATCCTTGGTGAAATGTCCAAGTTGTTCGCAGTTGTGACATATGATTTGATCATCCACAACCAATGCATCATCCTTAGCAACACCATAGGGCTTGAAATCCTCCTCGCACTGTCGACAAGCCTGAGGCTTAGGGCATTTCTACTTTCATTCTATTTGCACCAAGACTTTGTTGCATCATTAGATTGTAGCTTTGATAATTATGTTCATCATGTCTTACTGAATTGCAGTAGTTACACAAAAAATGCTTTGGTGATCACACATATTTTTGTAGTAGATGAAAATACACCATGGAATGTTGGCCTCCCACTTCACATATGCTACACTAGAAATTATGCCCTACACTTGTCCCAACACTTGATCTAGGCTCTAATGGACTCCCCATCCTAGCACCCAAATAGTCTCTATAAACATGGCACTTCTCCTTATAGTGACCCTCCGCTTTTCACTTGATACAACAAAATTATGACTGCATATCTGAACTTAGCTCCTTTCCCTTCTTTAGATCTTGGACCTCCATATGTAAACTTTGAAAATGAGCTTGAATATCTTGAACCCCTATGCTTGTATCAACCATCGGTGAAGCTTCAAGCTTCATTTCTATCTCCAGTGCTTCAGCCTAGGTTGTAATATTTTGATGTGACAATGACCATTTAAGGTGAGGAAACAACAAAAAAATGAGCCATTATTTATGCTGTTCATTTGGGATCTTGAAGCTAACCTAGCTTAGCAATGTATTAAATCTCTGGTATACTTCCCACACAATATTAATACCCAAATGCTTAAATTACTTGATCTCTTTGATACCCTGGACCTACAAATTTGGTTTCTTGAATTTCACATTTTGCGTAATCTTTGTCTCAGCGAATGTAGACTTTGAATTTGTCTTATTATATTTCATATAGTAGGACAACTCTCTATCCTGCAGTTTTGTAACCAACTACAATTTCATCATATTTTCATTTTTAATGTATTGTGAACTCCATATTTCTTCTGTAACAAACCATAACTATTCAGGATCATCCATTCACTTGAATACACACATCTTTGGGGGTTGTGCCATGGTGAAAGGGGGAGGTGGAGGTGGAGGTGGAGGTGGAGGTGAAGAAACAATATGGTGATGGGTGGTGACCGGGGTGGAAAGTTTTGGAATCTCCGTAGTGCTCTGCTAATTTTCAGATCTCAGTGACACACTTGTTAGGGTAGCGGGGTTGCTTTCCCCTCCCTCAGTTGCGAGAAACAGACTATTTTCAGTTTTAATGTAAGTACCCAAATTTGTCTTGAATATTTTACCACTTCGCATAGCACTAGGTTCTCTTTCTCCGAACATGAATCTAAGTGAATCTGTAGTACACCCTTTTCACACAATAGAATTTGAATCTAGAACTTCAATGAATTCAAGTACTTACCTCGCAAACCTTTGAAAAGTTTGCACTCTGCTTCGCTATAGGATACTGAGGTATCGATCGCGAACTCAGTAATAAACCATCCAAGGATACTATCAATCTAGTAATCAAAAGTTCTCACTATCTAGTTATCAGTCTTCTTCAACTACTAGATACACCCTAAAGTCAATGCAGTAGGGTTATTATTGAAATGATCCACCTGCACAACTAGTCCTGATATCCACTCGTATAGCTCGATAGAAAACGATGATAAAAATATCTCGTATTGATATGTATAAATATACTTATGTAATCAATGTTTAGTATAGATGTGTGTATTTTGTTTTCTTCCACAACAAAATCACATTATTTTAGATCTACCCAATCTTCAATATCTTTCTTAGACGGATGCCACATCTAGCTATCCTTCAGTTAGATCCCTGTCCCATAAACGAAACCATTTCTTGGCTTGATGGGGCCTAGACCTAGGCTTAAATGTCATTGAGCGAACCAATAAAACCCACTATTATTAGCCCTTTCTGCAACGATCTGCTTGCACGAATGAAAGTCTCACCTGAGGCAATATATGGGGATGCAAGAACTTGGTTTTTGCATCTAGAGGGACAGTGGACTATGGATTTAGGGTTTTTATTTCTTAGAAAATATTTGCAAAACATATATATTACTTATACAATATTTGTTCAACGCACCCGTTGAAATTACTAGCAGACTATGTGATATTACTTAATCATGCTTAAAACAAGGTAAAAAATCATAAACATACCTACGCTATGAAATTACACATCAAAGCCCTTATTTAACACATATATTCATAAACATCAGGTAAAGTAAAAAATATCAACAAAAACATAGATCTATCTCTAAATGTATTTCATTAATTTCTCATACCTTTCCCATACATTCACTTTCACCCTACGCACTTAGTTGAAGACTTCCTAATGTCTCTGCGCACTCACCTACATGAGCCTTTCCTCTAACCTCAAAACAACATAATCTGACTTAAAATAGTCTTACATCCAAATTCATTTAATTAACTTCGACTTGGATTGAATATGAATTCTATCTAGAATCCTTATATGTATTTTGAATTTACAATACCATGGTTTGAAAACCATGGGGATAGTTCCACATTCATAAAATAATCCCATCTAATTACATAATAAGGGGCTTTTACCCACCCCAAAGCCCTAAGACTCAAAATGGACTCCATTTCCAACACTTCTTTTGACCCTTCATGACTTAGAATCTAAGCATCATGTCCTCTTCTTCATCATATTTCTAGATATACCCGAGGAGGATTCCACCATATTATCCCTTGATATCACCACTTTTTATTATCCTATTTTTTCATATTGAGTCTTTGTTTCTCCATTCCATCATATCATTTGATTTGCTTACCATTCACTTTCACTTGGTGTTTTACCCCTTTTTGGAGTAACCGTTGCAATGAGTGGTCCTATTCTTGAGCCTCTTGCTGTCTTTATATTACTAGTAGTTCCATCATCACCACAATAAGTTCCTATGCCCTATAGCACTACTTCCTTCAAGAGGAGTTTCCTTTAAACTCTTTTAAGAATCCTTATTTTAGAAAATATTTCCATGTGAAGTTGTCTCCTTCATGCTCATTAAATTACTTGAAGGGTCATCTACCCAGTATAAGTTTAACCCTTTTCTAGTCCAGGGTAGACATGTTACGAAAAATGAATACTCTTGTCTACTTTGGCTAGAAGGTTCTCCCTTATATAATTTTATCTATTTTTTGGGCTCCAGGGACTAACATTATGAGAAAGGAAATTTTAAAAAGAGAAAGGGAAGGGAACATCCATTTTCCTTAGTCATAAAAAGGTAGCATCAATTGTGTTTCCTTTGAACACGACACCTATTTTCTTCATTATCACACAATTGGGTTTTAGATTGCCTAGGAGCCATACCATAGATATGAGTTTTTCTACTCTTCTCCATGGTTACTCTTCTAATCATGTGGAATGTGCTTGAATGCCTCCTGCATTCTTGCATGATATCAGGTGGTTCTCATTCATCACGTTGGCAAGTCACTCTCATGTTTTATGTGTTCAAGGGAGGTCTCAACCTGTTTCGGCCATCTGTAGTAGCTTGATGAAATTTTAATTTGGCCATTCTTGTGATAGTTTTACTTCATCATCTCATGACATCATCCATACATCACATCATTGTGTTATGTTCCACGTCGATTGATGGGGGATACATTAAGGTCATCCCTCAAAAAATGTTCTCTTTTTGACTTGAACTCAATATCCAGGAGCTTGATCTAGGAATTAGTAGTACCTTAGAGCTTTCAAAATTGAGAGGAATACTTCCTTGCATTTGATAGGTTTTACATCATTGTTTCCTTATTGGTCGAGTTCACTAGTGTTCTACATCAGCTCATTTATTCACACTTATTGGATTGTATTAGGAACCTTGGGAACCATTTTCCTCATTGGTGGATTCCTTCGCATATGTTACAGGTTTACCTCATTGGCTGGTGATCAAGATATTTCTACCATGATTGACATCAAGTCATCTATTAACATGATGTAGATTCGTGCCATCAGGGTTATGTCAAATACCTTGGGTTAGGGACATCTCACTCTGATATGGAATCCTTCCTAGGTTGTATTGGAGTTATGTGTCATTCATGTTCTTTTAAGACTATCTTGAGACACTTCTTTATCTGCCATGTGTCCAAAGTCCTATTGATGTGTACTTTGACATAAATCCACATTGTATTTGATGGTGACTATGCTCTATCTATTGAGTCACATGGTTCTACTACATATTTCTTCATGGCCCTGCTCTAGCATTTCATGTCATTGATCCATAATGTATGTTTTAGCAGCCATTTTTAGTATTCATTTATGACCGAACATGGATATTCCCACCCGGAGCATGTTATTAGCACATATTAGACTTCAACTCTTGGTTTTGTTCTGTTGCAAGTTTTTGTCTTTGTCTGCTCATTTCTCTTTTGACTTGTGCACTTTTTTATAATGTATTTCAGCCATAAATTACTCTTCTTACCTCATACATTAGGGGAATTTTTTATCAACCTATGTTTCTCCCAAGGGTCAGTACTTATGAGTCATTATGCTAATTTACCTTTTGTTGGGCCTTAGCCCATTGTTTTCCCCATATTTTACATGACCACATGGATGTCAACTTGTGCGTGTGGTTGGAACCTTCCAACTACGTAAAAGACAACTTATGGATGTGGTTATAACTTAAACTTCACTTTTTTATACATGTGGTTTGGATACTTGTTCTAGATATTTGTGGTCCCTAAGAGATAATTTTGACTTGTCACCTTATTCTATCTGTTTGAGCTTGATGAGACTCATTATCGAAAAGCTTCTATAACTTCTCTTTGTCTTGATTATATACATTCATCCTCTTGGGGTCTTTCTTCTTCCAATATATATTCGTCCATATTAGATGCTGATGCTAGTTTTGATACTTATAGTTTTGGAGAGTGAGCTTTAGAAACTCTATGATGCCATTGTGATTCATATTTGAGGGTTTTATGTTGTTTGATTCCTTCTTCATTATAGTGGGGATACTTTGGTGGCATGAGGAGAGGCTAACTAGAGCTTGAGGTATATTGATGTATATTCATTTATGTGGTTAATGAAATCTATGTTCCCTCATATTATATAACTATTTACACTGAATTATATGTGTGATTTTTGGATGTTTCGAGATGTCGATCTTCTTTAGGAGGTCACTTGTCAACTCTATCTGTTTGTGTTCACTTATAGGATTTGGATGAAATAAAATGAAAAGGATCTCTTGGTTGGAGCACAAATATTCTGCATTAGATCTAAACCCTTCACCGAATTGTGAGGAGGAAAGGTACTCGATCATCCTTTATAGCATTAAAAATTACATAGAAGTTGCATATGCATGGCCATCTGGTTTGTGGATTTTTATTGAATTTCCTTAGCCATTTTTTTCGTCGTTTGGTAATCTTAATCATGCATGAGATCACAGAAAAATAGATCCTTGGGTTTATAATTTATAAAAACATGCGAGTTGAATTAACATGACAAACTAGTTCTGTACTAAACTAGCTAGTTTGATATGGAACTAGTTTGATATCCTTTAGTAATGAACTAGCTAGTTTGAAAATCCTTGTCCTTTGAAATATATTTTATCATTTTAGGCAATTATATTGGAATTTTTACATTAGATTCCAAGAACTTTGATAGATTTGAAGTTGAAATTTTCAAGAATTATGTCTTACGATATTTGTGCTTGGATTATGTTTCCCTTGTTGGTTAGTGTTATTGGTGTTTAGAAGAGAGGTTGACCTTAATGTGCAAATGATAAGAATACAAATCCCAAGTAATACACTATGTATTTCAATATTTTATCTAAGAATTTCCTCAAATTTTAATTTGACTTTTGTATATTATGTTTCAACTCAATTATATTTTTTGTCCATCAGAGTTACGAAAAGAAAGAAAAATTACCATACAAGTAGGGAGGAGAATTACTAGAAGTCTAGGTGAGTATGCATTTATTGGTATACTTGAGAGTTTCTTGATCATTTCAAGTTAATAAATGTTACTATAACTATGTTATGTGCTTAACTATGAAATAAGGAACCCACTGGCCAAAATAAGTCACAATAGGGAGAAAAAAATAAGGTAAGGGGAAAGAGGAAAAAATCGGTAGCTTCCCCACAAACATGAAACTTGGGTGTAAGTGATAGAAGGATAAATGAGTTTAGAAAATTGGTTTCTCTTGAATATCAGGCTCATGGGCTTTCAATTGCAAATAATAGAAACAACAACTCTCATTCAGTGTTAGTGGCCCTAGGCCAAACCGAAGAAATATTATCAGTTCTAAATCATTATGGGGAAGTTGATTTTATTTGTAATTAATTAGACAATAAGGTGAAGAGTAAGTGGATGAAATTATGTGACAAAGCCACACTTGTAAACCAGAAAATGGGTTATCCCAAAAGAGTGAAATATACAATGGTTGTGCATATGAATTACAATGGCCTTGCAAGTGTGGAAGGTGTTGAAGTTCATCTTTCCTATGTTAAATTAGGTAAGAGGGAGAGGTAAAAGTGAACCAAACCACTAAAAGAATATAGGAGTATTGAAAAGGAACACGATCCTGAAATAATGCCAGAAGGGATATCTTCTAATGACTTCTTTGTTGCAATTATGGAAGGTGTTCAAGCTCAAGCATGATGTAGTAAATTAGCTAAGAGAGAGAGGATAAAGCATCCAAAACCACTTCAAAAAAAATGGTTTGTCACCTAGGAAAAACATTATCATTAATTAATGTAGCTTGTGACACCATCTATTGTTGAAGATGACTTTTTTCAACTTGCTCCAGACTCTAGTAGTTATAAGAATGAAATAGTTCTAGATAAATATGGAGAAAACGAAGTTGTATCTTTAAGAAATTGTATCTTTAAAAGGAAAATTAAATATTTTTGTATCCTCAATCAAGTAAAATAAGATAGTAAGGAAAAATCATTATAAATTAGTCAAAAAAGGCTCATATCAAATGGTACTTATAAACAGGAAACAAAATGTGTTATTGGGAAAAGCTAGTCATGCAAAATAGAAAAATTAAGAGTACAACTATAAATAATTTCAACGACGTAAGTTATATTATATGAAATGTCAAGTATTACAATATGAGTTTCAAACATAATATTCGTTGGACTACAGTTTACACATGAAATATTTTTTCATCACTTCAAAACATTATTATTATGCTACTAAGGCATCACATGTGAATTCACCAAGTCTGAAGACTTGACCATCATTCTGTATGTGTGTGTCTCATGCAGGGTATTGGATTTAGGGGTATCACTGGATTAGTTCTTTTTTTCTCTCTCTTTATGCATTTGTCTCTATAGTTGTATTTTTATTCTCTTTCTTCAATTCCTACTTCTTACCATCAATTAGGCATCACAACCGACAACGTTTCCATATCTCAATTTTTAATGGAACTTTTTGAGGTAGAATATATATATATATATATATATATATATATATATATATATATATATATATATATATATATATATATATATATATATATATATATAGATAAATTTTAAACATAAATTTTAAACTTGTGAAAAATTGTCCATACTTGTGGCTCATCTCCCAAGGAAGTAGAAGGTACATCTCCCAAGGAAGAAGAAGGTACCACCATCCCAAAAACATCAGACAGAATCAGTACCTGTTAAAACATTTTATCAAATTATATATATACATACATGTACATGTGTGGCAACAATTATTTATTTTAGAGTCACTTAAAAAACACTAACATTTTCCAACATATCATGATGGTCAGACCCATCTGCATCGTTTGAACCAGAGGTCCTGAACGTGATATTAACATTGTCGTCATGCATCATGCCTGAGAACTGCAAATGGTGTTTTAACATATAATCATACATTTTTGTTATATTAATGTACACATACAAATAAATTTATACATGTAAATACACATGTATTTATTACAAATTATACACATGTATATGTAAAAATAATTTCGAACCCTAAGGTCAATAACACATACCGTTCCGGTGCCCTCTTCCTCATGAAAAATTAGCTCTTGCAAACCATTGCGAAAATTTATTTCATATGTTTGGAGATCTTCAACATTCATGTTGTAAATCTCCTCATCTGTACAATAAACAAAATTGGAACATGCATTTTCACGTGCTCTTTGTCGATTTAAACAAAGATCGACTCCACTCAATCCGCTATGAACATTGTCGATCATAACATCCCTTGCTTCTTGACTTATTTGAGAAGTCGCATCCATCTCTGATCGTAGAGTTTCAACTCCAAATGGTCAACTCACCAATGGCGGCTTAGGGTGAGGCAACTCCACATCTCACTTAGCACCCTTACGGTCATATAATCGACCTTTCCCCGGGCCAAAAAATTCTGAAGGAAGGTCATTGTAGTTGGGTTTCATACCCAAAAAAAATTCTACATAAAACATTTGTGCAAAATAAACAAGAACCTCATCATTCCATGGAAGCCTTCCAAAGGCCGTAAGATGTCGATCATACAAATAACAAGCTTTGTCTGGGTGCTTGAAATACTTCACCTTCAACATTTTTCTTTTTGGCCCTTCCTTATAATTAAACATTGACTTGGCCAGTTCTCTTGTAACTTTTTGTTTAATGTTCTCCCATTTATCGGGACCCATCACTGTTTCTTTTCTCTTTCTCATCAGTTCTACAAATGAATCAGTCGTTGGCCCAAGATTTCTGTACACATTTACCATTTCACCCAATGAATGTGTAACTATTTCAAGGCTTTGTTGACTCTCAGCAGGTAGAGACAAAGCCACAAGATCTCTTTGCAATTTTACATGAAGCCTTTCACACCTTTGTAAGGTGCATTCCGCCATGTTGGTTTCCCATGGTATATTAGTAATCTCGGCTGGATAAGTTGTGTTGGGTTGACAGCCTTCTTCTTGAATGTATCGAGCTGCCCTGCATCTATTTTGACCACTAGCTCGAACATTTTCAGCCTCTGCATGAATATATATAAAATTTCATATATTAGAAAAAACACGTGTAAAAAAATTTGTACAAATTTAATGAAAAAATATTGAAATTGATGGCAACCTTGATGTTTTTGGTTAACATCTTCTCCAACATGACCCTACTGAGAACCAGACCCACAATGAACTTGTTGAGAACCAGCAGTCGTTGATTGGCCTTCGGGGGAATAAATATCACCTCCTTCCTGCAACCTGCTACCACTCATACCTCAACTCATTGAACCTTGGCCACACTCCATGGATGGAGTAGAAACCCTTCTCCTCTTACCTCCTAAAAATTAAAATATGAAACTTAGTAACAACTAATTTAACTCAAAAATTTAATAAAAAATCAATTCCATATGTACACACATGTATGGATATTTAAGATTATATTTAAATACCGTGAACATCCCCCGATCCCTGAACCTCCATATGGGATTCAGCTAATCTTCGTCATTCATCCTCCATGATATATATCTATTGGTCGACATTTACACAAAATAGATTTCAAAAAATCAATTTGTAATTTAGTGTACACAAATTATGTAGAACACAACTTTCAAAGCAATAATTGATCATGTGTGAAACTAAATTTAATCGAAAAAGAAATTATAAAAATGATAATTTCACCAAATTGCGCTTTACATGGTGGGAGCACACTTAGTATAAAATTTACCACTTATACACTTTAGTTTGTGGGAGAAATGACACATGTACATAGTTTACCTTAAAGTTGTTGTGTTTTATGGATATTAAAATGAAGAACTTCTATTTAGATCCATTCCAGAGATTGACTGTAGGGGCATTTACTAGATATGTCACCTTTCATAAAAGATGAGATCCAAAGGCTACCTGGCCCTTTACAGACACTGCCTATAGAACTTGTAGAAGTAAACACTAGAGGCATTAACAATATCAAAGAAAATTTTCATGCTTAGACATGGGAATGTGTCTGTTTCCCTACGCAAAAAAATAGTTCAAGGTAGTTAATCTTCATAGACATGTCATCAATTAGGTCAATGTGATCATCCCCAACTTACTTTTCATGAAGTTAGGCTTGGAATCCTCTACAACTTGGTGGATGGAGTTGAATGGGGACTAGGTCAAGGCCTTTACAAAATACATGCTAGTGAATAACACTTAGTAGGTTATGCCAACAAATAAAGTGGGAGAAATGTTTTCTCCTTGAGGTTGTCCAATTGGGTGGGTAATACCAACTTCACCCATTTCCTCACAGGTTTCTCTCTTAGGTTACAAATGTCTTCCACCTTATTAGTTATATATTTTTCAATTTCCCGTGGATTACTTGAATTTTTCCTCCTACCATCTCCCTCTCTCACTCCCCAAATTATTGTCAGAAAACATGCCCCATTGAGGATCTGGAGCAATGTTTGCACCATACTTAGAACTGTCATTGCTGCTAATTGAAATTGGAGTCATGTATACTAGATTGCTTGCTTAAGTGGCTCTTACTTGGAAAATATCCTGAGATGAGTTTGACATGATGGTCATATGAAGTTGGAAGCTACTCGGTGTAATTTTCCTTAAATATTCAAAAAAACAGAGCAAAAATGTCATTTTCGATCATTTTTTATTAGCTTCTACATACAGCAGATGTTATCACAATTGCAACAAAATCATGTTCCATGACCATGAATTATGAATGATGAAATTTAATTCAATGTCTCTTAGAGTTGCAAGGTGGAATTGATAGAACTATTTGATTTCTTTACCATAGATGGATATCTCCTTTCATCTATACCTTTCTCTACCATCTTATTTCCAAGTGAAATGGAAATTTTCACATTTTGAATGCCGTTACCATGTAATTTGGTAGCCTACTAGCTAGACCTATCACAAGTAAGGTTGTCATACCAAACTATTTCTCTTGCTCAACTTAGTGACCGTGAATCTCTTCTCACACTGCTTACCATATAAGATCTTCAATTGTACATGTCACGCAAAGTTGGGGGTTCTAGGTCTACACCTATTAGGTAAAGTTACATATTTTATGGCATTGTGGTCCTTAAATTTGGAGGTGTTCCACCTGAAAAAGTAGGCATTAAATATGGATGAAAAGGATTTGTTTTAACTTTGATAGAATTTCCTCATGGAATTATTGAATTTCTCAACAACATCATGCTAGCTTTTCTTAGAGAAGAAGGTTTTGGAGGATAAATTGAATTCTTTCGACTTATTTTTGGCATTGAAGTTTAAAATAGTAGTTTTGTTGACTCCATTGATGACCTTGCTGAGGAATTTGATGCACACAATATTGACTTTGAAGATGGTTTAGAAGATGTTGAAGAAGTTGTAGATTTTGGTGTTGTCACTGAATGTTTCTTTGTTGTTGGACTTGATCAAGACACAATTTAACTTTATGAGCAAATTGAATAACTTGAAGAGGTTTTAGATTTTGTTGTTCTCACTGAAATTTTTTGTCTAGTTTTGATTCTTAAACCATCATTTCCATAGGACATTTTTGGTGAATAGATTCTTGGCCTTGATGAGAGGATATGATACCTTGAAGAGGCTACATCTTCTGGTGATGTCACTAATTGTTTCTCTATTATTTTTTTTTTTAAACATCTCGCTGAGGGCGGGGCAGCTCCACATACATTGTACAGTTTATCGGACATAAATCAATATGTAGAAATATTCACTTGGTTTTTATAATTGGATAGAAGAATGACTTAAAATTACCTCGTATGTCTTCTCATTTTAGAGCTCAAATTTTTAGGAAGGATTTAACTATCCACCTTTCAAGAATCACTAGAAGAGATTGATAAAGAATATAGGAAGACAAAAAACTAACCAGTGATGTAATAAATGGATTTCTTGTGAGGTAGATTGGCATATGGAATTTTGGTAGCTAGAAATTTTCCAAATAAGTGAATGTATTTGAAAACAAAACCTCTAGTTTATTTTGGTTTAGACAAGGTCTAGAATTTGAAAATTGAATTCCCTCTTTCTTCCTCTTACATACATTCCAATGATCGAAATCTGGCTTGAGGGAAAAAAATTTCCTAAATAAAAATTTTGCATTTTATTTGTTGTACACATGAGTTTTTAAAAGCTAATTAACTCATAAATTTCTCACAAAATACACTTAAAGCTTGACACATAAACCCCTTCCCAATTGGCTAACTTTAGACTATCCTAAACACATTTTTATTTAACTAATGAGGGAGATAGCCCAATAAAACTAGTTTGTCCATATTGAAATCAAGTTGGTATCAAAGTAAAATTTAGCTCATTTTAGTCAAGGTTAGTTAGAAGAATTAGCTATTGTTTTATGTCTTCAATCTCCTCTCAACATGAATGTGTACGTGCTTTTGAGAGACACACTAGAGGAATAAGGTCCAAATTTTTGATGAAAATGTGCTATGAAAGTAAAGGGTTAAAGGCAAACATGTACAAGGCATAGTTGAGCCAAATGTTGTCGAGGAAGGGCCTAATTATTTGGGTCTTGGTTATGGAAAACATGATGGAGAATGCTCCAAAGCCAAGGAGGCACATGAAGTTGTTCCAAGAAGGAATTTTATTTCGTGTTCATTACCTCAAGCTTGTGAAGTTTGTGTTCATGATGAATGGAAAAGTTTGACACCCACTTTGCAAGAAGATGTTAATAAACATGTAGCTAATGAGAATGTAAAAGAAGAGGATGTTGAAAGCTCTATCTATTCATTGAATTCGTTTCTATTATTCAGAGGAGAGCCACTACCTCATCAAATTCACCTCCTCAAGAAGGAAACAATGGTGAATGTTCAAGGTATAAATTTTCCTTTAATCAAATTGCTTTTGATTATGATAAACATGGTAAATATTCACATAAGATATAGAAAAGAACTTGCACATGTTCCTTTTGTGTTTTGAATAATCATAATGTTTATAGATGTTGGAAGAAGATATCCATGCACATTGAAACTTTCTAAATAAATGAGTAAAAAAGTCAAAGGCCCATTGCACAAGGAAAATGATGTTGAAAATAAGATGCAATTGTTTATTACTCATTTCCATAAGAAAGGTCACCTTGTAGACAAGTGTTGGAATTTGTATCCAAAAAGTCATCCACAACATTTGAAGAAGGTTCTAGAAAGAGATAATGACAAGAATGGAAAATATAATTCCATAATCGATGAGGGTCAAGATGATTCACATGATGAAGTGCAGCTAAAAGAAGCGCCATTGAAATGGTTTGCTAACAGATGGTTAGATTTCTTATCCAATTAAGGCCTTGCATGTATTTTAATGTTTCATGAATTTCTTTGCAAATTCAAAGTATGGTGCATCTTGCATGAAGCAAGATGTTGAAAGTAGAGTTATGTTTACACACTTAAATGCAAAAAATATGGAAATTTGTACATGAGCTCTATTATTTGACTTGAGAGTCAGTTGTTTGAAGAGGCATGTTTTGTCGACTTGTGTTTGGTTGATGGTTTTGTACACCAATATCTAAGAGTACATGGAGATATTCACATGATGTGTTTTTCAGTTTGATGGTTTTGTTTGTGACAGTTGACACACTTAAATGCAAAAAATATGGAAATTTGTACATGAGATATTATTTGACTTGAGATTCAATTGTTTGAAGAGGCATGTTTTGTTGACTAATGTTTGATTGATGGGTTTGTACACAAATATGTAAGAATACATGGAGATGTTCATAGGATGTGACATTTGTTGCTTTGAAGGAGCAAAAGGAAGAGGTCGTCAAGTTGTGTTTCTTGAATGATGTGTTTCTCAAGTTAATGGTTTTGCTTGTGACAAGATGTATCAAGATTTTGGAAGGTCCACTCTTGAGTGAGAGGCTCATGATTAGCCCCTAATCATGAGAATCAAATGGAGTGCATCCTTATTTTGAAAACAAATAGGATTCTAAGCTACCTAGGACTCAAACCATTATTTTTTAATTTGAAATATCATGGTGTGTTGTTTCAATGCCTGAATCCACAACCCTAACATAAATTGTTTTATTCTTTTTTTGCGGTATTTAGTTGGTTATATTAGAAATAAGTTAAATTTAAAATTCTTGGTTTAGTGGCATGAACTAAACATATTGTACATATTAAATGAGGAATTTTTCTCTCCCAATCATTTCTAAATCACCCATATCACGAAGAAAACATGTTTTAAAAGAACATACTTTGGTATGTGAAAGACCTTAGGTTTCAAATATTATAAGAAGGTTTTTCATATGGTTGAGAGAATGTGGAAAATAGAATCCATAAAAAAATTATTTTTCAAAACATATTACTTTCAAAGTATCAACAAGGAAAGTACAAGGGTGTTCAATAAATTAACGCTATTTATTTAAATTCCATGATGTATATCTTACTCATAATTTTAACAAATCATTAAATAATGATCTATATTGGATAATTATATTATTTTTCATATATGTTGATGCTTATAGAGTGAAAAAACTGAAAGGATCTAACTTGTAGGGTCATTTAATGGTGGTGGAGAATTGGATCCAAAAACCTTGGGAGTTTGGCTTTTGAGGTTTTAAATTTGACATTTTTGGGGGTCAAATGATTATTCCTTGTGCCGAAATCTTGACCATTATTCTACACTTAAAGACATATATCCAATGGTGTAAGAAAAACATCAAATGAAGTTCATTCAAAATTTATGCCTTTAAAGTAAGTTGACCTATATCATGTTGACCACCATGGTACGAGAAAATGACATTTTAGCCCCATTACTCATGCATAGCAAGCTAGCTACATGTGGAATTTTAACAAGACTCTAAAAGGTCTAAAATCACAAACCTCGTTAATGGTTGACGGAGTCAAATATTACACCTAGTTGGCTATCATTCTATGTTAAATACTTCGCCACTAGGAGGAATAAGAGTTCCATTTTGTGTTATTGTATTTTGTTCCATAGTTGAAAATACAACTAGGACTGTGAAGTTAGAGAGAAAAATGTATGAATTTAAGTTTTTATAGCAACCTTACACGCCAAAAGTCTTAGCTAACTCTAGAGAGATTACCTTAAACATTTGTACTCACATATTTTCCATACTAGAAAAGAGAGAGTAGAGCATGTTTACATTTTAGTGTTGTTTTTCTCCCATAAGGATTTCCTAGGGAAAAAGGAGTCTAGAGCATAATTATTTTTTAGGGTTGCTTGTCTCCCATATAAGCATTTCCTAGGAAAATAATTGTGTTGATTGTCTAGAGATATGTATGTGTGTGTTTCATTATGTTCTCTATTTCTTACATTGTGTTTCATTATGTTTTATATTTCTTATATTTCTGCCCTCCCATTTTTCTTTCCAATCAAGGTTTATAAAGTAACATGACAAGCAACATGAGACTTGGAACAATCATTTTCATTATCTATATGGAAGGCAAGAAGGATCATATCCCCTTAAGCTTAAACTTATGTAGTTTGTCAATTTTTATCATATATTTTTTGGTAAGGGTAAATGTTTTTTCTCTATAGTACAAGTCATGAGTTCCCCAATAAATTACCTTATGTAAAGCATGATTCTAGGACACATTGTATAGTTTAGAAGCATGTGATATAATCCTTCTTGCCTTCCATATAGATAATTAAAATGATTGTCTAGAGATATGTATGTGTGTGTTTTATTATGTTCTCTATTTCTTACGTTGTGTTTCATTATGTTTTATATTTCTTACATTTCTGCCCTCCTAATTTTCTTTCCAATCAAGGTTTATAAAGTAACATGACAAGCAACATGAGACTTGGAACAATCATTTTCATTATCTATATGGAAGGCAAGAAGGATTATATCCCCTTAAGCTTAAACTTATGTATTTTTTCAAATTTTATCATATATTTTTTGGTAAGGGTAAATGTTTTTTATCTATAGTACAAGTCATGAGTTCCCCAATAAATTACCTTATGTAAAGCATGATTTTAGGATTACTACAATTTGTACTTGGTTTTTTATTGTGATGATGCCCTATCTCAATCACTTGGCCATCTCTTTATGGGTAGGTAAATCTTTATAACAATACTTAAGTAATATTTATCTATCTGTATTATGTGAAATGTAAAAAATGGTATACTATTTTTCATAAAATTGGGTTGATTTTATCATATATTTTGATTAAAGTTGATTATATGACACGTTTTCTTTAAAAGGATCTAACAATTTTGTTAAGGTATGAATTTGCAATTTTGTGTGGCTTTCTATCAACCTTCACTTCCTGATTTCTAGAAAAAATCTACTTGCTCATTTGTATACCCACTTTCTATTCAAATGCATGAGTTTTGAACTCTCGATAACTGTGTTTTTCCACACAGGAAAATTATATGTCACATTTTATACTAAAGTTCTAAATATTTTTTTGAAGTTTGGATTACTGTTATTCTTTTATATAATTTAACATTAGATATAAGTTTAAATTGAAAGCTACTTAGATGAAATATAGCTTAGATATGGCATTTTCAAATTATTATCTATTTATTAAACTAAAGGACATAATTATTACACATGTTTAATTTATATTCAAATGCTTCTTTGATTCATCTCCTATAGCGTAATGTAATGCTAGATATATAATTTAAGTTGAAGGCCCATGAGATAAATGACTTCTATGTGACATTTTATTGAATCATCTATTTGTTGTGTTATATGAACATAATTGGTATGGATATCTAATTTGCATTACTAATATGTCATGCTTCTTTAATTTATCTTTTATAGATGACCGGAGCGCATCCCTTTTTAATCTATCCCTTTTGACTTTGGATATGTGGGCAATATTCATCCACATATTTTTCTATCATAAAGCAGTGAGTAAAATTGTAAATTCCATTTGTGTCAATTTTAAGGTTAAGCACATGGATTAAAGTTTTATATATTAGATGAGGAGGCTATGTATTACATATGGTCTTGAATGAGCTTTTGGACTCTTTATATATATATCTAAAGAGTCCAAATGCTCATTCAAGACCATATTTAATACATAGCCTCCTCATCTAACTTAGCCAGGGATTTGCAATACTATATTTGAGTTGGCTAGCTCCATTTCAAGATATTATAATGTTAGATTATTATTTCTATAGATTTTGATTATGGTAGTAAAGTGTTACAAAAAACCAGAAACTGTACAAATAATATTATTCTAGATATATGTAAAAATGACATGGTAGAGAAGATCAAACAATATTAAACTTTTCATAAATAGTTTAGATAAAAATACATTTTCTAATTTTGATTGTAAATTCTAAGGCTTAAAGCAATCATTTTTCTAATAATTTTTTTTAATTAATAAATAAAAAAGAAACATTTTCAATCAAAATCACATACAACACATAATAAAAATAATTTAAAAACAATTTAAAACTTCATACACTATATGACATTACTATGACAAACAACATAAAAATATACAAGCAAAAAATACATACAATGCATCCATTACATTGGAGTCTTCAGAACATACAATGCATACATTAAATTTGAAGGAATTATTCACGACACAATTAATGTCATTTGTTCATAAAAAATTGTTGAATATGAATGTGCAAATAAGGAGGTTGAAATAAGGAGGTTTCACATTGGCTTTGCAGAATTAAGAATTTAAAAACTGTTTTTGCAGGTATTACTTATCAACATATATATCATGAAAAGAATACTGTTGTAGATGAATTGTCAAAGCAGGGGCTGAAGGCTATTTTTGGAAAGATTAATTACCAACTATATAAAATGCAGGGTCTTCAGGCTAAAGGTTTAGTCCCCATCATTTAAGTACAATGGGGTTCAGGGAGGCTATGTTTTCAGATTTCAGGTTTAATATGTGTTGTTACTTTGACAGTAAAAACTTTGATGTCCCTTTTTGTATGAACTGTTCCATAGATCCTTCTACTGTCACTTTTTGGGCTCTTCAGGGGCAGGGATAACAGATTTTCTCTGTTTTGAAATGGTATTTTTTGGGCTGCATTATTTCATTTTGTCTTTGTTTGTTATGTGGCGAAAATCTGAGAGTCTAGAAAGGTTGGAGAAAAAAAATTGCAGATACCAAGTTGAAGATTGTGAAAATGAAGGTAAACTAACTAATACAATTTAACACAGCAAACAACAACAATTTATCACAGCAATTAATGTAACAGTTGATCAATTTTTTGAAAGGAGGATCCAGAAAGCATATACTGAATCTATTGGGTACAGGAATAAATTTTAGAACTTTTGCATACGCTTTACAAAATTCAACCTCTGTCCCGCCATTGCTTCTTTTTCAGAGAGAAAAAAAAAATTTTATGTATTAATCAGTTCATATGCTAAATACATACTCTTAGCTGTGCAGCGAGAGAAGCAAATACATATCTGCCAGCAGTATACAGTGCCAATCTAAGAAAGAGGGGCACCGATAACAGTGGGAAACATAATTTGGGGGGTTGATACCACATCCCATCATGATCTGAATTCAAAACATGTCTGTAGATAACACGAACAACAGAAATGTCATAGAAAAAGGAAAAACAACAGCTAGTTAGACATGAAAAAACATGTAAGAGTTCAGGAAGAAATATAAGCAGACAAAATAGCAGACAATTAGTAAAAATAGCCTGTAGATACGACGGCAAAAACGCTTGGCCAACCATAGGAAATACTGGGAACATGGATAGTGTTGAAAACCGTGTGTCCCGCCATTGCTAGCAGGCACATGAAATTATTCACAGTTTACACATGGGGTGGGAAACAAAAGCAAGAAAATAATTCTTGAAAAGCAATTGCAGAAAAAACCCACATGGTGATTGTGATATGGTGATGGATTTAAAAAGTAATCAAAATTCCAAACAGATTCATTTTTTTGTCAGGAAGTATGATTCCGGATAAGCACGTGGAGAGATATAATATTTTTTCTTCACTTGAGGAAGTTAAGAGAATGCTCAAGAACCAAAGGTTCTTCGTGGAGAGGATTGACTTGTATTTGGAGCATGTGGAGAGCCATATTTCTTGTGATTTAGATGGTGGGGACTTAATGGATCCTCCTCGCTCCAGTGCGAGGGTTCTAGAAAATATCTCACCTTCGAAAAATGACCAATGAGCATGTATGGTAGGTGGTGTAGTATGGTGATTTCCTGGAAATTCTAGTTTTGTTTTATGCAGGGTACTTTTCATCCTTTTGGTCTACAAAATATGGAGGCATAGGTTGGTCACATCTATATTTTTTATGTGATGGATATGGCTCGTTTTTTTAGTGGGCGCTACACCTATGTGTATTGTGCATGTCTATGGTGGTTTTGGGCTTATTTCCCTAGGTTATTTCCATTTATTTTGGCTATCTATGGCGTTGTAAAAGGGACATATGTGAGTTTTTTGTCACTAATTGTCTATTATTGCACCATTCACAGTGTTTTTGTGAGATATCATAAGAATTTATGGTGGGTTTTTGTTTTTCTGTTAATTGTAGTTGACACCCATCCATGGGAAATATTGTTTGTATTTTTTCTATAATAGTGGGTTGAAAGGGATGATGTAACATGCAGCTTATTTTCTTTATGTTATTTAAAAAAAAAATACATTTGACTTCTAAGTAAAAAGGGAATAACGAGTATGTTGATAATTTTATGAACATGAATTACAAGAATGACTGGTGAAGTGTACTCTAGCAATTTCTTAGGCTAAAAAAAATAAATCGTTTTGCACTAGATAACGATTATTTGTTTTCTAAAAAAAAACATACAAATTTTAATAAAACTAGAACTCCAGAGATCTAAAACAAGTACTCATACCCGATGAAAGCAGGCAGCAACAGCGAAAACTAAGACAAGTACTCATACCCGATGAAAGTAGGCAGCAACAGTGAAAATGCACGAACAACAGCGGGGACGAGTAGGCAGCAACAACGAAAACGCAAAAATAGCAGTGGGGAATGATGAAAAGGGTAAACAGAATATCTTCACAGGCGATTATTTTATAGGAATCAGTTTGGCCGAACTATTTTAAAAGTAAAAGTTCGGCCGAACTTTTGTTCAAAGTTTGGCCGAACTTTTGTTGTCGGTTTTCCAATCTCCGACAAAAATTCTGTTTGCTCGCGTCGTCAGTGTGCCGTCAATATAAACGGAATCACGAGTTCAGCGAAACTATTACAGAGTTCAGCTGAACTTTAGAAAATTTTCGGCCGAACTATTGCCGAAAAAAAATTTCGACCCCCGATTCTCACAAAAGTGTAACCCAGCTTCATGTTTCTGCCCAATGGTAAACAATAATTTTATTATTATTTTTTTATTATAAATTTTATATTATGATTAATTTATTAATATTATTATTATTAGCTCAAAATTTTATTTTAACTTGAATACTAATAAGTATGAATTTAACTCAATATTAAAAACCCAAGCTAACCCAATATTATAAGCTCATTGAATGAGTTATATTATAAAATTTAATATTGAAAACACTAAATAACCTAATATTATTTACACTAATTATATAAAACTAAAAATAAAATATTAAAACATTATAATATAAACTTAATATAATTTCAAAACATATTATAATAAACTTTATGGAAATTACATAAAAATTTTAATAAAAGACTATTTTCAAAAAAAATTATTATAATATGATATGGATCACAAAAATTTACAATCTCAAATTTCAAAACATATTAATATATAATATTAGATCAAAATATATTAATATGGGTACCATATTTATTTACAATTATATTTAATGTTTCTCAAAACAAAAGATTATATCTTTTAAAAATTTCCTAATCTTTTAAAATTTTCTTAAATAAAAATATTAAAAATATAAATCCAAAATTACTCAAAAAAAAATTGGCTCATCTAAAATTTAATGCTCTCTTTAGCGTACATTTCACCATTAACATCGTTCCGTGCTTCCACAATTTTACTGCAGGGGCCTCTGTCACAAGCTTGCACTGCAAACAGCACAATCAGGCTGGTTGGCTCACTGAGTATCTTCTTGTTTCTTAGAGTTCCCTATGTGAACCCATACACGAACCTAATTTCTCTTTCACGCCTCTTTCGGCCTTTCTTTGCGGCTTCCCTTCGCCTTTTAACGGCCTACTCCACGTCCCTTAGAGATTTGGAAAACCTTTGGCGAACTTTCGGCGATCTCTTAAGAAGACAATACTACCTCAGTGGACATTCATAAAGCTCAGAGTTACAGTTCTTAAGAATGCGAAATAAAACTTTCTCTCTTTATTGATATTTCAAAATGATATTACATCAGAATCAGATTACAGAGGACTCATATGGATCTCTTTCCAGAGATTGACTGCAGTGGCATTTACCAGACTTTAGCTACTCAATGAATGAGCGAGCCTTACTGGAAGCTACCTGGCCAAATGCATACTCTGTCTCAGAGTTTAAACATAAACACAAAAGAAAAGACTCAATCTATTCATCTAGTCACTTTAGGTTCTTGCCTATGCTGAGCACATAGACACGCAGGCTTCTCAGATCCCCTAAAGACTTGAGACCAATCTCCGTGATGCAAGCAGATCGAGAGAATTCTCGCAGATGCAGAGCAGGGAGCTTAGACTCGACTCAAAAAATAAATGACTCAAGACCCTCTAACTTCCGATGCCCGAATGAATGAGCCTTACCCTCATTTTATAGCAATTGAGGGGGGACAAACAATCAATTCGGTTTGTCCTATTGTCTATGACGTGGAGGAGAATCATGGCTTTCAGGTAACACCGAAGTGACATCCGCACCGAGATTCTTTCTCTGGACTTATTCACGTGAAGTGTGTGATTTACACAGTGGATACCTTTTATGTACAAGGCCCACGAGGAAACAACAATTATTCAAAAAACGGAGGATGCTTTTTTGAACATGTAAAAAGCCCTCGGGAAAAGACCTATCACTGTAGACCCGTGAGTGGGTGTTCAGACACAATGGATACTTTTGTTTTAGCAGAGCCCATGTGAACTGCTTGTACTGGCTTCATCAGGATCCTCCAAGATTTTTATGCTCGGAAATCTGAGATTTGGATATATGGTGTCATCCCAGGCCTTTGTGTATATTCGGCGTACAATCATGGGTTTGTTTAGAATAATCTGGTGTTAATTTTTTTCATTACCAACCATTGATGATGCATCTTCATATGTGATTCTAATACAGAATTTATTAGTCTGTATTCTAGCTGGCCTATGTCTCTTACTGTTTGGCAAGGAGTATGGAAACATTCTCCTTTGGTTTCTAAACATTCATTACATTGGCTTTGATAATGAGATTCAAAATAGTATGGATCCATGCCATAAGCACTTAACCCATAGTCGAACCACTAGTTGCTGAGCCATGGAGGTTGTCGTCTTTTCTGGTTTATCCAAGTGGGACCGAATTTTATTTTGGTGTAATGAGTTTCATTACGAAAATCTTTGTTCATCAGGTTCCACCAATGGTTCTTGTATCCTGCAAAGTTATACATAGTGTCAGGAAAAATTAAGTCAGGATTATTACCGGGCCACATCTAAAATCTTTCTGTCCAATTCCATCCTGGATACCGTGTTCTGTTAATGGCATAAATTTTTGTTCTGCCACTGCCGCCAGTACATATAACAGTGAGATCACAAAAATCTTCAGACAAAGATCTTTCAACTCATGTGAAGTTGTCATACAAGTGGAATACATCATGTCATGAATCCATTTGCTTCCTCTTAGATGTATTCTCCTTTTTGGTACAAGATGTAAGATATCAGAATGGCTTTGCAAATCTGCATCAAGTACCTTTGTATTGCGGAGTTTCCACGTGGGTCTCCACTTTTCTCTATATACCGCCTATGATTCATCATTAGATATGGATCTGAGTGTTTCTCTTTAATGGGAATGGTCCCATTCAGTAATGATGACCATCACATGTGCTTCTTCATCTACTTCTGGGTCATCATGATGTTCTTGTTGCTGGAGATGCTCTCTACTAAGAAAATCAGGCAGACAGTTATGAATACCTTTGATATGTTCAACTTTGAAGTCAAAGTTGGTAAATAGAGCCTGCCATCTTGCAAACTTGGCATCTTCAGGATTTTTGATAGTCTTGGTTAAGATTTTTGCCAAAGCCTGTGCATCTGTTCTTAGCATAAAAAACTTGTTAACCAAATGAATAGAGAACTTACAAATACAATTCCAAGCTGCTTTTACCTCCTGTTCAATACTGGAGTAGTTCTTTTCAGCTTTACTCCAAACTCCTGAAGCATATTGCACACCTTTTTCTTCTTTCTTGCTACTCTTTTAATCTGTTCTTTGTTTCAGGACACCTCCCCAACCAATGTTGATGGCGTCTGATTCCACAATCTTGAAAAATGTAACCTCTGCAACATACAGAATAGGGAGATTTCTTACTTGGATTTAATTTCTCTGACTGCTTCCGAGTGTGCTTCTGTCCAAGGTGAGGGACTCTTTCTTAATCTCTGATTTAGCAGAGATCTATCTATGGCACAATTTGGATATAAATTTCTTACATAGTTAAGACAGCCTAGAAATATTTGCAGCTGTGTCTTGTCAACAATTTCATCTGGAAACTTGTCCGCAAATTCTAAAGCATGAGATTGTAAAGCAATCTGTCCATTTTCAATGGTGTGCCCAAGGAACTTTATTTTGGTCTTGCAGAGCTCCATTTTATTTTTACTCAAGACCAAACCATTCTTCTTGACCAATCTCATAAATATCTTTAAATGCCTAAAATGGTCTTGAAGATTCTTTGAGAAAATCAGGATATCATCTATATATGCTAACAACCATTCAGCATACGGCTTAAAAACAGAGTCCATTATCTTCTGGAACTTGGAAGGCACATGCTTGAGGCCGAAAGGCATCACATTCCATTCATAGTGACCTGTAGGAACACTGAAAGTTGTTTTAAATTTATCTTTCTCTGCAATGACCACTTGCCAGAATCCTGATTTGAGGTCGAACTTGGAAAATACCTTGGCTCCAACGATCCTACTGAACAGATCTCCTTTGTGGGGAATGGGGTAGGTATCATCAGCCAATATATAATTCAGAGGTTTATAGTTTATAACCAATCTTGGTATACCTCGAATCTGTTCACTCCTTTTATTCACATAGAAGCCATAGCAGTTCCAAGGGCTGCTAGACTCCCAAATCAACTTTCTGTCAAGAATCTGACTAATTTCTTTCTCACAGAGCCTTCTGTATTATTTTCTCATGGGTATGGCTCTGGATTTAAATGGCTTACCCTGATAACCTTATTTGTAGGGTAGCTCCACACAATGCTGCTTTCTGTGTGAGAATGCATTTGGTTCTTCTGAGCAGCATGTGTCTTCAAACAGCTTCTGAAATTCAGAAATTTTTTTCTGAATTTGGGGAGAACTCAACTGTCCTTCAATTTTTAGAATGATTTTATACTCTTTGAGTTCTCAGAGACCGTCTTCTGCTTTCTTAAGCTCTTGCATAGCCTGCACCATTGTTGAAATTCGAGGATTAGAAACATAAGGTAATTCTATCCTCTTGCCTTTTTTATCAGATGTAGGCATTGTGATGAAATATCCCTTCCTTTTATTTGGAAAACTCATATAACCATGAGGTTCTACTGCTACCAGGAACACATTTCCAAGAATACAGTCAACTGGGATATCTCCTACTGCAAATCTTAATTTTATACAATGTGAATCAAAACATACTGCAGCTTTAGGGACTTCATAATCTAGAGTTATTTTCCCTAGATCAATGAGCTTACGGGTAGCAGTAGACCAATACTGAGATGGAACAGCCTTTTTAGAAAAAATATTAACATCTGATTTTGAGTCAAGCAATGCAGTTAATCTGAATGTCTTGCCTTTAACACGAACATTTATTTTGATATGATTCTGTTGGTATTGAATAGCAAGGAGTTGCATTTCTTTGAAACCAACAGTAGGATCAGGTCTACCTTCTGCAATCTCAACTTCTTCAGACTGATAAGGAGCAGAATGGATAGTGTAATTTGTTTTTCTGCCTGAATAAATAGGAGAGGAAACAGGAGAGGCTGTTACATGTTTACCTTTTTCTAATTCCGAAAATTTCAGTTTTAGGGCAGAAATTTCTGATTTCATGGAGTGTATCTCCCTACTCACCTCCCACAAAGTGAGTGCATGAACTTTCCATTCCTGTTGCTGACGGAGATAACTCCTGGTGTTCTTTTCATAAGAAGTATCTAAGAATAGAGACTTCTTAGCTGGCCGAGAGCTAGAGGAAGAACTGGAAGACTGGATAAATGCTTCAAGCAATCTATTCTTTAAATCACCATCTTCCATGGCTCGGATTTGAGAAAAAAAAAATTCTTCTTCTTCATCCGTTTGAGCCATTAGCACTTTTAACTTTCCTGAAAATTCTTCAGCAAGATCATTGTCAGAGGAAAAGGCTGATTCTGAATTAGAGCAACCACATTTACAATTCTCGGAATCAGAACACTGAAAATATGCATTAACTTCTTCATTTTCAGACTCAGAAGAGGAAGAATTATCAGTATTAGAAATAGAAGAGGATTCTTCTTGATGTTGTTGTATAGTCAATCGGCGACAATCTTATGTTTTATGAAATAACGAACCACAGGCATCACATTGGGGTTTAGACTTAATAGCTAAAGTTTGACCCGTCTGTGATTTCGACTTCTTGCCTCGATTGAGTCGAGACTCTTTAGCGGTAGGACACAAATTGGATGTATGCCCTGTCTATCCACAGAGCCAACAAGTGACCCCTTTCATCCTTTCAAGCTTATGTTCATGCAAATGAATGTCTTGTGCACCATAATAATGTGTCTTGGGGACATATTTATAATATCCCTTTCTGGAAGGCTTTTTTGAGACCTTCTTGTATGGATTTCTTTTCTGTCTTAATCCCGCGATATTTTTGGAAGACATATGATAAGAATAAGGTTGATTTCTTCTGTAAGTCTTCTTAGCCTTCTTTTTGGACTTTTGTGTTTTACCAAAGGATCATCTATGGTGATGCCATACTTATTACAAAATGACTTTGTACTAGACAATCTATTCAACTTGTCAATAGACTTATTCATTTTTGAGCTGGTACAGAGAGTAATTAGAACTCTAGTAATAGTATTATACACTTAACCCCATAAGTATGTTTCCAGAGGCAACTGGAAAGCTTCTTATAGCTTCAAAATATCAACAAGATTGGATGGAAGTGCTGCAAGATATACCTGCTTCCATAGCAGATTCTTAGGGTCTTTGACCAGGAATATTCTTTGCATCCAATCTCGATGAAAATCTTCATACTGGTTTATGTTCCTGCATTTCAGATTCATCAGGATCAATTCATTCTTGTCTGAAATGAGTGGGTCATCTCCACTGAAATGTTCTTGGATCAGTGTTGTAAGGGCACCAATCATGTTATTGATAGGTCTGCCATCATGATGAAATTCAACATCTCCATTTTCATCCTTCACCACTTCTTTCTCCATCTTCTCTATCATGGCAGGAGAGGATTATAATACCCACCATCTAACAAGAGTACCAGTAAAACATGGAATCAGTGTTTTACAGGGTTCAACTTCAGATTTCCCTTCAATACACATCAGCTTATATTCTGTAATCATTTGATCCAGTAATTATCTGATTTGGGCTGATGAGAGATTATCTAGATTCCACTCTTTATGGCTATGGTCAAAAAAGGTTTCTCTGGGAGGAATCTTTCCAAGGCCATTGAGATCAGGAGGGAAATATATGGTATATTGGGCTTCTAGAGGCTCATATACAGGAAGGACTTTCTCTTTAGAGTCGGGTTCTTCATATATAGAAGCAATGGTGAGTTTATATTTAGGAGATTCTGGAGCAAACTCTTTAGGGAATAAACTGGTAAATCTGTCAATTGACTTTTGAACTTGAACACACTTTCCTTTATGGAGAAAACTCATAGGAACAGGCTTATCTAATTTCTTTTCTTCTTTCTTCTCAATTTTATCCGATAAGGAAGAGATCAATTACTGTGTAGAGACAAAATTTCCTATTATACTGGTCTCTACTTCATCAACCTTTTTTAAAGTTTGTAAACAAAAATATTTTGAATAAGAAGAATTATACTGTACAAAATTCAAAGCATTATTTACATCTGAGACAGATACCTGAAGCTTATCTATCTGATTTTTAACACAGGCAGCTTTTGCAACATTCTTCTCCAAACCAGTTATAGCAGTGTTAGTCCAATTAACTTGTTCACTGGTTTGTTGTATTCTTCTGTCTATTCCCACAACAGAATCATCTTTCAAGACTAAAGGCTGGGCTTTTGCAAAACTTTTTCCTTCTCCAAGGACAATGCCTTTGAAAGGTGGGAAACTTGTAGAAGTTTCTATTTTGCTGCCATCAACAGCTGACTAGGAATGACTAGAGGAAGATGCAGAGTCAGTCATTAATGTCATCTCTGACTCTGTTAGTTCTCTCCAAGAGTAAAAGGAAATCCAAATATTTCTTATTTCCATATACTCTTTCCATTGAGAGTCCAATCTTTTCTTCTGTGCTATGAGTAGATACAAACTCATCTGCTTTTGGATGGGTATATAGATCCTAGTTTAACATTTTCTTCATCCATTGAGCAGGGATCCTATGTTTTTCACAGCCATCCATTAGAGTGTAAAAATTTTGTATTTCCATAACAGATGGTTTCTTTATGTCAACTGGCAGATCTTTAAATCTGCATTCAGGAATCAACTTATTTTTTTGTTCCAAATAGCCAATACCATGCTTGGGTGCCTTTGGAGACCTCATATTTGAGAAGATCGCAGTTAATCTTGGATCCTCATTTTCCACGGTAGGAACAAGATGCATCATGAGGAAATGTTCGTCTTCATGCAGGAATGGTATATCATAACACTTTGGATTTGGATAGGGAGAGACTGATGTAGAAGGAGGAGCTTCACCGGTCCTAGAATTGTGATTCTAATGTATAACCTTTTCAGCCATACTTTTAATATTAACTGTTTGGTGACATTGAGGACATTCAACACCAAGTGACTGGAAGTTGACCATTTGGGCAAACTTAAATAATGAAAGATGTTTACAACTAGAAACAATAGATGAACAAGCAATATCTGTACATTCAGGTGGTATATACAAAGGGGAATTTTTACACATATCATCGATCCATCTTCTGTCAATGGTAGACCTTCTAGGAAAAGATAAGACAACTTTAGACTGGTCTTCAACAATGTTGGAAGAAGTAATAGCATGAGCAGAGATGGGTCGGGGATTAGGAACGGTCTAGTGTGCAGGAAATGAAAGTTCTTCCCATTTGATGGCTTGATGCTCAACCTTCTGTTTTTTGGGATCTGTAATGACTACAACATTAGTTTTATTGTCTTTGCTGGGGGCATGCAAGACTGCAGCTGATAAAGTACTGGTGTGACGGAAACAACCTCTTGTCTAGATAGAAATATTATTTCTTTTGCTATTAGGTTTTATATTTTTAATATTTAGTAAATTTTAAAAAAAATATAATATTGTCAACCATATTATTAATTAGCTAAATCAAACATCAACCGACAATTGTTAATTTGAAAGGATCCTCAAGCGCACTCTATGAAAATGGGAATCATTTTTTTTCCCTTCGGAAAAAAGAGAAAATGGGAATCATTTTAACATATTTTCAATTTTTCTATTAATTATTTAGTTTTATGGTAGTTTTAATAAGTTTAGTTTTATGCTAATTTTAATAAGTTTTGAAACTTAATTTTTGGTTTTCATTATTTTAATTATTATTAGGTATTTGCATGTAACACATTGTTTTAAATTTTCTAGTTGTTTTTTTATTTTCTGGTAATTTTTAATTTCACAATTAAATTTTTATAGTTGTAAGTTTTCATAAATTAAGCTTATATATCTATTTTCAATTTAAATGAAATCAAAGCAAGTTTAAATTTATAAAAAAGTCTAAGCTACTAATTCATGACACATTCATTGCCTTATTTAATTTTTGAGGCTTTTAATTTAAAAATATGGAATTTGTATTAGGTTATAAATAATTAGTTGGAAAATAAATATTTCTTTGACATCTTTCTATTAATCCTTTTATTGTTTCTAACAATAGAGAAAGTTGTTTTGTATAATGTGGTCTGAGAGAGAGTAATACAAGGTTTTTGATAATTGCCATAGAAGCTATGTCCTAAGTTTTTATTAGCTGAATGATATGTTGAAGGAAGACTAAGTAAGCACAAACAACTAGTAATAAGTTTAGTTGTACAAAAATGAAAACAATATATATAACTATTTTTTCCATTCAAGATCATAGCTGGGTATTTATTTAAAATTATGAGATAATAAATATGATGACACATTCTTATAATAACAATTTAAAATCAATTATTTCAATTATGATAATATCATAACCATTTAATATCAATATTAAAAACCTTAAACCTAAACCTATTGACTTAAAACCTCAAAACACTACTCCAAAACCATAAATCTAAAACTAGTGCCTTAGAACAATATTCTAAAAATATAAACCCATTGTTGTAAAAACTCAACATCTAAAACCATTTTCAAAATAGTGTCTTACCAACTAAATATAGTTATGACGTTTTTGAGTGTTTGTTTTAAAATACTTTTTATTCTAGTCTCCACATAGAAAGAAAGAAAACCTAACATGATAATACGGATGGACATGTACAAATTCCTCTTATTCTAGTCTTCACATAGAAAGAAAGAGAACGTAACATAATAACACAGATGAACATGTACATATGTTTCAAATAATATTATAAAAGAGAGTCTTTTTAAGCTTGTTAGTAGATCTATAATTAATTAGTAAGAGCCTTTTTGGTCCATAATCCTACGGTTTTTGTGAAATACCTACACTGCAATTCATGTTCCAAAAATAATTGTAATACAACTTTCTGAATATGAAGTGGGACTTTAACCCATATTAAGCATCATCAACCACAACTATTAAATATTCTAAACTACAACCTATTAACTATTAAACAATTCCAATTCCCTTTGAATGAAAGTCCCTAAATTAGTTTGTTTCTACTCCATTTTTCCTAAACCTAATCATGTAGTGTTTAAATATTTTTTCTCTGCTCCATTTTCCTCTATGTTCTAACCAATATAAACTATTGATACCTTAATATTTGTGATTAAATTTACTCCTTTCTAAAATTAAATTGACAATAATTCATATTTTCAAATAATTGGTCTCTCAATCTGGATCACATGAGCTAACTGAAAACAATTTAGGAAAATGTGTCCTCAAACATTTTTGTACATAAATATAAAGGCATCAAAATAATATCAGTAATAGAATTCTTGTGACAATGCAATTACCTTGAGAGTATCTTACAACGAAGATTCTAGTTGTGTAAACATTTATTTATTCAAATTGATCACATAAGCTAACAAAAAAGCAATTTAGGAAAATGTGTCCTCAAACATTTTTGTACATAAATATAAAGGCATCACAGTAATGGAATTCTTGTGATGATGCAATTACCTCGAGAGGAATAGCTTACAACAAATATTCTAGTTGTGTAAACATTTATTTAATCAAATTGATTGAGAAGGAAAGTCGCCACAGTCACATTCATTTATGTTTTTAGTCCAACCTCTTGGCATTAGCCTTCATTCCTTCTAGATTCTTTCACGGCCACATAACTTGCTCAATCTCAAAGAAAATGGAAGAACAATGAATCAAACTGATAATGATTGATCAATCTTACATTGATATTTAGGCATTTAGTATTTTTGAAAAAGAAAAATTATTAAAACTTAAAACACACTTTTCAAAACAACCATGTTTTAACCTTTTTATTATTAGGGTTCATTAGGGCTCACGTTCAAAACAATAAACTCTCTTGTTAAAATTTAATTTTGAATGAATAAAATGAGTTGTAATTAAACCTTGAAATAAATATCTGTATTGCATGAGAATTTCCAAAAAGTTGAATATAATTATACATTCAAAAAATACAAAATATATATATATAGACGTCTGTGGAAACACTAGTCTCTTTTTCACTAATATGTCTAAAGAAATTTCAATTAGCTAAAATATAAAACTTTTGAGAGATGTCTATATTTATTTCCACTTTGGACTTGAAAATATATACAATTTTATATTATTTTTTGTTCTCTAGATATGATAAACAAATTATTTATCAAATCATTAGGCTAATATATATTTTTTTTTAAATCTTAAATCATTAAAAGTAATATACTTTCGAGAATAAAATTCATAAATTTAAAACAAACATTTCTATACACAGAAGAAACATATTCGAGGGATGAAATATGTTTTCTTTTCATAAATAATGCTCTTCTTCCTGGTTAGTTGCATGAAATGATTCTTAGTCAGCAAAAAAGAAACATATTTTCGCATTAGGTTCTGCTTGTAAATCTTTATTACTGGAGTTCCGTAAAAGCGAATATCGTACTGCCCATTTCCCTCTTACTCTTTTGGAACTACGTACCCATATACTTAATCCTAACTTGATCCTCCTTTATAGATTGGGAAGAGATAACTTCACATATACCTACAACATAAAATTATTCATGAAACCCTCTTCCCTTACCATTCTATTGGTCATAATTTTGTTTTGACGTGAATTTGTTTAAGTTATGAGTTTCTCTTATTTACAACTTTATCATTCTTATTTTTAACACAAACAAACATAATTGTTTGTCAATGTAGCTACCAAAAAAAAAATATTATTATTTGTTTTGCTTAATGATACTTAACGTTGGAAAATAATGTCATCTAGGTATTAATTTTATTTGGTTGAAATTAATGTGCAGATCTTAATGTTCTTAGGAAATTTTCTAAGTCAAGAGACTAAAATCTAATCTACCAATATGTGGAAGTAAATTTTTGATGGAGAACACACATAATTAACATGCATCAAGATTCAACACACATATACAAATATTTAACACGAATAATTAAGATGCATCAAGATTCAACACACATACATAAATATTTAGCTAGGGGATGTATTGAATTAATCAAAGAACCTCCATGAATACAATATGCTTTCCTCAACCTACACCTGTATATTCTATCATCTCCCTCACTATGTGAGCTTGGCCAATACTTAACCAAAAATTTGAGCCTCCAAGCCCCTATTTACTTGTGTTATTCCCCAAGGAATTAGCCCCTATTATTTAGGAATTCCTCAATCTAGATTGCACAATTCCTTTAGGTCCTTGTGTGACTCCATGCATGAAGTGTACAGCTTGGAATATTTTACAACTAAGAGTTAACTACCCTTGAACTCCAATATCAAAACTGTAACTCCAATTATGTGCATGCTAATGTTAATTTGGGCTAATTGATTAGTTAATTGGTTTGAAGTTACACCTTAGTGCTATATCTTCCACTAGTTCCTCCAACAGTTGGAACTAGTTTAACTCAACATAGATCAATTTAAATGAATGAAATTGTTACAATGTAGGATCCTAAACTTTAAGAATCACTTTACACAACTGAAGTTCATGCCCCCAATTCTAATTAACTATGATAACTTAGTGATAACAAGCATATCACCTCAATTAACTCATTCAAGTTGTCCCTTATGTGGAATTTTGAATTTATCCTATTTTAATCAATGGAAAATTTAAATTAGGAATTTCTTTCTAAATTTTCAACACTCCTTCTGAGCAACAAATCAATTACCGATTCTATGAAATAAAACTTACCTCTTGACAAAGCTTTTGTCAAAATGTCTATATCATGATCCTATGTAGGAATGTACTTCAACAACATGATTCACCTCTACAAACAATCTTGTAGATGATGGTACCGGATAATAATGTGTTTCGATAGATCATGAAAATTGGATTGTCACAGAGTTTTATACAACTCTAATCGTCATAGTAAATCACACTAGCATACATCATCTCACCAAATAACCAAACAAGAATCTTTCTCATCCACATATCCTCACATATTGCCTTAATAGCATATATATACTCTGCTTCTGCTAAGGTGAGAGAAAAATATCTTTGCTTCCTATTATACCAAGAAACTGTTGCTGAATCAAAACTCAAAATTCCACCTAAAGTTCTCTTTGAGTCTAATGGAATTCCCTCCCAATCTTCATCTCTCACCCCTTGCAACTTCACTCCCTCTCTCCATTTGTACCAAAGTCCAAATTGAGTGGTGCCTTTTTGGTACCATAGTACATGTTAAGGAGCCATCCAAAAAAATTTGATGAATCAAACCATGGCTTGGATCAACTGGTTGACTTCATAACACATGTCTAGTCATGTGTTGACTAGATTGATGAGTGAACCCACCAAATCCCTATACACGGTAGAATCCACTTCCTAACCTGAACTTACATACTCTTTCCTCTAGTTGGTCATTAGAGGAGTCTCCATGGGTTTGCATATGTCCATTTTGAACTTCTGAAGTGTCTCTTTGGCATACTTGCCCTAAGAGATAAAAAATTCCCCTTATATTTTCCATACTTCGAAAAAAATAAAAAAATAATCCATCGGCCCCATGTCCTTTATTTTGAACTCTCTTACAAGGTACTCATTTCAAGGCTTGATAATTTGTTCATCACTGGTAAAAATCAAGTCATCAACATATAAGACTATAATCAATAATTTACCTTCTAGAAGAATGTGGTAATGTTTTTCATGTGCTTCACTTTTGGTGAAGCCCAAACTGGTGAGGTAGATGTTGAACCTAGTGTACCATGCATGGGGTGTTTGGTTCAGTCCATATAATGCTTGCTTGATACAACACACATGTGACTCTCTCTCAAAGGTTTGTACACCTCCTTCTCAATAACTCCATTAACGACTGTTATCATCACATCCATCTCATGGATTGTCCACCCCATTTGAGCAAGAATTGATCTGATGGAAGAGTACCTTGCTATAGGAGAAAAGGTCTCTTTATAGTCAATACCTTCTACTTGAGAGTACCCCTTGGCCACGAATCTAGCCCTATGATTCTAGATGCTTCCATCTCCTACATTCTTTACCTTGTAAAGCCATCTTGAACCTAGCACTCACTTGTGTTTACGTATTGAGACAACTTCCAAAACACTATTTAGGAAAATGGAATAATATTCCTCTACCATAGCATCAACCCATACTAGTTGCTTTACTACTTCATTGAATGATGGTAGCTTTGTCTCTACTATCTTGGTTATGAGAGCCATGTAGCCAATGTACCAATTTGGTGACCTTCTCTACTTGTGTTGTGATGTGGGTGATCCCACATTTTCTCTAACATCCTGCAATAATCTATCACCTTCGGTGGTCCACTTCCTTCCTTCCCTAGATGTCTCTACTTGAGTGGATGTCTCCACTCTCTAATCGTTGCATAAACTACATAAATGGCTCAAATTGGAGGTAGGAGATGGAGCTAGGATATATATATAGGCTTGGACACCATCAATGGAAATCACTCACTTTCACAACAAGTTCTCACCATTCAAGGTAGATTCATCTCATCGATGGGATCAAATTAGTGCTTTAGTAGTTTCCAAATTTGTTAAGCTAGATCACATTAAGGTCTTTGGGGACTACAAATGTATCATAGACTAGGTCAAATATTTCTCCAATTTTTATCCCCCAATCCTAAGGAAATGGATGAGGAGCATGAGATTGTTGGTACTAAAATTCGAGGACATTCATTTTCAACACATATATAGAGAACATAATTGGAAGGAATGGCATGTTATCTAATAAAGAGATAGAAAAAGAAACAGGAATGTTCTTCTCTGAATTTACCAAAGGAAAAATTGTGAAATAAAGGCATATCACCTAGTCTTGAGAATCAGGAAACTCAGCAACCAAAAGAAGAAAGCTACATGTTTTTATGAGAAAAAACAGAAATGGAAAAACAATTAGAAATTTAAAAAATAAAGTGATAAGATGTCTTTTATTTTAATGCTAGAAATTTTATGAAATGTAATGAATGGAAATGTTTTGATTTAAAATGGTATCTTTTTGTGAGATTGATAGGATAAGTTTGGAAAAAGATGTTGAAAGTATAAAATAAATCTAGAATATTTAGAATCTCAATAACATACAAAATGCCAATATACTTTTTCTTTTTAGTAGTGAAAGGACAAAGCTTTTTTTTCGAAGTATTTGGTAAATCTGGAAGGATGACTTTCAGACTAAAACAAAAAAAAAGTTAAGTAAAATTCATAAGTCATTCGCACAAATATCCTTTCACAAATAAAATTTATAAATTTAAAACAAATTCATAAATATGTCATTTTTTCACAAATACTGCTCTTCTTCCTTGTTACTTGAATGCAATAATTCTTATTTAGAGCTGTTAAAGAATGTAATTCCAACCACCTGCTAGGTGTCGAAACCATCAGTCCAAGTGTCTAGTTCAGTTTCTAATTAGTCCAGTTTAGTTGAGTTTAACTCTAGTCATTTATTGCTGATGTTTCCAATGTAATCTTATTTCAGTAATTCGTAATAGTGTGAAGAGAAATCCTCTGCTCCACTTCTTTTCAGTGTTCAATTCTTGTCATGGTATTGCAGCTCTCTTGCATAAGCCTTCCCAGAGAGTAGCAACAGAGCCAAGTTGGAGCAGTAGAGAGGAGAGGCGAGCCTACGTAGGAATCTTTGATATAGCAACAAAAGTTTGAGGAAAGTAAAATATGCCTCTTGAGAAGAAGCAGAAGAAGAACGAAAAAATCAAGGCAAAGCCCATGAAGGTGCCCACGAAACGAATTGCAGAAAATCAGTTCTAGAAGTAGAAAGCCTGTTCAAAAAGAAAGCCAAATTAAAAATTTTGGTGCACTAACGCATTGTTTGAGAAGAGTCTCACCGTTATTAACGTATGCCAGAAGATAAAGAACCACGTTAATATCTCTATGTTAATTCTCTGTTTTAGAAGAGTTCCAACGTTACTAACGCATGAACCAAGAGTAATGAGTCGTGTTAATTTCATTCAGTTACACCATTTCCAAACTAACACGAGGCCAGAGTGCAATGACCTACGTTAAGCTAAACGTGGATCTAGATTCAATCACATGTGTTAAGGTATTTTTGTTCGATAAAGGGATTTCCCATAGAGTTAAAGTCATTTGCGATAATTAAATACATGAAGGTATTCTTTTCTTTCATCATATTCAATGGATTTTAAGGACTCATACATTACTTCAAAAAATCATTCATCGTGACTTTTAAAGGTTTAATTTCAAGGTTTTTAAAAAAGGAGGAAGCTCTTTTATATGCAAAGGTTTTATGAAAGGAAAAAGGGGCTTGTAAAGGAAAGGAATTTTAATGGTTTATGGCATAAACATTTTTTTTGAGTTTAAAAAAAAAAAGAACTTAAATTTTTTATGGGTATTGCGGTATTTTGAAGAAGAGGTTTGCCAGATTTTTTTTTTTGAGTTGTAGTTAACACTCAAAAATGGGAAAAGAAAAGAGGATACAGAGAAAACAAAAGATGTTTGAGATCTTTTTAGATCTAGAAATAAAGAGGCAAAAAGATGCCTATGCATTAAAATGCATAAAAGAATCTGTCGATGACACCATTCTCCCTCTAATTTCAGATGCCAAGACAACCAAGGAGGCATGGGATACCCTTGAGAGATGTTTTGATACAAGAGGGAGCATTGAAGTTGAAGATGATGGTGAATCTGAAGAAATTGCAATAGTAGCACAAAGAGAGCACGAAGATTCTTGTGAACCCCATTGTACACAACTACAAGTGGACGAAGATTTGATGATACCAAAAACATGGATTACTCACGAATATATGATGAATCTAACAACAAACCTTGCTGACGATGATTTGATGATTCCAACAACAGAGCTTACTGATGATGTTTTCATGAATCCAACAACACAGCTTGCTGATGAAGACTTGATGATTCCAGCAACAGAGTTTGCTAATGATGATTTGTTGATTTCGTCAACAGAGCTTGTTGACGAATATTTGATGATACCAGCAACATGGCTTACTAACAAAGGTATGATGAATCCAGCAACAGAGCTTGCTGACGAATATGTCATGTTTCCAGCAACACAACTTGCTGATGAAGCCTTGACGATTCTAGCAACAGAGTTTGTTGATGATGACTTTTTGATTCGAACAACACAACTTGCTGATGATGATATGGCGACTCCAGCAACTGAGATTGTTGATGATATGGTAAATCGAAAGACTAATATTGTTGATACAAAATTTGATCAAGATTTATTGGCTAATGATGACTAGTTACAGATGATGCAACAAAAATATTATATCGACAGATGGTATTTGGTGAGATAATCCCACTTCAGTCAGTGGAAGAAAACCTGTTTGGAGCAGCACACATTAGTAATGAAAAGACAGAGTAGAAGGAAAAAAAGATAGAGGCAGATGCAAAGAAATAAGTGTGCAAAAAGAAAGCAAAAATAGAGATAAAAGCAGAAGCAGAGAAGGAAGAGGCAGGACCAGAAAAGGAAACACAACCAAAGAAAGATCTCATTGCGGAGCAGAAGGAGAAAAACCAATGTGATTTTGGAGATGTTCTCACACTTACCATTGATTTCCAATGGGCAGGTACACAGATTGATTATGAAGAAGAGTTAAAGTTTATTGAAACATGGCTTGCAACACCATGTCTAGATGAGATCTACACAGAAGATGTAGATACGAATGATGAAGATGACATGCATGATGAACATGTCAATGAAATTTTCAAGTATTGGAGTTTTGAAGAAATAATATATTATTATAATCATATATTCTTTCTTATGGTATCGAAACTAGCTTGCATAAGCCTTCCTAGAGAGCAGCAACAGAGCCAAGTTGGAGCAGTAGAGAGGAGAGGCGCGCTTGCATAAGACTCTTTGACAGAGTAGCAGAAGTTTGAGGAAAGTTGAAGACGCCTCCTGCAAAGAAGCAAAAAAAAAAAGAAGCCAGGAAAAGCCCATAGAGGTGTCGGCTAAATAAATTGAAGAAAGCCAATTTGAGAAAATGGTTGAGATTGATAATGCACTATTTTAAAGGAGACTCGGCATTATTAACGCACTCCAAAAGTTAAAGAACCTCGTTATCATTTCTGTCTTAACACATTGTTTGAAGAAGATCCTACGTGTTACTAACGCAGGAGCGAAAAGCTAACAGTCCTGTTAGTATCAATTACTTGGATTTTGAAGTGACGCGAGACCAAAATGTGATGACCTGCGTTAAGATACATGCGGGAGCAGAGTTCAATCACTAGCGTTAAGGTGGTTTTTGCGTTAAAATATTTATGAAAGTTGATGCGTGAAGGTTTGAAAGAATTCAACGAATTTGAGCAGCACGTGGACAAAAGGAAGGCCCAAAATTCATTAGGAAATCCAAATCCGACATGGAGCAATTGCGTAAAAGTATTTGAAGCGGATTGGTACATCGATTTTTCTGAAAACTGTTTGAAGTAATGCATGTGCCGCAAAATTGATGCGCCAAAAGTTCATGAAGCTATGGAGATATTTATTTAAAGAAAATCACCACTCGTGGAGCAATTGCGTTAAAGTGATTCCCGCAAAGAAAGTCTCGATTTCTTTAATGCCTTTTTTTATTTTCATATGACTTATATATGGCCATGTAAGTTTTTTTTATGCTCCACGTGATTTAAAATAGGAGGAAGCCCTTTTATATGAAGAATTTTTTTTGTTTTTAAGTTTTTTTTTTTAAACAAAAATTCAAAATTTGCAAAGGCTTTATGAAAGGTAAAAGGGCCTCGTAAAGGAAAGGAATTTTAATGGTTTATGGCATAAATATGTTTTTTGAGTTTTTTTTTTTTTTTAACTTAAATTGATTATGGGTATTGTGATATTTTGAAGAAGAGGTTTGCCATATTTTTTTGTTAAGTTGTAGTTAACACCCATAAATGGGAAAAGCCAAGAGGCTAAAGAGAAAATAGAAAATGTTCGAGATATTTTTAGATCTGGAAATAAAGAGGAAAAAAGATGCTTATGCATTAAAATTCATAAAAGAAACTATTGATGACATCATTCTCCCTCTAATTGCAGATGCCAAGACAGCCAAGGAGGCATGGGATGCCCTTGAGAGATGTTTTGGTACAAGGGGGAGCATTGAAGTTGAAGATGAAGGTGAATCTGAAGAAATTGCAGAAGCAGCAGAGAGAGAGCACGAAGATGCTTGTGAACCCCACTGTACACAGCTACATGTGGACGAATATTTTATGATTCCAGCAACAATGCTTGCTGATGATGTTTTGATGAGTCCAACAAAAGAGCTTGCTCATTAATATTTGATGAATCCAGCAACAGAGCACCCTGATGATATGATGATTCCAGCAACATAGTTTGCTGATGATGATTTGTTGATTCCAGCAACAGAGCTTGCTGACGAATATTTGATGAATCCAACAATAGAGCTTGCTGATGATGTTTTGATGAATCCAACAACAGAGCTTGCTGACGAATATGTGATGATTCCAACAACAAAGCTTGTTGATGATATGGTGATTCCAGCAACATAGTTTGCTGATGAAGACTTGATGATTCCAACAACAGAGTTTGCTGATGATGACTTATTGATTCCAGCAACACAGCTTGCTGATGTAAATTTGATGGTTGATGTAAACTTTGATATAGAATTTTTGGCTAATGATGACTGGTTGTAGATGATGCAACAAAAACATTATATCGACGTGATGTTATTCAGTGATAAAAATCCACTCGATTCAATGGAAGACAACCTGATTACAGCAACACCGGTTAGTGAAGAAGAGGAAAAGACAGAGACAGAGACAGAGGAAGATGCAGCAAAGGAAGCACAACAGCAGAAATCTCTCATTGCAGAGCAGAAGGAAGAAAGAGAGAAAACAATAGAGACAGAAGTAAAGAAAGAAGTCTGCAAAGGCAAAGCAAAAACAAAGATAGAAGAAGAAGCAGATAAGGAAAAACAACTAAAGAAAGCTCTCATTACAGAGTAAAAAAGACCAGAACCAATGTCGTTCTGAAAATATTTTTAATTCTAACGTTGATTTTCAGTGTGCATGTACACAGAATGATTATGAAAAAGAATTGAATTTTCTTGAAACATGGCTTGCTACACCATGTCTAGATGAGATCTACACAGAAGATGTAGATATGAATGATGAAGATGACATGCATGATGGACATGTCAATGAAATTTTTTAGGTATTGGAGTTTTGAAGAAATAAAATATTATTCTAATCTTATGTTGCAGTAGATTGATGATGAAAAGCGCACTACATAAAACAATATGTGGCAGCAGCCCACATACAAGTCAATTTTTTAAGAAGTCCGGGATATGCTTAGACAGTCTGGAACAATAGAAGATCTGCACCAAAAAATGAAAGAAATAGAGTTCTCAAGGATACAAGAAAGTAAAAAATATGAAACAATTTAGAGGCCACAGAATCTGGAAAAAGAGAAGAAGAAAACTAAATCTACTAGAAAGTCAATTTTAAAATTGTAAGCCTTGCTAAGACATAGACCAGCAGGTATCTTAATTAAATTTTTATGTGGTTGTAATTAAAGGGCAGTGTTAAAGAATGTAATCCCAACCACCTGCTAGGTGTCGAAACCATCAGTCCAAGTGTCACATTTTAGTTTCAGTTAGTCCAGTTTAGGCCAGTTTAACTACAACCATTTATTGTTGATGTTTCCAGTGTAATCTATTTAACTAATTCGTAATCTTGAGAAGAGAAATCCTCTGCTCCAAAGTCTGCAAAGAGAAAGCAGAAATAGAGATAGAAGCTATAGAATCTAGAAAAAAAGAAGAAGAAAACTAAATCTAGTTCAAGTCAATTTTTGAATTATAAGCCTTGCTGAGACATAGAACAACAGGTATCTAAATTAAATTTTTATGTAGTTGTAATTAAAGGGGACTATTAAATAATGTAATCCCAACCACCTACTAAGTGTCAAAACCATCAGTCCAAGTGTCCAATTCAGTTTCTAATTAGTCCAGTTTAGTCGAGTTTAACTCAAGTCATTTATTGTTGATGTTTCCAATGTAATCTTATTTAAGTAATTCGTAATATTTTGAAGAGAAATCCTCTGCTCCACTTTTTTTCATTTTTCAATTCTTGTCAAAAGCAAGAAATAAAAGCATACTTTCTTCTTATGTTCTCATGATGCTGAGAGAGATCGACACTACGATTTCCATAAGAAAATATGTGGCCATTAGAAATGTCTACTAATAAATCTCTAATACCATAGTTACAAAGAAGAAAATATCTCACTGCAACATTTCCCTCAAACTCTTTAGGAACTACGCATATTCCTGACTCTCCTTTATTGATAAGGAATAAATAACTTCACATATACCGACAACATAAAATTAACCATCCTTATAGATGCCATTCCTCCAACCATCATTACAGCGGGAGCGACGTGTATATTCTGCAGAATATCCAAAGCTGTCTGCCAAATAAATACCATCACCCATAGCATTTCCACTTGGCATTAACTTAGTGTCACTTAAGCATCGCAAGTCGTTTCTATCAATAAGCAACAATGCATTAGTATTAGTATAATCTTTCAATTAGTACCAATGCATTAGTATTAGTGTAATCTTTTGCTACTGCATACATATTTCCTTAAATATGTGATGGATCCGGAATCATGAATGTGAAACTCAAATTAAGATAAAGAATTATTATTAAAAAAAAAATGAATTTTATTTAAATAAACTAATGCCCATACCTTAAAATCGAATACCAGTTTCTTTTGGGACTTCCATGAAATCCAAATCTGGAAACTTCATCATGTTTGTTTTTAGAGGTATACCCAACCTCCATCTCAGGAGAATCTTGCACCACCACAAATTGATAAAGCGGCGAACTTGAATTATCATAAAATTTGATTATTTTGTCATCATCCTCAGATAAATATACCAACGATAATCTGTTCGTAGAAAGAATGAATCCAAGAACGTTATACAGAAGCTGCCACACATCCTTTCCTACAAAAACAACACCTCCCAATTTCCGCACCGATTGGGCAGTGGACAACCATGATTTCGCCAGCTTTGCTTTCAACTCAGGTTCGTCACTACATAATTTCATCTCTGAGACCGAAGGAAATTATCTTATAATACTCCCCCGATCGGGGTGTACAACTGTCAGGGAGGCGATCCTAGCCGTGGAAACCTAGCGTGCGCTCGTCCGCCATGCAATTAAAGACAATAATGAAGTATTGTCAGCCCAATTCAATGAAGTGTGCGAGGACCCGAATTTTCATGATGTTGCAATGTGGCTAGGCTGTTTCATCAGAACGCCGAAGGAAATTTTATGTTAAGGTATGTGCTTTCCCTCCCGCCCTTCATTTGTTGATGCACTGCTTTCTGCATGTAAGCGTCTGGAGGCTACAGCGGAGGAAGCCGAGCGATACACATTATGTCAACCTTTCAATCTTGTTGGGGTATGTATCTACTATTCTCCCTGCTTTCAAAGTGCGAATTGCCACGGTTTCGTTTAGATTACAGACCCGAAAAAGATATAACCTTGCCTTCAGGACTTGCTTCAGGACATTCAGAACCAGTTGCAGCATATCAAGATAACTCAATATCAAGCAACAGATCGTATTATTAGATAGGATGATCGGGTAGGCCGTATGGAGAAGCTGCTCCAGCAGCTATAGCAAGTTGATATGCTTGGGTCTAATGTGAAATACCCAGCTCCAGTTTCCTCTTCAGATGGATAGTTGTTTTCCATATAGTGTTTTTTTATGAACTTTTTAGTTTTACATGAACTCTCTTTATGTCATATGTATGTACAAACTGCAGTAGTATGACAGCTAGCTCATGAGACTTATAGACGGATGAAACAATTTCAATTTTGGTATGCTTTTCACACTTTTAGGTGGCAAACAGACCTGGTTTCCTACGGGCAGGTTGAGGTCACAGCCTGAATTTTATATTTTGTAGCCTGTCCTTCAATTATGAATAGAAAATAGAGTGGTCCCACCAAATTTACAACAAAAAAAAAACGATCTTATAATACTGGTCAAATCGCCTATATTTTTGTTTTTGTTTCTAGGGTTTTCAATGTGGTGACCATTTAAGACTTCTGAACGCTAACTAATCTCCCTTTTTCCCAAGAGAAAATGAGGGAATGGTTCAAACACATCACGAGAGCCGTATGTTGCAGCCAAAGCAAGGGAAATTTCTAAATCGACCAATTCCACTGGCATTCTGACTAATTCTTGCAATACCTGAGCCAACACTTCCTCCTCCTCTTCGTCATCTATTTTAGAGGCAGCTCCATCACACTCACACTTAGTGGAACTGATGTTAGTGATTATACCATCAGAGGAGCAGCACGAGTAGAAATCGTGTGGTATGGCTATTTGTAAAAGCTTGTCATCAATACAAATTTCAAGATATTCATTTGTAATCTCTTGTATTTGCACAGACATGTTAGCTCTTCCTGCATTGTTTGCTTTGATGTTATTTTTCATATTGACCATATCCATAGATAGAGAGAAAATTATCACCACCCCAACTTCAAATTCGAGTCCTCTCAACGCCCAGATTTCTGGTTGACTATGTTCAAATCGTATATAGAGAGAGACAAGGGTATATATGCCAAAAAAATTGAAAACAGTCTTCCAAAGTCGGCCAGATGAAAAGGAAGTTTTGATATGCATTAATACAGTGCTTTGATTTGGGGCAATCCACATGGTTCCTGCCGACATTTCCTCGCTCGTAAAATCCCAAAAGTGACTAGGTAAGTTCAGTGCATTCCCATGGTTCCATTGGGTAAGGTGCGTTGATATAGTGTTTCGATTTGTGGCACCCACATTCACATTCCCTTCGTGTTGGGTGCATTCCCATGGATTTATTTAGCATTTCCTCTTCGGGAATTTTGTATTTAAGTAAAATTTGTTGTGTTCAGTAGGGAAAATTTATACCCATGTTGCAGTGGTGTAAATTAAATATTTGCAAACATTTTATATGTGGGATTTAACTAAAAAAGATAATTTTAATTAGAATAATAATAAATTAGTAATATAAAGTTTAGTTTGTGGGAGATGTAATATAAAGTTTATTTTTGAATCAATATAGATCTATCACCATTATTTATGTTTTCCTCAATATTTATTTAGAGTAAATCTCTAAATGTATATTTTTACTAGTGGTTACTACCCACCAAATTTTATGCAAGTCTATGTTCTTGAGTAGACAATTAATTTATCCACTTCACTTTTCAATTTATTAGTTCCTTCAAAAGCAAGTCTTTAGGATTCTATTTACCGATTGACTATTAATAATTCACATTGACTAGTGTAAGTTGTAATTTTTTATGCAATTTTTAGCATAACATAAATTCTAACTTGAGTGATAGATATTAAGTTGCCCTACAACACTTGTTATTATTTACATTGAACTAGCAATTGCACCACATGTTGCAAAAGAAACACCCTAAGGAAATATCATAGGAATCACTTAAGAGAAATAAAAACAAGTTTATTGAGAAAACAACTCCAACACATTTGTAGAGAAAATTATAACACA